>JAODJX010000001.1:21614152-21640610 GCA_026776945.1 Isichthys henryi
CCCCCCCCCCCCCCCCCCCCCCCCCCCCCCCCCCCCCCCCCCCCCCCCGCGTGTGTGGAGAGATTGCAAATGAGGACAAGCATGTTGCAAGCTCAGTAAAACATTTGACGTGCTTGCAAACCATCACTGCAATGTAAAACAGTCCTGACCTGTGGAAGACATGTTTGACTGGACGCTGGAATCCATCAGGGTGAGTGGCTGCAGTTCCGCCTCCTGCAGAACCTTGAGCACCTGGGTGTCTGGATTCCGCCCCCAAGCCCTCCTGGGGACCTCATCCAGCCCCACCGGCTGTATCACCTCTCCTGCTGTTACCTCTACAGAGACAGATGGACAGAGCTTTCCTGAGTGAGCCACTTGCAAGGATCCAGTGGTTGTAGTTCAGGGCCTGGACCCTCCCAGGGACTGGCAATCACTCACCATCAGAGCTAATGTATGTCTCCTCCAGAGTCAGCTGTGCTACAGGGATCAAGGGAGGATCCCCAGGCTCCCACTTCCTCCTGTCCTCAGCAGATGTCACTCCGTCCAAAGGGGAGGCAGCCTCAGAACCTGCCAATCAGGTAGAAAAGTAAGTACTGAACATGTAGTGTTCAGGAGCACAGGTCTCCCATAATATGTGTAGTAAATGGTCACCAGCAATTATAGCTATGGCCAAAGGTTTAGAGAATGACACAAGTATTGGTTTTCACAAAGTTTGCTGCTCCAGTGTTTGTAGATCTTTTTGTCAGATGTTTCTATGGCATACTGAAGTATAATTATAAAATGTTTGTAAGTGTCAAAGGCTCTGGCATGCTGTCAATCAACTTCTGGGCCAAATCCTGACTGATGGCAGCCCATTCTTTCATAATCAAGGTTTGGAGTTTGTCAGAATTTGTGAGTAAAATTTGTTTGCCCATCCACCTCTTGAGGATTGACCACAAGTTCCCAATTGGATTAAGGAGTTTCCTGGCCATGGACCCAAAATACCGGTTTTGTTCCCCGAGCCACTTAGTTATCACTTTTGCCTTATGGCACGGTGCTCCATCATGCTGGAAAAGGCATTGGTCATCACCAAACTGTTCTTGGATGGTTGAGAGTAGTTGCTTTCGGAGGAAGAACAATGATTTCAAGCACCACCCTCCTTTTAAAGCATCCAGTCTGCTACTGTATCTCAATAAACATTGAGTTAGATTGCTAGCCTTTTCCTCCTCAACACTCTCACCTGTGTAAACGACAGAATCACTGAAATGATGTCAGCAGGTTCTTTATGGCAAGGCTGAAATGCAGTGGAAATGGGTTTTTTGGGATTAAGTTCATTTTTATGGCAAAGAGGGGCTTTGCATTTAATTGCAATTCATCTGACCAATCTTCATAACATTCTGGAGTATAAGCAAATTGCCATCATAAAAAATAAGGCAGTAGACTTCGTGAAAATTAATACTTGTGTCATTCTCAAAACTTCTGGCCACAGCTGTACGGCATGTGATAAATGATTCTCCGCTGATGGAACAGATAATGAAATCCAGTGACCATAGCTTGCCTCCATAAGGTACCTCTTCAGCCTATGGACACACAAACCCACTGAGCAACATAGGAAAATTACCAGCAGAACCAATGCCGGTCTCCTCCAGGGTCTGCTGAGCCACAGAGATGATGGGTGGAGATCCAGCCTCCCATTTCCGCCTGTCCCCAGCAGAGGGAGCACCCTTCTCCTCAGGTGGATTACTTTGCACTGCGGACAAGTCAAGACCCTCTTGGGGAGGAACTGCCTTATCTTCCTCTTCTTCCTCCTTGGAGGCAAAGCAGTTGGTCTTCAGGTTCTGGTTCAGCCTGCGTAGGATCTCCCGCTTCTCGTTCTGACATGGCATAGAGAAGCTTGAGTGAGAAACATCAAATCCATCCACCAGGTGTCTGCTTACAGCTGAGCCTAAAACGCCTCTGCCATCAACACTCAATATTTAGTCTCCTAAAGCTTTTCTATGAGATACCAGTGAGCAAGTTCAAAACAAACCCAGGGCACGTGCTAATATCACATGCTATATGTGGTCATTAGATGGTAATATGGAAAATACACACTAGTGGTGTCAAGCTACATTCTGAATAGACAAACTATTGGGCGGATTGTTAGGCAGATAGCTGGTCATCTTTAGGTTCAGATCAGTGTTTCTCAACCCAGTCCATGGGGACACCTAGTCCCCATGTTTTTGCTCCCTCCTGGTTCCCATCATATCTGAACCAATCAATGAAGAACACTGAATACCTGGTACAGGTGTGTTGGAAGTTGGGAAGGGGGCAACAATGTGAACTGTCTGGGTCAAGAAACACTGTCCAAGATCATCAACATCCCTACCTGGAGATCCAACCCATCTGGCTTCGCTGGCTCCATATCCTCTCTCTGCTGGGTCACAGGCTCCTAGAAGAAAGACTCAGTGACCAAAAACTCCCTCCAGGGTTGTCATTAATTATAAAGAACATGAAATTACATAAGACAATTACTACTACAAACATACAAACATACTACTACAAATTACTAAAACAAACATGGCCAATATAACACATGGACTCACCACGCCCACATCTTTCAGGGCAGCAGTCATGGAGATGGCAGGGGCAGCTGGTCTGAACTGGGGGGGCACTCTGACTGATGGGTCCTGCTGAGAGGGGCCACTCTGTGGCCCCACCCCTGGCCCTGGTTCTACATCTATCTTCACTCCCCGGGCTGCTAGCTAAAGATGAGCACAGCAAAAGTCCTGGCAACAAGCACAGTCACCCAACTACATGTGGATGTGACGATTCCCCGAAGTTGTGTCAGGGAACTTGAGAGTATCATACCACGGGAGGTGGACATCCGAGTTGGACAGTGCGACCCAAACTCTAAGGATGGAAGCTGTGCGACAGGTTGCAGAGACACCTTAAACCTGATGTGAGGAAATAAGCGAGTGCTGATCATACTCACATGATCCTCCCAGGCCTTCTTCTCCCTCTCGTAGGCCTCTTTTCTCCTCTTCTCCAGCTGTTCCATCAGGACGGCAGCCCGAGCCCTTGCTTGTGCCTGCAGGTCACACACATACACACGGTTAACCACCAGTAAGTTTCGGTTATCCACCCACTTACGGACGTTCCCGACAAGCCCTCACCTTCAGCGTTTCCATCTTCTTTCTCCTCTGCTCAGCTTCCTCACTGGACTCCTGGCTGTCTGAGCCATCACTGTCATACTTGAGACATTAAGAAAAATATGTCTGTACTGAAGGCGGCAGAGATTAGCGTGGCACAGTGGCATCACAATTCTGGGAACCAGGATTCGATTCGCTGCCCTGGCTCTACATGTGTTTGTATTGTGAGGTTTTCTCCCTCCACAGTCCAAAACATGCTAAGGTGAATTGGAGATACCAAGTTGTCAGTAGATGTCAGTGTGTGTGTGTGGGTGTCTGTGTGCGCGTATCATGCAATGGGTTGGCACCCCATCCTGATTAATTCCCTGTCTTGTGCCAGTAGCTTCCAGGATACACACAGTAAACAAGGTCATCTGGAAACAGGGAAACCTAGCAGTCTGAGCAGATGCTCATTGATGGAAGGGTTAAGTTACCGCTAAGACAAACTGCCAAAGCGGATGATTAACCAGTGCAAACGACTTTGAAGTGACTTAGTGACCACTGGACGACCGCCTGAATCCAATTAATGAGAGACATACAGTGGAGAACAGCTGGTACCAGCTGCAGAAGGGGAGCAACCCGCCGCAGAGGTCTGGCAGACGCCTAGAGGGTGCCGATGTACCGACCAGCTGAGAAACTACAGTTAGAGAAACTGGCTGCAGTTATTTTTTTGCCAGGAAATTTTCAAAACGAACATAGCTGGCTAATGATGCAGTGCAAAACTCCAATCACAGCCTGCGGGGTCCATCATAATTTTGGAACGAGCACCATTCTCTACTGGAAGGAATGTGTTTATATGCTCTAGGCACGCACACATGCCTGGTCCCGGAAGCAGAGAAGCCCTCACCTTCTCTCCCCGGAGACGTGCCTTCAGCTGCTGACGCTCATTGAAGTTCTGCAGGCGGATCTGTCTCAGTCGTGCGAGATACTCCTGGAAGGTGGAATGAAGACAGGAATGAGCCTTTAGCACACACCGGCCGGGGAGGGCCAACCGGAGGAGGTGGGCTGGCACAATGTTTGGAACGGGAAACAGGAAGACGTCAGAAATGGGCCCACAATCGTTACAGCATACTTAAAAAAAAAAATAAACAGAAAAGCAAAGCGATTTCTCAGCCACGATGAAGCATTACAGCTTATCCGTTATGACAAACGTAGCGGCGATTAACAGAAATCTCTCCTGCTTTTGAGAAACTTCAGCTTCCATCTGCTGCAGCAACAAGCGGGTGATTTTATAGTTATGAGATGGACAGATCATAAACAGGACAAATCATTATATTACACACACACACGCTTGTATTTGTATCTTTTGTAGGGACCGGCCATTAATTTTTATGGGAATAATCCCAACAATGACAACCTTAACCCCAACCCAGCCTTAACCATAAATAACCAAACAAAATTCAAGACTTTAGGCATTTCAACTTTTTTTGCTTGCAGTCAACAAAATTTTTATAAAACTATGGAGACCAAAATAAATGGTCCCCACAACGTCAAAATAACAGGTTTTCATCACACTGTCAACATTTGGTCCCCACAATGTAATAAATAAACAAATAAATAACACACACACACACACACACACATACATATATATAATATACATTTTTTCTGGTCAAATAACTGAAGCTGACAGGACAGCCAAGGACAAGTGACAGGACCAGACGTGCACGAGGGCGTCACGCCTGCACACAGCAGCGGTGGGACTCATGCAGCGTGGGAGTGCGTGCATTGCTTATCAGTGAGTAAGAGCACTTTCCTCCCCCTGTGTGCATTTCGACGGTGTTTCACTGTGTCAGGTTTGAGTGCATACATCTGCGTGAATACGCATGATAGCCTGTGTGTTAGAAGGGCGAGGCGCATGTTCGCAGCAGGCAAGGCGCCATGCAGGATGCACACAGAGGGACGCGGGGACGCACTCTGGCTCCTACCTCCTCCTCCTTGTTCCCTCTGGCCTTCCCGCCTGCCCCCGAGCCGGGCCTGCCCCCGCAGCCGGCCGTCTGCCTTTGCAAGGTGCCCTGTTCACCGTTTAATTTAAGCACAGTTCAGAAATGGGCTGTACGGTCAACTCAGCCATTAAGCTAATGACCACACAGTGACTGTGCTGTGACCACCTTGGTCTCAAGAGCGAATGCAGAAAACCTTCAAGCATGTTTCGTTGGATTTTTATACAATGTGCTTCACAGAATCAGCCCCAAGGGGCGGCAGCCCATTACTAGTCATTTATACAAAATGGTGCTTGAAACAGGGGGAGAGGGAAAGAAAGAATGTCAGAAGACAATGGAGTCCTGAGTAGGGAGAAAGAAAGAAAAAAAAAAAAAAAAAACCTTGGAAGGTCCAAGTTGATTGGTTGCCCAACGCTCCCTGGGCACGCTAACATTGCAGAATACAGATAAACAGTATCTGCTTTAGACAAGGTGAAAACTGTGGTCAGTCAATATGGGTCCTGCTTCCCAGTGCCAGGAATGGTGGGGGTGTGGGGAGTGTCAGAGTTCAGTGGAATAAACCAAAATGGACATGGGGATGGAAGATGGGGAGGGGGATGAGGGCCGGTCCCCTACCAGCTGTCCTTCTGCACGCGCCTTGTTCAGCATGGCCTCCTTTTTGCGCTGCCAGAACTCCTCCACCTGCTTGGCCCTCTCCGCAGTGACCTGACCCCATTGCCTGGAGAAGGGGTGGAGAGGGACTTTAACACATCATGGCAGTAGGACACGCCCACCTGCACGGTGACCTGCCCACTAACCTGCTGGCGTTGGAGTGCCTGGTTGCCAGGTCCAGCCTCCGCAGCTCCCTGTTTACTATGTTATGATGCAGAAGACGGACAGGGCCGTTGGCCAATACCGGCCCAGCAACTGCTGCCACGCCCCTTTCAGACATATTAGCTGTAGTCAGTGTGGCACAGAGGACTAAAACAACAGGACACAAATACACAGAAGCACAAGATAGGGATAAGCGGCTCACCTAAGTGCACTGTCCCCGCTTGCCTTGGCAACCTCAGTAGCCAGAGGTTTGGACACCAGGTCCAGTGCTGCGTACTTTTGGTCAAGATGAGCTCTGTTTCCACGGGGGCCTGCTATCCTACCACCACCACCGGAAAACTGAGGAGAGGAAGCACAGTGGTGGAGACAGGTTTATTTTTAACACAGGTATTAGTTATTCAGTTTTTAACATGAAAAGAGGGGAATGGAAAGCAGATGGGATGCGTGCCCGTGCCCCCCCACCCCCAGTCAGAACATCATTAACATTTCAAACAACACCTTCGCTATCAGGTGGAGCTGCCTGCGTTTGCCAAGAGCGTGTCAATGCACATGTCAGTCTCTTTGCACTGTCACACTGTAACCATAACGTTTCCATGGAGATTCCATGAAGACAACCTACATTCAGCATGAGACCTTTTTGAAGTTTCATTTTTAAAGCTGTGTATCCAAAGGTACAAACGATCAAATGGATCATGTCTGTCTTATAGGATGATTTCCTTCGGGTTTTAAAAAAAAAAAAAAAAAATTATAAAAAAATTCACCAGGTGATACAAATGTGTGACATTAGGTTTCATATAAAATTCTCTAAATGATAGGCTGAGATACTGCAGTTGTTTTTCCACACTAAGTAGCTCATAAGACAAACAGCTGCAATGTCTGTGCAGCACAGTAGCTGTTATTCCAGCATGCATGAAGGCCAGGGTTGCAGCAGGAAACCTCCGCAGTAAGAACTATTTTTAGACGACAGGAGATTAATTACTTTGAGAAGGTCGAGTTGGAAACAGAAATAACATGATTAATTAAACAGGAAGCATTTTCAAAAAGTGTTCTATGCAGAAGAAAGCAGTCCCAACATTTGGAGCTTTCTAATACGCAGCTCATAGTAATGACCTCACACTATAAGGAGGACTGAACCCTAAGCACAGAGACTCAGAACCTGAAGATCGTGGGTTCCAATCTTAAGAAGGGGCGAGCGTCCTTATTCTTGAAAGTAAAAGAACTATTTTGCTGGATACAAGCGAGGATGATAAAGGCCGGCGATCACGCAAGAGATAACGCCGTCATGGGCGTCTGCTTGGAGGCAAGGAATAACAGCGGCTCACCTTCCTCTCTGGGCTGGCACCACTGGAGCCAAGGACGTGACACCAGCCCTGTTCCCGGGCCCGGTTGATCCGGTTCAGCTTGGACAGGAGATGTACAAGAAGGTCACACAGTGAAGGAGCACAAGTCAATGAGGCATAATGACCAATGAGTGCGGGAGCAGCGAGATAAACAGCAGCACAGAAATAGAGGTTAATACACAGAGGGAGCAGATCTCAACTCACCTTTTCTCTCTCGTTTCTTTTAAATTGTCCCGACTTCAGCATTAACATCTGGAGACAGAAAAAAAACTGGATTATCATATTATTCCAATATAATCACACAAGAAAATGGACAGACTATTCAAAGAAGCCAGGCAATATATCAAATTTTACTAGCTAGATGTTCACTGAATCTAATTCAATACAGCTCTGCTGCATGCATCCTGATATAATCCAAGGCAAAATTCTGTCAGTTACTTTGCTCACCTCTTTTTTTTGGAAAAACCACTAATTTTAAAATGACGTAATTAAGAGAACCCAACCAGAAAATAATCCACACTATTCGCAAACGTTTGTAGGGAAGTCCAGGAAGGACATGCATTGGCATTATTTTTTTCTTGCCATTATCTTGAGATCATATTATTCTTGTAATCTCAAGATAGCAAAAATTTGGGAATCATGACTTATTTCCCCCCTTGATCTCGCAACGAGTTTAGTAACTTAGTTGGTTATACATCATCATGGACCAACACATTACATTTCACTTTGATCATGGACAGTCACAAGCAGAAATAGCAGCATGTCCATCAGTGCTAGACAATTATCATATTAGTGTTTGTCACTTGACAAAAAGAGAACTAAAGGTTTAAATTTATTATCCAATAAAAGGGAACATTACAATGACATAATGCTAAGCTATTAATGAATTGCAACCTTTGATCCACAATCGAGGGAACAAAATTAAAAGTAATAGAAGAAAGAAAACATTTTCAGTAAGACTGATTATTCACCCTTATGATAGGGTTAAAATAGGTAGTTTATTTGACAGCAGCGTCCTGTATGCTGATGCTGTAGTGAAGCAGGCAATCCGGCAGTCATCCAAGTCATCACATTAAAAAAACAAAAAATAAAATTTGTGATCGAAATAACAGGAAGAACGTGCATTTGGACGTCCATACATTTAAGATAATGTGTAAACCCATTCACAGTGAGGTGATATTAACCTGGTTAATCTGTAAGACCTTTACCAGTGAGGTGATATTAATCTGGTTAATCTGCAAGACCTTTACCAGTGAGGTGATATTAACCTGGTTAATCTGCAAGACCTTTTAAAGTAAGGGGCTCCTAAAGAGCTTAATTTTTAAGCCTATTCACAATTAGGAGATATTCACACATGTAATACCTAAACTCACCAGCAGGAGATAGTAGCTTGTAACCCTAATACCTAGGGAGTGATAATCAGGGATGGATGCCACTTTGCCCCAGGTGTGCTCACCTGGTCTCTCTGCTTCCTGTCCTTCTCCATCAGCTCCATCGGCCTCTTGCGCACCCCCTCCTGCAGGGGAAGCACACATCATGCAACTGTCACCACGCTGGCCAAGACAGGTGACCAGAATGCCGGGGTTGTTCCTTAGTGGGGGGGGGGACAAGAAGCAGAAGGAGGCATATCTCCCACACTACATGAGTTGGGGGGGGCAGTATTAGGGGCAGTTTGTGGTCAGGAAGTTAACAAGGGGGTGGGGGGCCCTCACAGCTGTACCACCAGCTTTCGCCTCTCTTCCTCCACACGACTTGCTTTCCTCTGGGGGCTCGGCAGGGGGGCCTAGGTGAGATATGAAACTCTGGGTCAGAGGGCAGTGGAATTCGAATGAGGGTGGTGGAGGCAGAGCCAGACTGTGCCTGTGATGAGGGGGTGGCCCTGCTGTACAGCTGAGGGACAGGGGGCAGGGAGGAAGACACCCTGAGGTGACTGATGTATGGGTCACATGCACAAAGGGAAGCCCTGAGTGGCTGAGTGCTCCATGTCTCTATAGCAGTACCCTCTACATCAGCCATGTGATCTCTTCTATGTTGCTTATAAAAAATTATAAAAAGAAAACACACGAGTTGTCCAACCCCCGCCACCGACCAAAAACGCATGCTCAGTCAATAGTCACTTTAGATCATCGTACAAGAATGGTGAACACATTATTGTCAAATGCTTGTGAAATGCTGTGCTGTAACAGCTACACTATATGGACAAAAGTATTGGGACAACTGGTCATTATACCTACAGGAAAACTTATGACATCTCATTCTAAATCCATAGGCATCAAAATGGAGTTAGTCCTCCCTTTGCAGCTGTAACAGCTGCCACTCTTCTGGGAAGGATTTCCACAAGAGCCAGTGGGACCTTGCACTCGATGATGTGAGGCTTGCATGAAGCCGCTCAGCCATTAAAGCCCATTTCATAAAGGTTCTGCTGCGACCCCGCTGCTACTTTACGTGGTCTGCCACGGTAAGGCTGAATTTCTGTTGTTCCAAAAAGCTTCTACTTTGCAATATCACTTACCGTTGACCATAGAATATGTAGCAGGAAAGAACTGACTTATTACGAGGTGGCATCCTATGATAGAGCCATGCTTGAATTCACTTCAAGCTTTTCACGACAAGGTTTGTAAACCTGATGGCATGGATAGGTCCTCGATTTTATGCACGTGGCAATGGGTCTGAATGAAACACCTGAATTCAATGATCAAGAGGTGATCACTCTCTGTTTCCTATGTGCAGAGACTCTGCTCTGAGCAAGTGACACACCATCTATGGTTTATTAACCCACGTCCAAGTTACAGAGGAATCAAAGCCTGATTCACATCCGAATCTGTTCCTCGGAGAGTCGCAGTCAGGGCAGGTGATGGAACGGTTCTTAAGGATGACACTGCAGTTGTGACCCACTGGGCCAGCTACTTTGAATAGTTGTTTAAAGCTGATCCTCCAGCTAGGAAGTCGGACATCTCAGAGTCCACAGTTCTTGAGGCTGATCCTCCGATTAGCTGTGAGCCAGCTGGGGGTAGGAAAGGCACTGGGGATCTGTGGTATTCAGGGTGAACTTCTCCAGAGTGGTGGTAAGGCTGTCCTCCTGGCATTGCAGGCAATCTTTGCTTCCATTTGGGATGGGCATCAACCCAACTGACTGGAAAATGGGATTTGTTGAAAATTTCTGAAAAGGGAAGGGTGCTAGGGTCATCCTTAACAGGATCCGTGATCACTTGCTTGCCTACCAGCATCTGGAGCAGTCTGGTTTTGAGCAGTCTCATCAAGTGTAAATGCAAATAAGCGGCAGAGTATCTTTGCAGCCATTGTCAATATCTGTAAAGCGTTCGACTCGGTTCATCGAGTTGTCCTGTAGGACATCCTGAGACGTCACGAGACTCTCCTGTACTCGCCTTTACAATGGTATTGTGAGGTACTGGGCAAAGTGGAGGCAGATCCTTTGTGTTCTTCCTAGTTGATTCTGGGGTTCATCAGAGATGTGTTAACATTCTTACTCTGTTCAGTGCTTGCACTGACCGAATGTTGGGCAGGGTCGTGAGGTCCAGCAACTGTGGGGCATCTGTTGGTGAAGAAAGATTCACTGATCTTGGCTTTGTAGACGATGCCGTGATCTTTGCAGAATAAATGGAGGCTCAGATCGGGGTTCTTGAGAGACTGCGTGAGGACTGTGTCTGGGATTGCGGGTCTCCGGGATAAAAACTAAACTCCAGGCCTTTAATGACCTCTTGGGCAAAGCCTCCCTGCAAAGAGAACATTGACCGCATCAAGAGGTTCACTTACCTTGGCAGCGACATTCATGTGTCTGGTGACTCTTCCTATGAAGTCAGTTGACACACTGGGAGAGCATAGGGGGTCACGAGGTCTTGGGAAAGGGGTCTGGCGCTTCCGATCTCTTTGTAAGAGGACAAAGGTCCAAGACTTTAGAGTCCTGGCGCTCCCTATCTTGCTGTACGGCTGCTACCCAGTGGCCTGAGATGAAGACTGGACTCCTTTGGCATTGTGTCTCTTTGGAGAATCCTTGGGTACCACTGGTTTGACTTGTCGAACGAGTGGTTGCTTAAGGAGTCCTGAATGAGGCACATTACTTGCATTGTGAGGCGGCGTCAGTTACGGCACTATGGCCAGGTGAACCGGCTCGAAGGATCCTCATTGCTGAGTTCCCAAATGGTTAGACCTGGCCGGGGGGGCGTCCACAAAACACCTGGCTGCGGCAGTTAGACAGACAATTCTGGCGGATGGGACTGGACGTGTGTTGGCTTGGGGTGGCGGGTGGGGAAAATCGCCAACAGGGATACCAAGGTGTTTCGTCATGTGGTGGGTGCAGCAATGCGCTGTCCCAATACATTTGTCTTTGCTTTGTGCGTAGCCTATGCCTAACACAAAACTTTCCTTAACCACTATCCAAATGCCATTCTATACCTGTAATAAAATGTTTATCAGTTTTTAAGAATGTGTGGTAAAAAAAGATTTTTTCCTTAACCACTGTGGCCCCTAGTGTCAAAAATATGGGGGACATACAGGACATTGTACAATGGCAAAGATGGAGGGGAGATGGGTAAAGTTAGGTTCTTTTTCATAAATCATTATTCACGGAGTTTGGGGTCCACACTAACCGGCTTGTGCTTGACAGCCGGTTTGCGGTCGACGCACTTCCTGCCGGCGTCGGGGGGCTTCCGGGCAGTTAAAGGCACTCCATACTTGGCAGCTGGTTTGGTGATCTTCTGAGCTGGGGCGACAATAGATGGGCTGGGAGGTGGACGTTTGGCTGGGGGGCAGCCAGTGAAGGGAGACAAGAGTGGGAGGGAGGGAGAGAGAGAGAGAGATTCTATTGATCTGCATTAATCATCTGAGTGACGCTTCAGTTTAAGGTAGTCTCTCTAGAAGCAGACCTTAAGTTTAAGGAAATGTAGTATAAAGATTCTCACTCCTGTTTCATAAACCTTTCACTAAAGAGTTTGTAAATGCTCAATTATAACTCATTTCTTAGCATGCTTACTAACCCAGGACTTTATATTTGCAAGTCTATTATATATTTTTATGGGGCGGCATGGTGGTGCAGTGGTTAGCACTGTTGCCTCACACCTCTGGGACCCGGGTTCGAGTCTCCGCCTGGGTTACATGTGTGCAGGGTTTGCATGTTCTCCCCATGTCGTCGTGGGGTTTGCTCCGGTTTCCCCCCACAATCCAAAGACATGCTGAAGCTAATTGGAGTTTCCAAATTGCCCATAGGAGTGAATGGTGTGTGAGTGTGCCCTGTGATGGGCTGGCCCCCCCGTCCTGGGTTGTTCCCTGCCTCGTGCCCATTGCTTCCAGGATAGGCTCTGGTCCCCCCCGCGACCCGGAAGGATAAGTGGCTTGGAAAATGGATGGATATATTTATACATTTATATATACATATAAAAAGTCTAATTATTTGTAACAATTTATTAATAGATAAGGAGTAGACATTAAACTAAAGCGTTACCAACATCAGAAGTGGGTTTGAAACTAAGCCTTAGAATGTGCCTGTGTTTGACAGTGTATGAAGTACATGTGTCTGTCAGTGAGGGGTGTTGTCCCGAAATGGAAGTAAAATCAAACATTTAAATATAAATCGAAACTATGACGTCACTGGTCCGTCGGCCTCAGAGTGCGGCGGGGCCTGTACACAGTACTCAGCCAGCTCACCTGGCACAGGTGCTATGGCAGCCTTAGGCTGCTTAAGGCAGATATGGCTGAATTCCTGAGTGAGGAGCTGGAAGACAAAGAAGAGGAGGCAGGGTTATTCTCACATCGGCCAGAGTCGCGCTCCAGGCAGGCGAGGAACCCGACAGCGGTGATACCTGTGGGGGGAGGAACTTGTGGATCCTCTGGGACAGGAAAGGCTTCTCCAGGATGGCGGTGACGGAGGGCCTCTCCCGGGGGCTGCGCTTGAACAGCTGGGCCACCAGGCCGCGCAGCTCGTGTGAGTAGCTCACCGACACAGGCGGGTATGAGCCTCGGATGATCTTCAACACCAAATTCTTCATGTTTCCAGCTTCAAACTGTAGATGTGGGGGGGAGGGAGGACACGACACACCCATATGTAGCTGGAGACTCACATACTGAGATGGAGAACCACTCCAGACCACCCATCACCCTCATACACACTGGGACCCACACTGTTCTGGGATCAGCACCTAAAAATTCCTTCACGCTCTCCATAATACCTTCCAGAGATCCAGCATTTTTGTCCTCTATAGAGGACATTATATTTTTGTTCATATCTGTCATACTATACATGCCACTGTTGTCCTGTTGTTCCTTAAAGAGGATAGTCAGGGTTTTAAGGCATCATCATTTGATTAAAAATTTAAATAATGATAAAAATATTTATAATAATTTTTTTCCCCTTGCGGGTCTCAGGAGGATTCTCGAACATGGAGAACGGCTGAAGTTAAGCTGCTTTCATTGGGTATAAAAGGAGGGTAATTAATTAATTTAACAACAAATGTTGGCAGCTGTGAAGGACGATTCATCTGAACAGCACAAAGAGAACGGAACACCTTCGTAGGGGCTGAGGCTGGAAATTGGGGGATCAGGTAGGGTGTAGAAGACCACCACGCCCCCCCCCCACACACACACACACATATACACACACACACACAAACAGAGCGTACAAAGGGCATACTTACGGCATGCTTTAGTGTGCACATCTCATAAAGCACACAGCCCAGAGCCCAGATGTCACTGGGAGAGACAAAAAGCAGGTAGTGAGCACCAGGCAAAGATAGGGTGAGGCAGCTCCTCTCCCACTCCAGGGCTTACATCAGACAGACATTTCATCTAGAACCCAGGTGGCACAAAGACCCGAATAACGGCAGGAACACAGGAGAGTCAGACACAAAGGTCTGGGGATCAAACACTGAGCCATTTCAACAAAAAATATTCAGCCATACATACAGGATAGGAGTAATAACACAGATGGTTATACAGCAGTATGACTGAGTTTGGAATCTACTTCACAGAGGCCGATGACATTCAAGCAATAGGTGGTTGTGTGGTTCCAAGAACGGAATCATTGTCACGGTAACCTGTAATCTGCATATCTTCTAACTTACAAGGGTAAGAACCTAGATTGGATGTCAGTCCACCGCACACACATGCTCACACACATACAATCACTGATTAGTTATACCAATTAGAGGAAATAAGAGGAAACTCAAACTGGTAATTGATATGGAGGAGACAAGTATCCACTGAGCCACTGTTCCACCTGACACCCGTAATTCTTTATAAAAGTATTTAGCTGGACGAATGGATATAGTCCTGACCACAAATGAATTAAGGGGGGAGAAACTAATGGGATGCAATTCAATTATACAGGAAAGAGGAGACAACCGATACAGGCTTTTTGCTTCCATAACAGGGATTACATCATCACATTACCCCACTGTGTCCCATCAGGGGCTCACAGAAGGGCTAGCTGTGTATTATTGTGACAGTTACAATGCCTGTGTTCGTTTTCACTTGCAGGACAAACGTAAGACCAAACACACAGCTATTCTTTTTAGAGGATTTCTTGTTAATGTTTCATATTAAATATTTGAACCTACAGAAAATGGCAAGAAAATCCACATCATAAACTTTGCATTTCAAAATGATTTAGGGAAGCCCAACAGGCCTGAAATACACACTAACAATTGCAGCGATTTCTTAAATCGGTGATGGTACCATCAGTTATGGTGCTGTTGCACGCCCCCCCAGGACACAACACCCGTGTGGGAAGCTCCAGCCTTACCTCTTGTTATTGTAGGGCTTGTTCTCGCAGATCTCAGGGGACAGGTAGTATGGTGTTCCTATGCATGTCCTCGCCAACTCCACTGTGCTGGAGAGGATAATTTGTACACACGCACACAAGTTTGCATTCCTAAATTGTGGGGACCATCCATTCATTTCTATGGACAAAACCCTAATCCCAGCAATGACAACCATATCCCCTACCCAACCCTAACCTTAATCATAAGTAATCAAACAAAGCACAAGACTTTCGGCATTTTATTTGTCTTTCACAATTGAGTTATCCTTGTGGGGACTGAAAAAATGTCCCCACGAGGTAAAACGTTACAGGTTATTAATCAGTCAGTTCACTCAGTCCAAAGCCCCATCAGTTACTAACAGCAGTGATATCCTTCAGGCTTTTAACATAAACACAATGGACAAACATCTGAAGGTTTTCAGTTCATATGCTGTGGCTAAATATCAACACCGTGTTAATCAATGAGCAGATGTCAGAATCACTGTCCGTATTTGTTAAGGAAGCTATGGATTTCGTACGAAAGACCTACCTGTTGAGAACTCGGGCAATCCCAAAATCCCCAAGCTGCACAGCTCCATCTTTTGCCAGAAATATGTTCTGAGTCAAAATGATTACAGTGTGAATACCATGCAAACCTGCACATATCACACATCACACCCCAGTGCATTGAAGTGCTTCGCGTTACCTGAGATTTTATGTCCCTGTGTAAGATTTTTCTGTCATGAACATGCTTCAGGGCCAGGCAGATCTGCACAAACCAATCCAGAATCTGACACCCAGGAGAGACAGAGGCTGCGTTTACTGCTTAATCCCAACAAGACTAACATATTTTACAAAAGGAGGCCTTGCCAGGTGGCAACAGTTACTGGAATTAACATGCAGACATTTTAAAGTGTAACTTTGAAAGCACAACTGATGCAGACATATGGATCCATGGAACGGCATAGCAGGCACCATGAGCTTAAACACGATTAACGCTTCATGAAATAAATGATTCAAAAATACCACACCTCAGTAAGGATAACAGATTAACCATTTATCAACTGGAACGACTCCTATTGTACAGACCCCGGTCAGGATGCTACAAAGGATTAATCTTTTATTAGGTAAAATTATCCTTAATACATGTACCTCATAAACGATGTTACAAGCTTTTGTTTTCTTTATTTTATATATGTATATATTTTTGCGGAAAATGGATGGATAGATGGATTTTCTACATGATTCTATTTAATTATTTAGGAACGACATGACCCAACTGAATTCGCAAGACAATAAATTAACTAATACACTGATTGTAAAAAATATTAAACTCTCCTACCCTCTTACTCCACAGGGGCCCCGTGAGACTCATTGAAATCTCTACCCTGATGTAAATTATAAACCTTTGTTCCGTCCTCTTTGCTGTCCTTTGTTACAGCCCTCAGGCTCTACATTTGGCACACAGCTTATGACAGAGCGAGGCAGTATCTTCCAGATTGGGGTTTAAGGCAGTGTTTCCAAACCCAGTCCTCGGGGACTGACAGTTGGTCCGTGTTTTTGCTCCCTTTCAGCTCCTAGTAGGGGCAAAAACATGGACTGTCTGCGGGTCCCGGATTAGGAAACACTGGTCTAAGGGCCTCACCTGGGTCTCCGGGAAGAGCACTCCCTTCTGAGCGTTGATCCTCTTGAAGAGGTCTCCACCCTCGCAGTAGTCCATTACGATGTACAGGCAGCCACCCTCTGCAGCAACGCAGTCTTACTGTCTTACTACTGCCCAGTCTATGCTGCCCTATGTAGCTTGAAATGTTATTACACCACCTACGTTTTCACCTCTGGCTCACAGAATAGAAATGTGTATTTTATCATTGACAATAATAAGAAAGAAGAAAATACTGTTACCAGACATCTATATTTTAGCCTACGCACCATTACAACACCGTGTACAGTTGTATGATGGACACATACGCTGTCAGAAGAAGAGAGTACCAGTTTGAACTTTCACTTGTAAGGGTTTTGCCAATTGTACTCCAGCTGTAGGTAAATGTAACGCTTAGTTTAATTAAAGGTACAGAAATGGACTCTGAGGAACATCCCCAAAGTACAAATAACATTAATGTACCTCCAGTGGTACAAGGATGTTCCTCATAGTTCTTTTCTGTACCTTAAAAGGTACATTTACCTACAGCTATAGGGTACAACTGGTAGACCCTTGAGGGCACAGGCCAAGTGACAAGACAAGGTACAAACTGGTGCTCTATTTTTTTCTGACAGTATAGTGATTTTAGCTATGCGACTAACCATATTCAATTCAATGTATTATTTATACAGCACCTTTCACAACATAGTCACTGAAGGTACAAGACAAGAGTACATTAATCAATTATGGCATCATTTAGACAAAACAGTGCGTGAAACAGGGCAAAGGGGAGAGGGGAAAAAAGCAATGCCAGAAGACAGCAGAATAGAGAAAGCAGCAAGCATTGTTATTCATTAGCTCAGCAGCTGTTCGAACCCGGTGGTGCTACAAACCTTCAAAGGACTCCCTGTACTTGACGATGTTGGGATGGCTCATGTTGGCGAGGACGGCCACCTCTTTACGAGATTCACGCCTCTCCTTATTAGACATCTGCCATCAGTAAAGGGGAGAGCAAGACTGCCACTGAAACAGCCACTGTAATTTACTGCACGGAAGGCTTTTAACGCACAACACAGTTTCCGCATACACTGAAGCTTCAAACACACATTCGCTGAATTCCCACACACATGCAAGTTTAACCGTTTTAGTGTAACTAAAAATGCTTCAAAACTAGTACTGTTACCATTATTAAGTGGATGACCGTTTAAAAGGTCTCCGATTGGCTTACCCTGGAGATACCAATCTCCTTAATGACGTACTGCTTTCCATCATCCTTGGACTTGACCAGGATGGCCTTTCCAAAGGAGCCCTCCCCAATCTTGGTCACGCGCTCATATTTATCCATGGCTCAGAAACACACGTCTCTGCATGCTGAAGCTGAGGGAATGAACAGGGAGCCGTCGTTAATGGTGCCGCCTTTGGCTGTTGATGGCCTTTCTGGGATTAGAAGAGGAAGCAGACCTCAAAGATAAGTAAGCATCAGTAAATACATGATATTTACAAACTGCACTTGATAATTGTTTTTTTCTTCCTTAATTTAAGGTGAAGACAAAAGTGGCATAAGGGTTTAGCAAAAATTGATGCTATTTGTATTTGCATTTTCGCCCCATGATTCTTCATTATCAATACCTCTGATATTCCATCATCAAAAAGGTATTGTTCCTTTCAGCACCATGTGACTAACATTCACAGCCACTTGTTGTGACTTTAAAGGATTTCTCTGTACCCTCAGAAACAGCATGGGACCCAATGCCAGGCGGAAGGGCTGGTAAACCAATATTAAAAACATTTAACGGAGTACTGGGCCTGCGCAGTGTGAGAGGGTGAGCAAGCAGCCTGCTTTTCCAACTACTATGACAGCTTCCAGCGCCAGCAAGTGGCCAGACATAGAGGATTAAAAAAGGGAAAAACAGACATAAGCAAAGAACCTGACAGTGAATTATCACTGCAGGCAGCAGAAACATGCCGAGCCACCAATCCATCGACCAGCTCCACGAGATACACAAGGACCAAGATACTCTGCTACAGACTGGTAGCATGATATATCATTCTTGTGGATCATGGACTCTCATTTACCAGTCAC
Source organism: Isichthys henryi (assembly GCA_026776945.1). Taxonomy (NCBI): domain Eukaryota; kingdom Metazoa; phylum Chordata; class Actinopteri; order Osteoglossiformes; family Mormyridae; genus Isichthys; species Isichthys henryi. The sequence goes on from JAODJX010000001.1 coordinate 21,632,849, forward strand.
AACCTGCAGGTTTATGACCAGCTCACATTTCCTAACACAAGCAGGCTGCTTGTTGGGCTGGATCCCATCTGTACTGCTTCACTGCATGCCCTCCTTGGCCCTCCATTACACACTGTCAAGAACAGCGGTTCAAACCACTATAACTCAAATCAGGAGCCTTGGCATGATATATTGGGAGTTTGTTGCACTGGATATGGGTAAGAACACTGCACTAGTGTGGAGGGGTGGTTGCAAATGAATAAGACAACTGATCTGACTTTAATTCCTGAGTGATAAGCACAATGCTCAAAAAATTCTGGTTAGAAATTTATGCTGTATATTTCACTGCAGGTCCCGGTTGTGCTGATACAAGTTTGTCTTACAGGACAGCCTACATGAAGGTGGCAAGCAGCAGGGTGGTAAACAGATGGTGATACACAGCGTTTCCTGCAAAGCTTACCGTCATCGATTCCATTAAACACCGTACATCACCCCGCCACTTTCACACCTGGCATCCCATGCTGCTGGTCGCTATAGTTACCTGGCACCCTCATAGTAGGGTCGGGGCGGACCGGACGGGCACAGTCCTCTTTTGTAACCAAGGATAACATAAAATTCAGATCAATTATGGGCTGATCGACCGCACCACAGCCTTAAGAAAATGACTGACACGGGACAAAAAGGTGTGATTAGATCTCGACCGCAGTGAAAACATCGAGGTCTCATTCATACCGTCCCACAAAGCCCGAAGAATCGGGGCAACCATAAAACACACCCAGCCTCCAACCGTGCCACTAACGGGGGACTCCACATACAAGATTCATAATTTACGACGTGCAAATGACATTAATACTTCAACGCTACACTGCTTCGGCTGCGCGCCTTGGTGTTGGCATTTCGTGTCATTCTGCACTTTTCCAGCACCCTAACTACTTATCGCGTTACATAACTCGCAGGGAGACGTGTCTATGTTTGTACTCAAAGCCCTAGCTAGCCGGTCTTCGCAAGCTGTGGAAGATGCTCCCTAAGGCCTGTGTGAACACGATTTCAGCGTTGTCCAATTTCAGTTTCCCACGGAACTGACAGCGGTTGTATATGGCGTATCACTGTCTATTGCCCCAGAAACACAAAACGCGAAACGGCTGATAAATGCGACACAGTATGAGTTTTACTCACCATTAAACTGACTGATCCGCCGCAGCAACAAATCGCTGCGTGTCTCGCGAGCGCTCTCTCACTACCTCAGTAGAAGTCCCGCCCCTACAATTGTAGTGGCCGACCAGAGCTTAGTGATTATCCTGCTAACGATGTGATTGGTTTAGGAGCTGTCAATTTTGAAAGCTAGGTTGTGAGGTATGTGTACTTGCTGCAGCAGCTGTTTTCCCTAGCAACCGTCATTCACATGCACAAGACGATGCATGGGGCAGCCCTCTTTAGTGTGGAACGCGAGATTGAAGATGGTTAAATGACCTACAGATTTCAACTTATGTTTAAACAGATTATTATGTTTTTAAATATAAGCTTTTTATGAAATCTGGGTCACACTGAATAACAAGTTAAATAGTACAGAACGGGGCTCTCTAACTCCATGCAGTTCTGGAGAACTCCAGCCCTGCACATTTTGGGTTTCCCCTCATTTAACACACCTGATTCTACTTCTCCGCTTATTACCAACCATTTCTTGAATTACCCAAGGTTAATAACTGTCCACCATGGAACTCTCTTCTGGATGTCTGACACATCGCTCATTCAGCTCCAGTTCCCTCAATACTACGGTGATGAAGGTCCATGGAACATCCTGTTTATTCTTGCTATAATACCGGAGCTCCAATGTCCGCCCTCCATCTTCCACCACCTTCTCTCGGTGTCCATCATCTTCACTGTAGAAAGACAGCATATCTCATATCCCACAGTTAGCAGTGCGGACTGACAGTAACTGCAGACAGTTCTCTGGAATAGGAATACAGAGGCTGACAGCTCTGCAGACTGATCAACAATCTAGCTCATATGGATCAATAGTACATCTCTATATGTCGAATACAGTTTATTAAAATTGGCTTGCCAACCAAATCAGGTATGTTACCTGGAGGAAAGCAATACCATCATCTATGTGTGAAAACTCATGCAGATTGTTGATCTCCTTGATTTTAATTCAATTTCTCAATGCAGTCCCCAGGGATCCCCAGAAAGCCCACATTTTTGCTCCCTTCCTGCTCCCAACACACAGGTATTCAGTGTTTCTGATTGTTTGGTTCAGGTGTGCTTGGGAACTGAGAAGGAGCAAAAATGTGGACTGTCTGGGAGTCCTCGAGGACTGTGTTGACAATGGTCTGTACTGATGTTCTTTTTCATCTATCCATGCATGGGTGAAAATAGAAGGACAGACGCCCTAGTATTGTCAAATTTTAAAACTGGTCAATTAAGTGGCCACTTTGAAGAAGGAATTAACACGAAGTACATTTTGCAGAATGCTGACGGCTCTCACCACTTCTGTGGAAAAAGTCCACGTGACACTGAGTGTCTCAAATACGGAGGAGTTCATGAGGCAGTTGATTAGCAGACAAGGACTGAAGACAGCTGCTTTGGTATCCTGACCATTGTGCTGTATGCAAGTTAACAAAAGAGTGTACAAGCACATGATTTGTTCTTAGCCAAAGATTTTTCTACAGCTTTTCTGGATAAACACCAACGAAACATTACAGTTATAATTATTGTGTAATTTAAGAAAGTAGTTTTATTTTGTGCACATAATAATATAAAAATATTAGTGACAATCTTTACTTTTCCTCTTCAGATACCTTCCCGCTATGTTACTGCAGTGTGTGATCTGGCTCCGCCCTGTCAGGGAACGTCTGTAAATCTGCACAGCTGTGTGAAAGGCGCAGACCACAGCCTCCGATTCAGTGTGTTTTATGTACAGCTTTATATTTTCTTTGCGCCTTATGATTGATTTCCATGCTTAGTTACCGTTTCCATTTTTGCCTTGCTTTAATTTCCGTATTCCATCCATTATCTAACTGCTTATCCAAGTTAGGGTCAGGGGGACATCCATTATTAAAAGGAAATATCCGATGGAAAAGTGTGAGAAAAATAATTATTTGAAGGGTGCCCATGTAAATGGAAGTTATGCATTCATTTGCACATTCTACCTCAAACAAGTTATTAACAAATTAACCAATAAAAATGGGAAACACCGTCTTATGGAAAGTGCTTGTCCAATAAAGTTGCTTTCCTCATCATTAGAGCTCTGTTCATCATTTCCTGCTCCCCGTTTGCAATTGTTCCTTTTAAGTAGTGCCTGTACAGCATCTTAGTATGTTCGGCACATTGCTAATGACAGGCCATATATTGCATAAGTTTATTTGCAGCATAACACTATTTTACTCAATGAAATCATTAAGTGCAGCCATGTTTGAAGCTGTGAGGACACAGATGGCGTCTTCACTGATCTGTAACAGAAGTTTGCTTTTTTGGGGGCATTGTGGGTAACAGCTAAAGCCGGCGCCACTGGCAGTGTAACTATCTACAGTCACTGGAAATCATGAATTACTGTAATTGTCTTATATTTTATCCGGACTTGCAGTTATGACCTTTTAATCCACATGAAAGCAGGACTGTGAAATAAGTGCAGAAAGGAAAGTGATTGTTAATGTGGAATTTTACATATGGACTATAGTACATGTATATGCTGTTCCTATACGAATAGACACAAATGTTAGGTTTGTGCTTTATTAATGAATGTCCTAATAAAATATACAGATTTAGATTAGATTTAAATTAGTTTCACGGGTGCCTAATATGGCTAGATAGATAAAATCTCTTTGTAATCTACTGCCCACCGTGTAATCATAGTCCTCTATGATACAAGGTTTTTTGGGAACCCTGAAATACACGGCACTGCCTTTGGCTGTTTTCCCACTGAATTCACGATGTCTGTTAAGTTAAGCTTCCTCTTAAAATGTACCTGGCATTTACCCAACACGACGAAAGCCCATCTTATACTAGTCAATTAAATTGCAGATCAGTATTCCATGAAGTGGAAAATACCGTACGCTATTTAGCCGACTGAAATCTGATCATTTATCCTGAATTCGCTGAGCTTTGTACCATGTAACATGCTGTTGGCACATGGGTGTACTGCTCATATCCAGTAGATGGCACTATTGCTCCACATGAGAACGCATCTGTTTTGCATGGGCTGGTATTCTCTTGGACTGACATATAGGGATCATCTCCCTCCACTCAGTACTCTTGTTGCAGTGTTGTGGGATTGTGGGATGGACAGAGGGCTGTGGAGGTGGAGAACAAAAGACTCAGCATTGGGTAGTGAGTCAGCACAGGGCACTAAATGTTTTGGCAGGATGGTAAAAGTCAGCAACAGGAGTTGGGACATGATTTTTTTTTTACTTATGGTCTGGCTGCCTCTATGGGCTTCTGCAGGGGTAATAGGTTTCCCAGAATGCCCCCTGCTACTCACCAAGCTATGCTATTTAGACTCTCTATCTAGATCCCTGTTGTTAGATCATTAATTAGAGAACACAATGTCAGAATATTGCACTACCTGAGGTCAGAAGTCAAAGTTCAGTGATGTGTCAAGTTCTGACAACATATACAGTGATTAACAAATGTAAATCTGTGTGTGGATCTTAGCCTTGGAACTTGACCAGCCAGCACTGCCGACTCTCACATTACCCAGTCGGCATGACTTGTCTCTTGAGTTTTTCGTCCTGCTGTTTTAATGTCCCCAGTCTAGTGGTTTGCATTGCATCCGCGTTAATGCTGCCTCCACCCTGGTCGCTTTCCTCTTGTTAACAATTACAACTGAAATCCTGAGAAACTATGGATGCATTTATGGAAACTGTATGTCTGTGGAAATGTAAGATCGGCCCGCTTGGGGTCATGTGACGGAAACTCTGTCTCCCTCTCCTTCAAAGTTCCCACGGGGCGCGTTCCATCCGGCCATGTTTACTCAGGTGTGTTCTAGTTCACCACAAATGGTCACCCCCCCACCCCCCAACCACAGCCCTAGGGGGCCTGGAACATCCTGAGGCCTTGTATAGAAATGCAGCCTCCGTGTTGGTCCAAAATCCACCCCCACAAACTGTGCCTGCACTTCTTATATTGTAAAATGAGTATTATAGTTGTCTGTCGATTTTTGCGAGTGGAAAAGCAAATGTAGTCTGACCTGATGCTGCCGTTACATTTATGGGCTATTTTCACAAAGGACAGGAAGGAGATTCTCTCCAAGTAAAGATCATCCAGACCATAGTAAACACATGAGATACTAAAATATATACAAACAAGCCTTGAAGACTGCAACCGCCGAGTGATGGTTCTCTACCATGACATGATACTTAATGAACCTTCAGAGTAAACCTATGATCACTGTCCAGTCAGTATTCGGAAGATGTCTAAGTTACAGAACAAACGATGGACTTCTTCAGCCACATAAAGAGGCAACTTTCATGGAATTGCCATGTGGAATGACAGTCTTTATTCCTGACCGTTCTATACCACCTGACCGTTCTATACCACCTGACCGTTCTATACCATTTCCAGCTGTGTTAGGGGTACTGTAACTGAGACATAATGTCATCCCAGTCATCGTTCTCACATGAAGGGATTAAAGGCTGCATGTAAGGATCATCCCCTTAACTATAAAGCCTTCGTTTTCTCAGAAAACAGATTTTGTAGAATGGATTTGGAAAAGCTTCAATTTTAGCTATTTTTTCAGCTTATGCATTTTAATAAAGTAGAAAAAAAAACCAAAACAATTCCCAAGCAGGATGGCCTTTCTGATGAAAGCTGCAGAACTTTTCTGCCAAGAAACAAAATCTAGCATTGATTTTTCAGCTGTGGCCTCAGACCTCTCCAAATACCTCTCTGTAATCAATCACAAAAATGTGCGTGGCGCATAACCAAATGTATTCATTAACCAATTCAGAAACAATTACAAAAGTTTTGCGTGGGGGGGGGATAAACAGGGGATAGAGGAAATGACGGATTAACTCAGTTCTGTGCATTTTTCAAATTTGCCTTCCCAGCATCAATCCTAGCTCAGCGACATGCAGTCAAGTATCAGAGAGATCACATGCTCATCCACTACAGGGCAAATACAGATACACACTCATAAAGGCCAAGGCTATGAATGCGCAGAAGAGTCTGGAAAATTCTTGCGCCTAAAACTGCCAGACCGCCAGCTTATAACCAGGAGAAACAAATATGTGCAAAAACAAAAGCAGATGACGTTTCATTATCATGTTTAAATGTGTTTAGATATTGATCTAAAACATATATTTTTATGCAGTCAGATTGCTGAAGTTATACTGAATAAAGTGTTAAACTAAATAGTATGAATTATATCTGCACAGTGATGAAACACAGGAAAGGTGGGACGTGTAGATGAAGGTAACATCAAAACATCATCTTGTCCTCCATATACCAGCTGACCCTACAAATGATGAGGTCCTTAGTCACCCTCTTATGGTTTTCACACCCTGCCAGATCCAAGAGCGAAGAGCACTGAGGACAATAAAATCTCATGTTTTGCCCCACAACACCCACCTAGGCAAAACCATTCAGCGCTGCCAGTCAAATTCTGCCAACCAAAGCAAAAAAACAATGAAGCAAATTCATAGTGGATGTGGGCAGATTCGGGGAAATGTGCCCACGATGATGAAAAGGCTCTCAATGGAGAACGGGCAAATTAGGTTTGTCTGTGTGACTTACTTTTCTTTGTGGTCAGAATACCTGCTTTCAACCTTTGGCTCGTAGTATTTTGCTGGAAAATATGATGAGAGTGTGGCTTGCTAGGTGGTAAAATGGCAGCAAGTGTTTGGATTGGAAGGATTGGTTTGTGAAACAGTGGGCAGCTCTGTTAGGCTTTGAAGCAGTGCTGAGCTTTGGGGTGTGGTGTAATCACTGGCTAACCATTTTGAGGTTGTCTGGGCAAGGAAATTGCATTAGCTTAACAGTTTACCTTAATTCCTTCTGCGAAGACCCATGTTGACTTACCCGTGATGCTCTGGGTGAAGTAACCAGAAGATGCTGCATACTAAGGACGGATGGCTGTGTAGTGTGTCTCATCAAGAGAGGGTGGAGTCATTTATTCGAGGAGTCAGCTCTTGGACAGGAGACTGACTTGGCCCTAGAGCACCGTTAAATCCATCTGGTCCTGGATCCGGAGCAGGGAATTGCCGATGAGCCACCGTGGCCAGCGAGGGCTAGAGAGCGTCAGAATAGCTCAGTGACTTCCCAGTGCGATCCTGCTTTAAGCTCTGGGATAGTCATTACAACACCCCATGCTTACCTCCCTAAAACTCAAAAAAGAGCTGTGTTACCATGGAGAGCACCCGGTCTTTGTGTTGCTAAAACAACTGACGCAACAGTAAAGCAGAAAGGATAAAAAATAAAGACAAAAACTGAAAAGCACTAACACAGAGGTGAACTGTATTAGTGTCAACACACACAGCTATGTTCACTGCCTTTACTTCGTGCTCCTTTTGCGCTCCAGCAGATGGCGCTGTTTTATTATATTTTGGCAACGATGTTTTGCTGAACCTGACTGGAATATTTTACTTTTCTTGTTATTGGCCTAGCAGGGAATTCTAATGTTATTATTGTAATGGTTTTTTTCCCCAAGTATTTGAGCTCCATTTTTGTGTTTTTAATAGAGGATATTGGACGATGAACAGTGGATTCCATGGTTCCATGTTCCATGCGGGGTGTTTGCTGTACGTGCCACGGGGGCCCCCCCCCCCCCCCCCCCAAGCACAACACAACA
>JAODJX010000001.1:21647903-21668796 GCA_026776945.1 Isichthys henryi
CAATCGGGGAATCACAAGTGGGTAACCAGGGGGCGTGGCACACACGAGGATCGGAACGAGCAGGGCATGACACATACCATACCGTGTTTAACTAATCAGTACCTCATTAAGTATTTTAGAAGGTTAGGTCAGGTTGGGGAGTATGCATGCAGCTCACACGACGACACCACGGGATCCTGGTCGGTGACCCATCCCAGGCCAACATGTGGTCCCGTCCCACCTTCCGGAAATGGCTGTCATCTACCGCAGCCAGGTGTTACATGGGCATCCCCTTGGCCTGGTCCAGCTGCTCGGATTCTCAGTAATGAGGATTCTGCGAGCTGGATCACCCACAGGGAAACGCGTCACATGGCTGTAGTGCCGCAGCTGATGCTCCGTATCAACTAATTAATTAATTGGGCTGGTGGTAGTGAAATTTAATGTATTCATGGAACAGCTGAGGTGTCCCTGAGGAGAGTTAGGAACCGAAGCGGTGTTCATCAAACCATCCAATGAGATTTCAATAATTCTTTCGGGAACAGAAGAAATTCTTGTTTATTTTTTATTGTGTTACTGTGAATTTGCATGTGTTCTAATGCTATTTTTTCCTGAGGAGATATACACTTACTATCCAGATCAGTAGCATTCTCCTGGCGTCTGCTCTGTTGCCGTTGTAGGATACTGGAGGTCAGGGCTGTCGACTCATCGGCCGTCTGCATTGTATTTGACTGCCGGAGACTTTTTCACAGTACGGTCTCCTCCAGATGCTTTTCCACTACAGGGTCACAGTGAGTCTGCAGCCGATCCCAGGATGCTCAGGGCACAAGGCAGGAGCTGCCTGGTCAGAATATGTAAATACATTACGAGTTATAATGACCAAAAAATCCCTGCACAATGTCTGCCATTTGTAACTTCTCTGCTTTTAAGATGATTTTTTTTTTTTTACATACCAAAAAGTCACCATCATTTACATCGAAAGCCTGGTTGGTTTCACATTACGTACACAAACAAATCTCCCTGAAGCAAATCCGGAGTAAGTACCTTGTCAAAATGTTTAAGACGCCGAACATGAGGGAGGAAACCTGCCCGTGGAACCTGAATCCTGAAGAACGTAGATAAGAAGATGCAGAAGATTATTTCAATTATAGTACCAGCTGAAGAACAAAGACAACATGTCTTTAGGTCGGTGAAAAAGGGGGATTGGATTAAGCTTCCCAGAAATGAACGCATGACTGGTACAATGATTCAAGTCAGCACTAGATAAACTCTACCAGCAAGTTTTTAAGCTAGACTTACTTTCTTAAGTTCTTAATAGATCTCTTATTTTGTGATTTATTTGACAGGTCCAAGAGACCAGCTGAAATAAGAAAAAATATTTAAAACTTTTACTACGTTTTGGACAAAAGAATACGCTACATAAATAAGTGTCACGTAAAGCTTTTCCCACAAACCATTGCGTCACAAAAAAGAAAAATTCCCACTAAGCTAAACTTCTGAAGAAAGCATGTTTCTTTCTCTAATCCAGATGTATTTATTTAAAAACTGACAATATGTTTACTAAAAAGCACTTTCTCTATGTAAGGAATGTTTCATCAGCACATGGGAAGACTCGGAACTGCCTCAGCGAAGGAAACACTATGTCACAGACTCTTAATCTGTCTGAAATTCCTACTTCTCCAGCCTATACTGCTCAAATTTCCAGTCTGCCAAATAAAAAAAACAAAAACTGAACGGAGCTTTCCGGTAAGTTGGTGGCGAAAGTGTATTACAGCCAATAAAAGTTTGGTTGATTAATTTCCTGGCGTTAGTCTGGAAATGACCGCATCTGGCTGGGCCTCCAAGGGGAATGCACTCCGACGCAGTCATGGCAGGACATCCATCACACTAACTGTGCAGCCCATAACCATTGCTGGGGAGTTTAAAGTAGAGGGTCCCATGTGGTGTAGGCCACCAAACCACAGCCAGAGGGCAGTGTTGAGTGACCTAGGCCAGGATACCCAGATGGAAGGAGGTAGGTCAGCAGTCTGGTCATGGTGGTTCAGCAGGTAACACTGTAGCATCACACCTCCATGTTGTTGTTGTTTACTATCACTTAAACCCCACATTTGTGTGGAAGCACAGTTACAACACTGGGGGGGGGGGCCCAAAGTCACGTTTTGAATGGGGCCATGACACAACACACTTGCACTGGCACATTTGGGGGCCTGATTGCCGCCCCCAGCATGTTCCTTGATGTTTGAGTAGGTTTCCTATCTCAGTTCAAAACCATGGTGTTTTAGCGATTTAGGTGTATTTCCCTAAATGTTTCAGTGTCCCTTGTGCATCCTGGGATGGGCTCCAGACTCACTAGAACTCTGTACTGGATAAGCGATCATGGAAGATGGATACTTATTTTTATTTGTCATTTAACTACACAGGCTGCATATGTCTACTTACCGGCCATCCAACAGTCACAGACACACACGGTCTCTCTGAACGGTAGACACAAAGACATTCATTCTCCTTTATTTGTCTTAGCAGACAAGCACACGTAATTCTCAATCGTCTAACTGAAAAGCTCCATTATCGCGAGCGGCCACAGTGGCCTGATCGTGTTTCAGACTCCACAGCGGTAAGATATGCTAGCTGCAAGCTACAGAGACCTGAGGCCAGTTAGAGGCGGTTTGTCCTCGTCGGACCCGGCGACACTTATCACCATTATGAGAGCAGAATGACACAGTCTCTGCAGAGTGACACGCAAATCATTGTTTGAAATCACCTTAATAAGGATAGGCAGTACCTGCATCTTGGGGCTTGTGTGACAAGAACCTATTTGTTCCTGTGATTACACCCCCCTTGCCGAACACTGTCAGGTGACTCAACAGACATTTCCGCAGACACAGGGGTGAGTAAATAACACCATAGTGGAAGCTGAGACCTTAAGGAGCGGAAGCAAGCGGGATGTGGTTAGGAGTTCAGGCCTGGTAGGAAGCGGAGAGATCTGAGTGTCTTCTTGAAGAGTGTAGAAGGGTTCTGCGGTCCTGAGGATGAAGATCACTCGACGCAACAGCAATCAGAGATTAGGATTTTCCAGCCTCTTGGACCAGGAATGTGTAATGCAGGCTTCTTGGTGTCCTGAGACGGAATGATTGGCCTGTGGCCACATTCATGAGGTGGGGTCTATTAAAGAAACATAACATGATCTTTCGGTATAGAAAACTGATCCAGGGGACACAGGGATCACAGGACGGGTCAAGGACAGTTACCCCTGTTCTCTGAGGGGTAAATGAACATGACACATCTTGTTCTCTTACTTAAACAAAAAAGACATTAAAAACATGCAAAAGTCAGAGCACTGTTGAACTCACTCATTAACTGACAAAATAAACTAACTTTAAACGATTCTGCAATTTATTATAGGTGAGGCACATTCCCATCTCCACCTATTGATGCCCTCCTCTATTCCACATATGGATTTACAAAGGTCATCACCACTATGGTTGATATTACAAAGACATTTATTACCCACAATACACTTCTCATACACAGAAAAACAAACACCAATGTGCATTCCTTCTTTGCAGGTCAAACACAAAAGCTTTCTGGGTATCATAAAGTTCGCAGAGTGATGAGAAAGTCACATTAGAAGGAAACTACAAAAGGACAAGGTTGAGATGACCACAGGCTGAATCAGCAGGTGGGTCGGCCACATCATGAGGAATGTGTAAATCCTTTATAAATACATGTCTCTCTGCAACCGTATTTTCTGGTCAGAGGACACTGCAAATTTTCACTCCTTTTGGCTTCTGTTCTGGTTACTGTTCTTTGTTCGCATTACGGATCCTGCCAATACTCTCTGTGTGGCCCGCTGTTCTGGGAACAGTGAACTATTTAAGTCACTTAGTGGGGAATGGCCCACGACGTGGGTTCGTACTCTGGGACAAGCTCTCCCCACAGGTTGATGATGTTGTGAGAGAGGAGTCTGTGAGTGGCTGATCTGGATCCTGGCACAGATTGTTGGCCTGAGAATTGGGTTTTGTGAGGGCTGATCTGGCACCGGTTCCTTGAGGTTCCTGATCTGGGAACAGTTCCTGGCGTCTGCTCTGTTGCCTCTGTAGGATACTGAAGGTCAGGGCTGTCGACTCATTACCTCCCAGAGGGTCAACAGCCTTCTGCATACAGAGCACAAGACAAAAGAGTTTATTACAGGCTGTTGCCAATATCTACACATCCCATCATAAACGACAACAAAAGAGTTACACAAGACATATAAAAAAAACAATCGAGGGGTACACAAATACACAAAGTGACATGGTAACAAAAAACACACAAAGTTGGAATAAAGAAGTGCTTGTTTATTGTAACGATTACAATTTGCCACAGAGACAGAAAGGTGACTCGGAATGCATTAGGCAAGGACGTATATGTTATACAGGGCGTACACACTCAAAACATATGATTGGCTAATGATGAGGTTGGCCCCTCAATAAGAATTATAGCCCCTCTTATTCCACCCTCAGCTGGGTTTTTGGGATTCAAGATTTGAGGAGAAGCTCACTGAGCAACTACATCTTGCAACATTTACCATTTGAACACTTAGTGGTTGGTTCGCAGCTTGGCAGCCCTGTCATAGTGGCCAAATGAGGCCAGCACTGTGCAGGGAGCAGGTAATGCTCTCTGCACACTCCTGAGTGGTCTGAGAAGCAGGAGCAATTAACAGGGGGGGAGCCCAACACTGTGGGAACACAGACATGGGGGCCCAATGGTGACATCACTCAGCCAGCCTTTGGATTTGAACCCAGTGGCATTTAGCTCTCAGGGCCACACTGAAGGGCTCAGCGGTGAAATCACCTTCCAATCACACCTCGCACATACATGCGTCATTCACAAACCTAAACAGACTCACCTCCAGGATGACTTGTTCCAGAATCAGCTGTAGGGCTCAATCTGCTGCCCTATTTCTAATTTGTCCACCAGGTGGTGCTGTTTCCTGATCGATGCGCTGTAAGGGAAAATCACACTATTTTCACAGTTCAGCTGAGGTGATTTTCTCCAAAATATTTCATAGTTACCCAACAGCTCACAAGTCTGTGTGAATACCCTGGATACATTTGTGACCTGTCTTTCGGTAGTATCTCACTGCTGATAGGATGTACAGGCTATGCTGTGTCATAAACCCATTTCCAGGCTCCAGAGAGGGCCAGATGGAACAGTTGGACCCTTGGTTTTGTTAATAAAAGTCCCCGCAAGCAGAATAAACCTGAAGAACAGCTAAACGGGACATTTGTTGGTGGGAACATCATGACACCATCTGTTTTGAGGCTTTTTTTGTCTTTCTGTAGCTTTTTTTCGGACATCTGTAGACAAACACATTGTGCATGGACATATGTGCCACATACACACTTCATTCTCGAACACACAGACGTCTTACACACAGACACATAGACTGCAGGTGCACAGTGTGGGCACCAACGTGCGCTCACACACACTCCAGCATGTCCTGAGCAATATCAAGCTACAGAATGAAATGCTACATCATGTCCTCAGGGAACATTATTGAGAAGAAAGCCACCTTAATTACAGCTAGTGTGATTTACCGAGGTAATAACACAATAAAGAGGGCCATTTCCTCGGCAGTACAGAAAGAGCCGCTCCGTTTCAGAGCCTTCCATCATCAAAAACTCTTTGTTCACAGTCTGCTGTACAAGTTCAGGACAATCATTCTCCCACAGCCACAAGCTGACGATCTGCCACAGGCTAAATGGATGAACCATTTACTGCTGTCACACTGTGCATTCATCGCCAGATGATGTCACACACACACACACACACACACACACACACACACACACATACTGCATTGGGTAAAGATATGGATGCAAGTGTGGAAGGGTAAATGGATGGATGGATGGATGGATGGATGGATGGGTGATAGCAGAATCAGGTTTATTGGCTTGGTAAGTTCACAAACACATGGAATTTGTCAGTGGCTCCCATGCACCAGTAGATACAAGCACAGTTAGTTCAAGGTGATGAATGCTGCTAATGGCTTCATCCATACTTCCTGCTCCTTGAATGATCGCTTTTCCCAGAAGTGCAATTTGGCTCACGATCAAATTGCACTCTCCAAGTGCGGGAGGCTTGGGGGTTACCCCAGGGGCCGGGAATGGGACAATCATCCTTAAAGAGTCTCCCTTTCAGACCAGAGACCTTAGCTAGCATTACAGCTAATGCTGACAGAGAGATATACGCGCAGAGCCATGTGACAAGTGGAGACTGGTCTCACTTTAGGGACCAGAGTAGGATAAGGATGCACAGCCTGCCTTTGGTCTCTAAAGACTGCTCAAATAAATGATTGCAGACCACAGGGTTGCCAGCTCTCACGCATCTAGCGTGACATTCATGCTTTCAGACTCTCACACTCGTGCAAGGAATCTTATGGCAAATCTATATTATTCCATTATAAACCTAAAACTAGCTACATAAAAAGCGTTGGGGTAGTTTGCATACCATACAGACTATTTTCAAAATAATAAAACTCTTACATACATGTAAAGGAGTCTGCAGACTTAGGAACTAAAAATCTCACTCCAGCTAGCTGATCAAAGTTGGCAACCCTGAAACCAAGACAGTTACAAAGTACTAACTGCGTGTAAAACGCAATCCTATAAAAAAATTGGCAACCCCCTTTAGACTCAGCATGTTTTTGGACTGTGGGGGGGAAACCAGAGTACCCAGAGGAAACCCCACGATGACACATGCAAACTCCGCACACCAGGAACCCTGGCGGAGACTCAAACCCAAGTTTCAAAGGTGTGAGGTGACAGTGCTAACCACTGTGTCACTATGCCGCCCCTTAAATGTGAACTTTTACGCCAGGGGTGGCCAATCTTATCCGTAAAGGGCCGGTGTGTTTGCAGGTTTTTGGGATAACCTGTATGTCAGCTGTGGTGTGAGGACTCTTCAGCCAATCAGTCCTCTAATTAGTGACATAATTAGGGAGTTGCAGTGAAAACCCGCACACACACCGGCCCTTTGCGGATGAGATTGGACACCCCTGTTTTACACTGTAATCAAATCTCCCTCCTATTACAGCCATTATATGAGCTAGACAGTGACAGCAACAGATATACAGAAATATACAGAAGCACACAGACACACACAAAATCACAGACATAAATACATCTTCAGAAGTCACTGGCTTGTCTGTAGGAGTTGCCTTGGAGTAGCAGACTGACTGTGATGTGTACAGGGTGTTGAGGCAGAGATGAACTTCTTCTGGACCAGTAAAGAACATGCAATATAATAGCGTGAAATACAGAGTTTAAGACAATAGACTCTAGAGCAGCTCATAAACCAGAGAGGAGCTGTGGGATTAGATTGGGCTGTCGGTGAGATTCAGCTGAATCGGCACTTTGGCTGAAGTGATTTTATAACAAACATCGCAAATCTCAGCCGGATCATCAAGCTGTCACTAATGCAAACATAAGCAGTAAATATACCTGTCACACCTCCACATCCCATGCGTTTTATCTGCACATTGCACATTTTAATGTTATTTACGTACCTTACACATGCTAGCTAATAAAAAACATTAGCTTTTCTGTTATGCTACCTTCTGTTTCTAGAACCTCATTTCCGGTACTTGGGATTCAAAAAAGAGAAGAATGTTTGTTGTTGTCATGACACTGAGGAACAACTGTCAACCAATCAAGGGGCTGTAGCACAGATTGGTTACTAACTTGGACAGGAAGTGATGTCGCAAGTTGAGTCAGACCGTCTACTCATGGCTCTTAACCCTAGGCTATAGGGTTGCCTAACTCGACGCATCACATTGTTAGCTTCTCTTCTTCACATGTTGTCATCTTGCTCCAGCGTCATACAAGAACATACAAACCATGTATTTAGTGATTAAAATTTTGATTGCAAGAACAGGTCGCAGGCAAGAGCTTATGGATATGCGACACAAATGGCACAGGGCAGGGATCAAACTAGTATCATCTCGAAATCACAGGCACGGTCCACCAGGGAGGCTGAGTAGCCCAATAAAACTCCCAGGACTCTAGCCTGAGGAGCTTATTGATCTTATGTCATGACGCCATGGTCCTAACATGATAACGTAGCTGCTGTGAGCTTACCTGCACCTCACTAAGGCTACGGTGCCAGCTAATCTGGAAACATCCAGACAAAAAGCTCACATTACGTCCACTATTACGGCAAGGTAGGATACAGGCCTGGGGGGGGAGAGGGGTGACAAGCCATGCAACACACAAAAAAAGAGCCCCCCAATTTAATTTCTCGAGTTACCAAGGAGACACACAGTACCTGCAAATCCGATTACCGTGGCTGTGAAACTGCAAGGAGGTTAGGAGCGATGACAGTCCTGTTAAGAGTTTCATCGTGAAAAAGAACATCCTGTTAACTGTGATGAGCGGCTTTCAAAGAAGAACACGGAGAAATAACACAGCACACGGGCAAAGGAGTTTCATCAAGATTTTATTGAAGTCCGGAAAAAAATAACATGATCCATTTGCAAAGAATATCTTATTCTCTTACAGTTAAAGCAAATTACTCATCTTTAGTAAAGTGCACTTTTTAATTCACACTGACTTTCGACCTTCAGGTGGCGCTCTATCCTATCAGAGAAGGATGCTAAATTTATGCTTCCTATAGGTCTGGGAGGGTGATACAATTAATACTAATATACAACACAGTCTGAATCAGCCTGTGCAGTGGGTCTAAAGTTGAAGGAACAGATCACCAGAAGGTTGTTAGGTGAATCCCACAGTCCATCCTATTGACACCAAACACATTACTAATGTGGTAGATTACTATCGATATGGATGGAGGCCATTAGACTGAAATTCAGGCTATGATAAAGTGACTTAGAGTAAAGGGTGTAACAAGGCATGGCCTTTACCCATGACGGTGTACCTGCATATTAATGGGGAGTAACAGTGTCTCTTTGAGCCTCTGAAATCCTCACCACTGAAGCTACAAAACTGAGGGTGGACAGAGAGAAGGTGAAGTACATTTAGTATTTACTATGACCGAAAATAGAAATATTTATATACTTACTTTACTTAGAGATTAGTCAACAGCTACAAGCAGTCGATAATAGTTCTGCTGCAGACCTTCAAAAGGTGTAATCAATGAGAAAAACCACACCCTAGCAGTAGAACTAGCAGCCTTGCAGAGTTTAGTCCTTTTAAAAAATATAGTGCTATTTCTGTACACACACAGGAGTTTCTCTTTTGTCCGCCTAAGGTAGTATTTTATACCTTAAAGTTAGCTCTTCGGTTTTGGCACTGAGGTGAACCACACAGCCTTTGTTCACACCATTTTGCTGGAAAGACGTAATTGGCTATGGGGTGCGGTCTGTGGGTTCAAGAGGGTGGGGCTGGAAACTGAGTGAGCCAATCAGATCTCCCGCCAAGGAAAAGCGCCAGGAGAGATCATGAACACACGGATCCCTCTGCCAAAGAATAAGTTAAAACTCTCTATAGCTTTGAGCATCCATATGGTTATTTAGAGACTTTCTTGAAAGATGACGGAAGTCTTACGGCTGGAATTAAAAACACCAGGGAGAAAAGGTAAAGACAACAGCCTTGGGGCCAACTATCCGACAGCTGGGATGTTTTACTACAAAAACAAAACATAAGAAAACAGCACTAATCTCACCAGCCAACAGCCCAGAGGCAGTGTGGCCCAGCAGGCTGGAACGCTGCTCCCGTGATTGGAAGGTCGCTGGGTCAAATCCCAGTGTCGGCAGAGTTACTTCACTGTTGGGCCCTTGAGCAAGAGCCTTAACCCTTGTACATCGCTTTGGATAAAAGTGTGTGTAAGATAATGAAAAAGGATCGGTAAAGATCCCTTTTAGCCCATGGTTTTTGCAGGTAAGGACAGTCCAATCAAATCCTGACAGTGGTTAATTCTCCGTGGTGAAGTCGGAGAGCTAACTGGTGACCTAACTTCGGCCAGCAGCAATGCTTCAGCTATAACACGGTGTAGACACCTTCAGTACTAAGCAACAGGAAGACCTGGGCCTGGCATCCACCCTTCATCACCATCATCCAAGAAGCACTTGGTTCCCAAAAACATATCCCAGTTACCCATCACGATTCATCCTCATGTTCAATGAGCAAGAGGCCACCCGCAGATTTCTCTTCCGGCCACCAGGGGGAGCAGTAACTTACAAGTAATCACATAAGACCTCACCTAGAGGGCAAGGCACAATCTGTGGCCTCACAGGATTGCAAAACGGCATTATGATTGGTAGTCAAATGGTCACTTCCCATTCACTGAGGATGTATGCCGCCCATTAAATTGATGGCCCATACAGTGTTAGTGGGCTGAGTAATCAATGGCAAGTTTTCAGGTCATCAAACCTCAAACTCTTTTCCACCAAAAGCCCATTAAAAGACCGATGGCCAGAAATTTCATGGACACCTCAAACCTCACAAGCTAAATTTCTGCACAATTCACCTCCAAATGGTATGAACAGAACACCCCCTACTGGTACACACTCTGTACCAAAACAGCCAGCACCTCTAAAAATGCAAAGTATTAAATAATTGTCTGACATCCAGGGTCAGGGAATGCTTGCAGTTGTGGTTGGCGCTCATATATATATATATACTTCTCACAGATGTCTCTAAAATAAGTGGGCCTCATCTTCAGCTACACATTTTGGCAGGACCATGGTCATGTGGTCCACCTCATGGACCAATTAGAAGTAAGAAAATCGCATATAATCCAAACCTGAACCAAATAAAAGAAGACATAACTGTTTAGCAACCATAACCACAGAAACATGAGCCCGCTGGTCATAGCCGGTCTGGCTCTCTGTGCTCAGGACAGCGACTCGGTGGTGAAGAACCTGGTCACCGGTTCTGCTCTGGCTTATTGGTTCTGTGCAGTCCTGGACTGATGTTAAAGTGCCTTTGGGTGCAGGTGAGAACAGTGTGGTGTCAGTGTCGTGCTGAACACAGAGAGGGGAAGGACAGAAGAACCGGCCTCAGTCTGACAGTGTTCCTCCGGACCGGCCATGGGGGGGGTTAACTAGATTGTGGAGGGTCAAGGTTTTTGATTGGACGTCGTCTTCCTCGGACGAGCATAGCTTGTTAACGACCAACCCCCCATTACTCCCTGGACTGGTAGAACAGGATGTAGCCGGACTCTGAGTTTTTTGAGATGTCAGACGTCAAGCCGTAGAACTCCTCGATGGCCTGAGCGTCGATTTTCTGCATGGGGGGTGAAAACAGCGAATCAGACACGGCCAAAGCCCTGTGCGAATGTGTGCGAGTGACAGCGTGTGCCAGGCACAGTGGGATTCCTACCTCCACGATGTCATCATCAAACAGTAGCCAGAAGCCGTGGCTCTTGACGATGGTGATGTAATGTCCTCTGTTTGGGCCGCTGGCAAGATGAGAGAAGAGGACCCTGAGTAAACGGTGACCTATTGGGAGGGGTGTGTGTTCGCAGGTTTGTAATGTCCCCACAATGAAGTAAAGCCTCTTACTTTTTAGCTTGCGGGGACATTTCTCAGGTCCCCAAAATATAAACCTCAATGTCATAGGGGGTTAAGGTTGTAATAGATGAGATTAAGGTTATGCTCGCAGAAATTAATGGAGAATCCCCAGAAAGATACAGATGTCTAATCTGTGTGTGTGTATGTGTGTGAGAAAGAGAGAATTATTTCTATATTACATTGTGGGGACCAAATGTCCCCCAAAATGACATAAAAACCTGTTATTTTAAGGTCCCCAAAAACATCTGCCGACGCAATCAAAATACTAAAAATATAAAAAAGTCTTGTATTCTGGTTACTTATGTTCAAGGTTAGGGCTGGGTAGGGGTTAAGGTTGTCATGTTGGAATTTGAGTTTTCCCCATAGAAATGAAGAGTCCCCACAAAGATATAATTACAAACCTGTGTGTGCGTGTGAGTATGTCTGTGTATTCTGTACCTGCCACAGTGCACCACCACGGCCACCAGGTCGTACATGCGATCCAGGTTGACTGCGTCGCCAGACGTGTTGAAAAGGCGCAGCTCCAGCGGGAAGACGACGCGGTAAGAGAGCTTGGTGTAGCGGTGCAGCTGCTCCATGTACTTAAATCTCTTCAGGTGCAGGGCTAGTATCATGGGCAGCCTCTTCACCCGCATGCTGCACCAACACACAGTGGATTACACACAGAGGGTGTCACAAAAACACAGGGAGTTACAGGCAAAGACACAGACACAGAGGGTGTTACAGAAACACAGGGAGTTACAGGCAAAGACACAGACACAGAGGGTGTTACAGAAACACAGGGAGTTACAGACAAAGACACAGCATTACACACACAGCATATTACATACAGAGGGCGTTACAGAAACACAGGGAGTTACAGACACAGACACAGCATTACACACACACAGCATATAACATACAGAGGGCGTTACAGAAACACAGAGAGTTACAGACAAAGACACAAAGGGTGTCACAAAAACACAGTGAGTTACAGACAGAGACACAGCATTACACACATAGCATATTACATACCGAGACAAAGCATTAGACACCACATTACAAACAGAGGGCGTTACAGACACACAGGGTGTTATAGACAGAGACACAGAGTGGCACATACACAGGGAGTTATGGACAGAATGTGTGACTCACAGCATTACAGAGACATAACATCACACACAGCCTGTGTTACACACAAAAGGTGTTACAGACTCACAGAGTGTTACAGATAGACACACAGCCTTACACACACACAGAGTGCTACACAGTGTCACACAAACATAGCATCACACACAGAGACGGCATCACACACAGAGATAAAGTACTACAGACACACGAAGCATTAAACACACAACATTATGTACACACAGTGTTACACACACAGTGTTATACCCATACAAATGGCATTACACACAGACATCACACACACACACACAGTATCACACACAGTGTCACCCACCGACCCACACACACAGTTACAGCATTACAGTCTCTCTCTCTCTCTCACACACACACACACACACACACACACACAGAGTATCACACACAGTGTCACCCACCAACCCACACACAGTTACAGCATTACAGTCTCTCTCTCTCTCACACACACACACACACACACACACACACACACACACACACGCTCCCGTCTCTCGGCACACTGACCGCTTCTGCGCCTCCTGCTTGCTGCAGCATGTCTCACAGTAGTACTTGTACTCACTGCACAGCGTCTCTGTGTTACTGAAGTCCCTGCAAAACAGTTACCACTGCATACAGTTTTTACTGCCCTTATAGTGCAGCACTGAGTTCACTGCATCCTCATACTGCAATGCACAAAAAAAAAAAATCACACTGCAGTAATGTCACTAAGGCTGTCACTGCAGTTTACATCAAGTCTAGCGACGAACACACTCAAACCTAAGTTTGAAGCGTTCCCCTGCCACAAACAGCTCACTCTTCGTTCTCTCACCTCAGACAGTGCGTTATTGATGTGTTCTGCTCCACATCTACAGAAAGGTCCAGAAAGTCTTCATCTTTACTGCTGACCTGCAGCGTGTAATAAAAGAGAGGTAATTGACTACTGCTTTAAATCACATCACAGCTTTAAATCACACACTGCACCCAGGGGTAAAAACAATGAATCCTTGGAGTATTGCCCTCAGGAATTTAACTGGTTATCAGAATGAACCTTGGATTTTCAGGAATAAAGGAAGCAGCAGTTCTATATTTCTACAAAATATAGTTCTATTTAAAGCACTTTGAGATTTGGTTCAAATGTAAAGTGTGTTACAAATAAATTGTATAACTTATTATTATTATTATGATCAAAGAGCATTTATAAGCATTCATAAGCATTCAATGGGCCTACTCAGAATTCTACTATCTCTTGGTTACAGGGGTGGGTCTGTCAAAATCTACTGGCATGTCAGAGGAAGGAGACCCCCCACCAGATCTGTAAGCGAAACCTCAGCTCCCAGAATCCCAAGTTAATGAGCCCACCGTCTCGCAGTTGAGGCAGCGCGTCTCATTGGTCAGCGTTCCCTGGAAGATGTCGTGCACCCAGGTGGGCTCCGCCTTGCTCTCCTCCGCCGGTCCGCCTGGCACCGAGCCGTTCTTCAGCCTGCCGTTCTGCTTCTCCTGCTTTTCCTCCTGCAGGATGTCGGCCACCGTGTTCAGCAGGTAGTTGAGAAACTCGTGAGCGTCCTGCTGCATGTAGTTGTCAAACAGATCTGCGGGGGAGGGGGGAGGTGATCGAGAGCGGGGCTGTTAAGACTGAGGTGCAAACACTTGTGACATGTACAGTCACTGTACATGCCGAGATCACATGCATTACCATGATGACCAAGAGAAAGAAGCCATTTCTTCAGGTTTGTACATGCAAAAGGTCGTAATTATGATGCTAAATATGCATATCAATGCATAAATATCAGAAAAACAATATATGTCACTGTAAACTGAAATGTTTCAATAGGTGATGCAATCTTTTCTCCAGTTTTATCCAAATTGATAAGGATTTGTCACAACACGTTGAATTATTCATTGCTTCGCATCCTGTCCTTGTGATCGATATCCAGAACCACTTTTCACTTGCATGGGGGCTGTGGATTGGGGCATTGCAAAGCTGCTCTGGAGCGGTTCAAGGGGGAGCTTTCAGGAGGTGAGTCTGGGTTCGTAAACCCTTTAGTACAGGGCAGTAAAGGGGGTTGGAGAAAGCCGCTCGACAGAACCTTCCTGGCCGGACATGGTGAGGATTTACACCCGCACAGCTGTTGTAAACATAATGCAATAAAAGAAATAACCAACGGTGATGGAGTATGGGAAGCATTAAGTGTCTTAACTGAATAAGCCAGAATAGGAAAATCACGCAGCAGGACATCACTGCAGGCAGTGAATCACAGCCAGGCAACATTAGCTACTATGAGCATCAGAAATTAACAACTGTAACAGCTGAGCTATGAAGCACACGGATTCATCAGACATGACTAGGTGCTCATGAGCCTCATGCACTGATCAGACAGACAGAAGCCCTTAGAAATGAATAAATTAACATTCCCTCTGCACACATGAATGAATGAAAGTCACATTTATACAGTGCTTTTCACGACACCCAAAGCGCTTTAGAGAACCAATGGGAGCCACTTCGACCTCCATATGCCCAGTCATTACCGGCTGCCACAAGGCCCCACGCATCCATCAGGCATGGCGAATCACTCACCGTTCTCCTTGCGAAGGCGTGAGATGAATTTCTTGGGCGGGATGACTCCCACCTTCTTCTTCTGCGTGGCGATGCTATGAAAGAGGTCGGCCAGGCAGGTGAGCAGGTTCTCCTTCTTGCGCTGGCCGGCCTTGTAGGCGAGGACGTTCTCCCGGAATGGCCGGCAGAAGTACAGTGCTTGCAGCACCGAGTTGCAGTAGCAGGTGTTGCCGAACTGGGGGTGGGGGGTGGGGGGTGGGGTCAGTGAAGCAGAACATATATACCCTTCAGCAAGGTAAAGTACCCAGCAGTTCGGAATAAATAGATAGGACTAATCTGATATTTATCTTTTTCAGTTTATTTATACTGAAGCCTCGTTGTAATGTCTGTAATACACTGCCCACAAATCAACAATCTACATAAGTGAGTTAAAGACGGACAGATGGATGGATGGCTTAACCATATCGCTATTATGATTCAGATCCTGGCAGAGTGAAGAGATACACATGTTGAATGACACTCACGTTGACCAATCCAAAGTAGTGCTCATTGATTGGGAACTGTTCTGGACCAATGTCTTTCTCCAGTGCAGAGGCATTGGTGCCCTGTGGGACAAACAGCATCAGAGCAGAGTGAGGATAGAATCTCAAAGACACAATTATATGGGCATCCTTTCCGGTTTTCTTCCTTTTAAATGCAGAAAAGACAGATTTGAGCAGCTGTAGATGTTGCATATATAAAATAGGATTATTTGTATTTATGTATAATTGACAGACAGTTGACACATTAAGTTTAATGATGCATATGAGTCATAGTGCCTCTGATGGAAATGAGAGCAGCAGGAATTGTAGAGCGATAAAAAGGAATAATCGCTTGTCTGATAGCCGGTTCGGTTACATCATGCGGAAAAGGGGCAATATCCTATGACGATTAAGACAAGGCGCCGCAAATAGTCTGTGCTAGGGATCGAGCTTCCCAGCAAACACAACACACAGATCCGAGTACACTATCACTCATTACTGTTTTAATATTGCCATCACAACGGTGTCACATGCTGGGTCTGAGTAAAGCCGCCATACCCGCCCCCATCAATTAGGATGTCTCTACCTATACTGACACCAACACTTACGGGAAAAGTAATTTATGTAATTGCTAACATCACACTGTCTAAAGGAGTGTATGGCATGGTGGCCCTCCAGAGTGCGGGGGGGGGGGAACCCCACATGAACATGGAGAAAGAGATGCAAACTCTATGCAGGTATAGCTTGTGCAAAATTCAGCCCTTCAAGGCAAGCAAACACGCAGACAAATACCAAAGCAGGGAAAGTTTAGATCTACTTCAGTTTTCCCCTTTTCTGTTAGGGAGGAAAAACACCCACCGGATGCATGTAAGCGGTGTTTCAGACTCCACTCCAGTGCAGTAGAGGACCAGGTGACGATAGTATGACCACCATAACGAAACGCATCTGCACTTACTGCAAACGCACGGATCCGAACCCCATCCCGGGAACATTAGGCAACTTGCCGTGGGTTTACCATCACTCGCAGCACGCATTACCATTTATAAGCATAGCTTAAGCTATTTCGGGGTAACACAAGCTCTGGGGCTAGAAGACAGAAGAACGCACTTGGTCAACGTCTTTAAAACGAGACGTCAGCTCATAGACAGCAATGGATTTTAAAAGAATCTTTCTACACAACGCTTGCAAACAATTAGATCTGGTAGCTGAAAACAACGCGCCTGATGTACCATTAGGCGAATTGGAGAGCGAGTTTTCTGAAATGCGCGATAAATATATTGCATGGTGAATCGACCGGCTACTGTCCAGCGATCATCCCGGACAGGGAGCAAGATCACCCGTGCATTGATGATAGCATTCATCTCAGGCATTACTCACCATATTACAAATGGAGGCGATGTTTCTGACAGTCATTTAGTTTACAGGGTCCTCCTCACCGCCATGCTTTATGAAATAAACATGATCGCGAGTGCAGAACGACGCCGGAGAGTGCCCCGCTTTACAGCCGCAGCCGAGGGCCAACCTGCAATCCCAAAACCCCGAAAAGTGACTTTTGTCGGCCACCGAGATACAAACTGCGCCGTTCGCAGTGGGATATCTGTACGTGCAATGTGCAGGAAGGAATTTCTTTTTATGAATAATATCCGGTGCCTGGTTCAGTGCATTGTCAGTCGCCTGTCTTTCATTAAAACGACGGATGAATGGACAGTAAACACCGATAATTGCGGCAGGTTGATGGCATTGGATTACAACCTATTCCCTGCGAATTGACGGTCCCGCCCACCGAGGCAGAAAGATGCAGGCGGTTTAACGCGGAACTCGAGAGGCTTGCGAATCGACCAATGAGAAGCTGGACAATGACCGCAAACTTGGGTTGAGACCAATCAAACAGAAGCTAAGGCGGGAAAGAAAATGTGGAGTCCGGGAGATGAACTCCAGCGGAGGTGGTACAGTATAAGTACAGTAAGTACTGTACAGCATTTGACAAGACTTTGCAAGTTGGTGTCGTCATCCTCGTCTTATTGGCCTTTGAGGTGAATTACACTTATATTTCTTGAGATGAGTTAAATCATAGAAATCACAAATAATTAACAGGAGGTGACTAATCCAAGTGACATAAGTACCAGTAAATGTTTACCGTTATGTAACCCACCATTAGCAAACACATTCAGGCAATTGTTTGTTGGCCATATTTATTTTTGTCGCAGATTCGATTTACATACAGACTCATCAGTAAGTCGAATTCTGTTTAGTTTTAGTAAGAATTTAATGTGCTTGTCCAAGATCACCTGGAATAACACTTACACTCTGTTGATAATTAGTAACCACTGCAGATAAAATTATGTATCTTGAAAAAGATAATACTATAACTAAAAATGCACAAAAGAATGTTATTGGTTACTATTATACAGCTTCGAATGAGCTCTAAATATTGCGCATTCACGTTCAAAATAAACGACTAATTTTGGTGAAGATGAATTTGATGAAGATGAATTTGATGAAGATGAATCACTACGCGCAAAAGTGCCGTAGCTTTTATATTTAATTTTAATTGGTGAAAATAAATTCTAATTGCACACGGCTGTCATCTACATGGCTTTCATATAATAATTACTGCGAATTACAGGTCGTTAACCGATATCCGGGTTTATTTCCCGGGGTTTTACAAGATTGCCAGATTGTGTTTATTGTTTCAGCTACCATAGTTTATAACATTTCATGTTACATAATTAAATGAAAAAGTACAAAATTGATTATCTACAAACTGTACGATAATTACATTAATTAATTCTATTTAACGACTTCACCCCTTAAAAAGTCCGCTTCCATAGTCTTTCATTCCCGGGGCATCTCGGGATATGTAGTACGTGTCATATAATGGTAACGCAGCGCTAAGCAGCTGCCGGTCTCTTTGTCGCTGCCCACCAAGGAAGGCGGACGTGTTCTTCTGTGCTTGAGTGAAGGCTAAGTAAGTTTCACATCTGTATAATGCAAGAAAAATACGAATCGGGGAAGCCGTTTCTGGATGCTTTATTTTAATTCTTTTTTGATGATACTCTGTCGTGGCTTATTTTTCAAACCTTAATTTAACTAAAGCTTTCTTTAGGCTAAGCTAAGTAGCTATGTTAGCTGGATGTTACCACGTGGTAGAGAAATTCGGGCCACATAAACACTGTATACCCCATACTTCATAGAAAGGATATAGTATAAACATGTGCAGAGAACTCTTCTTCCTGGATTCTCTGATCATACATACAATATTTACATTACATTTATAACGAACTGAAACGCGTGGCTTCATACAACATCTGTAAGTTACTAAGGAATTATTTACAGAAGGCCTTCCTTTCTAGAGATTACTCCATGAAGTAAGTAGTGGTCCGTGGGCTTATTCCGAGCGTCATCCCCTTTTTTGCCCATTTAAGACGTGTGCAGTGTCTTAAATGACTAACACAGGGGGGTAAAGCACTTCTCTCATAAACCTAAAGCGGAGGCTGTAATCCACGCTTTGGATCCTGTCGGGAGATACAAGTTTATTGGTTATGTAATGCAGCTGTTAATGCGGACGAACATCTTACTAGAGTAATTCAGATCAAATGTTTTTCTCATAGATATTACTGCTGGGCCTTAAACCGACTACCTTCCAGCTGGGATGATCTTTCGAGAGATCCAGCCAATGGCAAAAAATACTGTTAAAAGTCGGCT
The DNA here is from genome assembly GCA_026776945.1 of Isichthys henryi. Classification (NCBI taxonomy): domain Eukaryota; kingdom Metazoa; phylum Chordata; class Actinopteri; order Osteoglossiformes; family Mormyridae; genus Isichthys; species Isichthys henryi. Next base: position 21,667,294 of record JAODJX010000001.1, read on the forward strand.
TGCCTCAACTTAGTATTAGTATCTTTCTCCTGCATAGTTTGTTTCAACTTTTTTTTTTAACTCTATCCTTTTTCATGAACTGGACAGATGCTTAAAATGAGGAATGGGGTTCCAGCATTGCTGGAGAAACACCTTGGCATGTTTAAAGTGTTCCTCTGCTGCTAGATTGTTTAACACGTGGTTTTGCTTGCTTGTCTGAAGTTAATACTAAATTTCTCAACTGTACCTCTGCTTCATTATGTACTTGAATTAATCAGCAAACCTGGATGGGTAATTGACGTGCCTTCTGTGTCTTGCAGGATGAAGGAACCCATGATTGCTGCATCCTGGAAATAGGAGCCATGCGAAAGGTATGGCTTTCCAGATTAGCTCCAAAGCCGTTAAACTATGATGGCATAGTTAAGCCATCCACAGAATCATGTCCCCTTTTTTGCCCATTTAAGACGTGTATCGTGTCTTAAATGACTAACACAGGGGGGTAGAACACATCTCTCATAAACCTAAAGCGGAGGGTTGAATCCACGCTTTGGATCCTGTCGGGAGATACAACCCATGGTTACTTCCTGTGTTTCTGCATTTGCGCCCCTCACTTTTCCCGGGTGCGTGTTGAATCGTGCCAGTTTGCTGACTCTGCCCTTTTGGGATTCCGACCGAGTGAAATGTTCAAAACCAATAACAGCCTGGTGGTGATTACGAGCCCAGGTTTGGAGGCCAGTGTGAATGAGATGAATCCTGCTCTTCAAAGGCTGTGCGCACTTTGTACCAGTATCCGGATGAAGTCAGATAAATTTGCTTGGTGTTTGCCAGCTGTCAATTGAAAGGCAAGAACTTGTTAGAACTGACGTGTTCTCTTACAGGGATGGATTCGGATATTATGTCCCACAAAAAAATAACAGGACGCAGAATTCGTTCCTCGTTGGCCCTAAATGGTGAGCTGATTTCCGGAAGCCTTCTCTTTTACCTTTGAATGGTTTGCCCCTTTGAAAATAGCCCAGCATGTAATGGATGATGTGGTGTTTGAAGTTAAAAGCTTGTCAGAGAAAGATTCAATGTCTGTGATGCAATTAATAAAGCTTTTTTTTTAATAAGCTCATGGGTCTGATTTGTTGGTGTGACATCATCAATCGATGTACCAATGAATGGATGTCTCTCGGTCTCCATGGTTACCTTCCACGCTTGAGCACTTGAATGCTTTTGAGCTCACTACTATCTTCACAGCTGCTTCCCAAACACGGGGGTCATAAAAATACCTGGCCATATCTCCTGTCACGTTTCCCTTATGTAACAGTCAGCATGACGTCTACATTTTGTTCTGGATTCACATTGGACAGCAGGTGGAACCATGTCTGGCTGGCTTCCATCAGATAAGAATACATCTCTGCACAACTGAAGTTGTGATCCTTTTATTCAACAGATGTCTGTTGTGATGGGGGGGGGGGGGGGGGGGGGGGGCGGGGGGGGGGGGGGGGGGGGGGGGGGGGGGGGGGGGGGGGGGGGGGGGGG
>JAODJX010000001.1:21708030-21718537 GCA_026776945.1 Isichthys henryi
GTCATGAAAATAAAGAAAACACATTGAATGAGAAGGTGTGTCCAAACTTTTGGCCTGTACTGTATATATATATATATGACTCTCACACACCCACACGTATGCTCCTGCTCTCTCTCATAAAGCCAAATCCTTCCTCTGTTACAAACACAAACACACATTAATATGAAAACATATCAAAAATGTCTTGAAGATGTCTGAGCTGAAGGCCCAGGGCACGATCTGCCCCTCCCCCATTCCCCCACCCGCTATCATCCAACTCATTTAACATCAGCCACTATAATCAAAACAATTAAGAAACCATGTGACTAGTAACCAGTGGTGGACTGGGCTCAGAAGCCAAGCTCACAGCACATAGGCGACCTCCCCTGTTACGCTCTTTGCCTCGATTGTTTATAATATGCTGCATCTGTCTGACTGAGTGACACGTAACACCATAATCAGATTAGCAGCATTTTTCTTGGGCTGGATCCACACCTGCCATTCACCAAATGGCAGACACGTACATACACAGATTCACGTCCTCTCTCACACTAGAATGCTGGGGACAGTGACATGGTTCCAGGTGACAGTACCTGAGTGAGCGAACCATAGCTGTCCGAGGGAGACAGGAAACCCCCAGGCACCATGAGACAGGAAGCGGATCTTGGAAAGATCCCATTCTCTTAATCGTGAGGGAATTTCCTGTTATGAGCTCCTCTCCGCTGGCCATATCAGAGATCGGCGCACTCACACACATTTATACATGTGCTATGTGGGTATGCTTCCCTTCATCACCAAAGCACTGCTCCTTCAAAGGCGGGGAGTGTGGCTCAGCATGTCAGGCCTTTGACTAGAAGGTCACCAGTTCGAATCCCATCCTCGGGAGAATAGGCACATGTCTGCTGGGCCTTGAGCAAGGCCCTTAACCCCCAACACCCCACAAAATGCCCCAAAGGAACAGGATAAATGGCTGACCCTCTGCTCAGACCCCAAGCTTTGCTCTCAATTGCATATATAACTGCATATATTTCAGTTTTTCTTTTTTAATAAATTTGCAAAAACAATTCTATGATTCTGTGTTTTCTGCTGTCATTATGGGGTCCTGAGTGTAGATTCGTGAGGAACAAAAATGAATTTACATAATTTTTAGCATGAAGGTACAACATGACAAAGGGTTAAAAATTGAAAGGGGTCTGAATACTTTCTGAATGCACTGTTTGTGGGTCTCAGGGATGAGCAAGATGGGATATGCAAAATGAAGCATTCCAGTGTACCTGGATTTGTATAAATAATGCAACATTTCATTTTAGACGGCCGTTGCTGTGGCCATGCGTTTGCCTGCAGAGTCCAGCAGGGTGTGGTCACAAGAGGGCACTGGGCAGGAACACCCCCCCCACCCCCCAACATAACCTCAATGCACCATCCAAGGTTACGGCTCACCGAGCGTGTGGTTACCATCTCTCCGGTGCGGCACAGAGGTCCCGTAGCGGGGGCCTTAATTACAGAAAGCCTGGAACACCCACAGTGGCACTAATGCTAACACGCGGATCATCAGGCCCGCTTAGCAACCTGCCTGGTCATGTGACCAGTCCAGCTAAAAGAGGAAAGGCAGGGTGCACGGTACAGAGTGGCTATGGTATCTGTCCAAGGACACACACTATGGCCCCGACCACAAGAACGGCTAAAATAGCTAAAACAGCGAAATTAGCTAAAATAGGTATCTTAAACACAGGTTTTCTGTAGCCGTATATTTTTAGTATTACCCATTAGCGGGAGACAGCAGATACAAGACTGGAAAGACCACACAGATACATACAGGCAAAACTAGTGCACACACAAAATGATGATCACATCAGGCCGGATTACAGGCTTGATGAGGTCTTCGGGGACTGTTTACGCTCGAGTGTGAACATTAAATCGCCATGGCAACTAGCTGTACCACACTGTACTACGCCCAGGGTGGGGTGCATCTGGATGGTCAGGACTCGATTATGACCTTACAAAATAATGAAGTGCTTGGGTGACCTGCATTTCCACAAATTACCGGCAGGGGCAACCAGCGACTATCATACCCATAAACTACAGACTTATATGCTGGGGCATACCCTCAGTTATAAAGACAGTACAAAAGGTACTAAGCCACCAGCGAATCCCTCTTGGGTCTCGGGGGCGTGGCCTATAGGAGGCAGAACTAGCATCTGATAAGGCTTGGACTGAGCCAAGTTTGAGTGACACAAGGAGATAAAATGTTTGTTCTATTCATCACCCTAAAAAATCCTTAAAGTGCAATGTGAGGAAGGCCCTTCCTGGGATGATAACCTGTGATATGCTTACAAATCCAAATTTAAGCGTTTCCTCATAAACTCAAGCCCAGAAAGATGATTTCTAGCATTCTCTGTTAAATCCCTCTACACCAGTTATTCTCAAGCTAGTCCTCAGGGACCCCACCCAGACAGTCCACGTTTTTGCACCCTTCCCACTCCAGCCAATCAAGACAGTGAATACAGCGAAGAGGGAGCAAAAATGTCAGGGGATTTCTGAGGACTGGGTTGAGAAATACTGCACTGCCCTCAATGAAATTAATATGTTTTAGCGAATTCTGCAATAAAAAGGGGCAGATTTGGCCATTCATACAGACACACAGTCAGAGATGGCTCAGCTACAATATTTCGCTTGAGGGGACTTTAGCATGACTCTCCTTGGACCTTAAACCACCACTTTACCTCCCAGGCCTACCCTCCATATCCTAGAACCACACCAAAGCTGGGTGATGTCAGCGAGGTGGATGGGTTCACTGTCCGGCCTGCACGTGGCTGGGCCATGAGGTTAGGCCAAAAGTTTGCCTTGTCTCATGAGCATGACTGCCCACCAGTGAAGGACTCAGGGCTTGAAAAAAACAGCCCCCGCCCCCCCCCCCCCCCTTACAGGTGCACACCCAGATGACAGGCTGTCCCGCCGAAGCCTGTCTCACCTAGTAAAGTCTGGCAGCCATAGATCAGCAGAAACAGGAAGATGGAGATAGATGAAAACAGCGGCTTTACTGGAAGCTGTCCGGGAACTGATGCTAAGCAGTTTTTCCGAGAAGCGTGTACGTGTCTGTGTGTGTGTGTGTGCGTGTGAGTGGGCTAACAGGCTTGAGCCGATGGTACTCAGCTGGGGTAACGAAACACAAAGATGCAAGGTTAACCTGGAGATGTGGTGAGATACCGAGCTCTCCGACGCACCAGCAGAAACGTGTTAAAGGCCAAACGCATTACAGACAGTAACACAGACGAGAGGCACGCACACATACAGCCATGCGGATGTTGAGAGGAGATCCAAACATAGAGCACTGCTTTCTAAATATAACCCGGGTAGCAGAGAGATGAGAGCCAGATGAGGCTGGGCAGGCTGGAACGAGTGGCCTCCCCCTTCCCATTGAAAAGGAGGGATGAAAGAGGACAGAATGTCCCATTCACTCACTCCCTCTGTCTTTACCCCTGGCATTTTTCTCACCAAAAAACACCACATTTCCAGCAGAAAATGCATTATTCCTAAATGAAATCCTAAGGCTGCATCACTGCGGACAGAGTCACGGCACTGAAAACAAAGGTCAATACAGCTACACTATGATGGCAAATGAGTGACTGAATGAGTGGAAAAAAACCCCACCTTCTGGTCTTTCTCTTTTATGCCAGGTGACAACAAGTCACACTAGCCTGCGGGTCTCCGTCTTAAACCTCTGAGAAGGAAGCATGAGCTTTGGGAAGGGTGCTATATCAAATTAATTTGAGTTGATTAGAGCACATTTGATGCACACTGGGGGGGGGAGTGAGGAGAGCTTATTGGCCAAAAGATGCAGGCTGATATCTTTGTTTTTGGTGTTGGGGGGGGGGGGGCTGGGGGAACAGCTGTTGCGCCTTAACCTGGAGTGAAACTATGAAAAACACAGCTGTCTAAATGAGCGAGAGAAGCACTCGCCGATAAACACACATGTACACACTCCTGCATCGGAAGGAGTAAGACTGAGAAATGGGGGAGGAGCTGAGGGCCGCCGGACATGCCGTGTGTGTGAGGTAGGGGACTGGACTGGGCCTGATTAGAACCAGACCTCCTAGCAGGAAATGAGCTGGCCGGACCAGAACTATCTGCAGCGCCCGGACTGGGTCCAAAAGCACGGGCCATGCTGGTCTCTGCCGCCACGGCCCTGCTGTGCGCCAGCGGCAGCCCCAGTCACTGCTCACATGCAGGCTTGGGGCTCAGTGCTGCCAACCACTAGTCTGTGCACCATCTCACACCTGGATGGCCTACTGAAGCGTGCCTGCAGAGTCACACACTTAGTGGAGAACAAAATGAACATCCACGCAAGTGTTCAGAAGACGAAGCGGCAGCACTCTTCCAAGGTCATTCCAGTGAAGGAAGGGCCACGTGTCACATGTGGTTTGTTTTGCTGTGAAGCACATGGAACCCAGAGCACCCAGAGGAATAATGTTATTTTTGCTGCTGGCTAGCTGACTACCAGGGTAAGACGGCAATTAGCTAACGTCACTGCAGATCCGAGTCTGTCTTAACTGGCATTCAAAATTGCTGAGGCGATGCCAGGGGTGGCAGCAGTGCAAGACACTGAGATCACCGCGACGCCCCCAAACTTAGTTACTGAAGCCTTTATCGTAGTGAGAGGCAAAACCTTAAACCAGGACGGTGCCCCGTCTCTTCCTTTAGGTAAAAGCAATCTATAAACAGCAATCGGGTGGTGCTGAAGTAAAAACTCAGGAACACCAAGTTCATTAAGCAAACGGACTTCATGGGCTTAGAGCTAGGATGACGCATGCAGGTGCATTCCTGATTGGTTCCAGGTTTAGTGCCCCCTGCTGGTCAATCAACCACAGATGACAGTGGTAACACACCCAGATTGGTTACTATCACACGTTGCATGTGACTGAATACCAAATGGCTCTAACTACATTTAAGAAATCAGAGGGAATCAGTCTCTGCAATTGGGGGTTATGAGCCTTGCTCAGGGGTCTGACAGTGAAATCACTCTGAAAATCCTGGGATTTGAACTGAAGACCTTCTGACTACGAGCACAGCGTCCAAAACCACTGAGCCACACACTGCTCCCTGCTGATAGGGACAGGTATGGAGTACAGGAGTCACTCTTTAGTCCTCAGTCACTTTGACTGGAATACAGAGCTACAACTCCCACACATCTTGGTTATAGTTTCACACAAAAACAGAACGAAACAATCATCGGCATCAGTCATAACATCAGTATTTGTCCTGGCTGCCTTAAGCCCCAATTCCTTGCTTATCTATGATTCTGATGTCACCTGACCCACCCCCAGCCTTGGCCAGCCAAACGCCCAGCTTGTGGACACGATGCAGGCGCCAAGGGTTTGAGTTCCAGCTCTGGACCGGCGCCCCCTTCCCGGGCTGCACCACGCACTTGATGGCCGATAGCGTACATTTTTACGAGCTGATAAAACACAAGGACGAGGCTGACAGTAATGCAATCTCTGCAACCGCGGGGTGACCCCCCCGGGGAGGGGCATGCATACTGCTGTTGGACCCTAAAATCCTGTTAAAAAAGTCAGCATACATATGTCAAAGTTGTGGGGGCTTAAAAGAACTTGTATGCGTCGGGTACAGGGGGCCAAGCTAGAGGGGGGAGGCTGCACACCCAGCCTGCAGAGGTCCTGCTGAACCTTATAGGCAGGTAACAGTGTATTTCCTGTCCAGCTTAAATCACGCTGCACTTTCTGCCCAAAGTTCTCGAAGGTAAGAGAGTTAGTTTTATAAGATGGTTTTGTACAGAAAAGGGGGCTGATGATTCATAGGGGGTCTGCAAACCCCACCGGGATTATAACTCTAGGATATCGGCCATTTTTATGAGCTGCACGCTGCTTCCTGCTGTAAATCTTGACCGCCGTGCTCAGTGACTACGGTTCTGCACATTCTGGGTGTAACACACCGGTCGGCGAATGTCCCAGCTCTGTGTGGCGGCCCTGCAATCTCACACGGGCAGGGAGCACTTGGCACACACTCATGCTGATAGCAAACTAATTCTGCTGTCAGCAAAGGGTATAGTCATAGTAAGTGTGTGTGTATGTGTATGTGAGAGACGGGGGTTATGAGGTCTGTGGATGTCTGCGTGGTGTGTGTTCTCATACTTATACTTCTGGATAACATGTCTCAATAAGGATAGCAAATTGAAAAATTTACTTTGTGGGGAAGTTCCCACAAGATAAAATGGCTCTTTTTCACATAAATTGGCAAAATTGTCAATGCTCCTAGGAGGAAGTAGGAATGATGTTTGTGAGGGCATCGTTCGGTCTATGTGTGTGAGACGGGCCACGCCCTTTAAATACTGCACCCCCCCAGCCAGTCCCCTGGTCCCTCCTAGGTGAGTCTCGCATTGTGGAGGAGGGCCGTCATCCTCATGAGTCCAAACCCGCACAGAGGCTCCAGGGTGGGGCCCCTAATTACCTGTGTTCTGAACGTTGTCAGGGGCGACTGCGTGCCAGACCGCAGTGACAACCCTTTTGCCTGAAACCCCCCACCCCGCCAGAGCCGAGAACAGCCCACTGGTAGAACGGTGGGCAGGGAGCGACGCCAACATCAACACACCCATCATGGAGGTCCGGCTGAGACCCCGATGAATGAGGGGCCCCATATAAGCAGGGAGCCTTTATTAGTGCCGCGTGGGCAGTGCTGTCTCTGGGGCCAGGAGAAAAGGGGCTGCCACCCTCTCCAGGGTCAGGGTCATATTTTTAGGGGCAAAAATGCCAGGCTGCTCTCCAGGAGGGAGACTGGGAGGGATGCTGGGGAGGGGGGCAGGCTGCTCTGTGTTTACCTGCAGGTCTGTGTCTGCGTATGCGCCAAGCTCTGCACCCCAGACAGTGCCGACAGGGCTGGACCAGACCGGAGAAACACCACACTATATCCACCCCCCCCCCACAGCGCCACGGCCTCACCGACTTCCTGTGCTTGTGAAAATACGAGCACTGTTAGTCTTGGCTGGGACTGCACCGTCAGAAACACGAGTCGCTTCATCCCTTCCATCGGCTGATGAAAGACGTCCATGACGGCCAGTGTTGCGGGAGGGAGACATGCCGCATGCATATACACACACGCATGCACATGCAGGGCACAGGCCACACACAGAGATAAACAAACATTCGGCAAAGCATACAGGCCTGTGGGTCCTAACTGGTAAGAGGCCAGAACCTCTACCTCCAGCAGAGCCAGGCCGTTGGTAGGATGGCAGCCCTGCCTTTGTTCCTGGTTCTGCTTCCGTTTCTGGGTTCTGTGGGTAACACGCCGGGGGTTCTGCACTAGACCGGCGTCTGGTTCCAAAGGTCGTTGCCACGGAACACGCGGGCTGCCAGAACATGTCAGAAAGCACATGGAAGAAAACAAGCGAAGCCACGGAAATCAGGACGGAATATGCTTAACCGAACACGTTCCGAATGCGATCAGCAAATTGTGAAAGGGTTCAGTCACCACACAGTCGCAACAAGTAAAGACGGGCGGCATCATAGGCGCTGGAGTTCTGCAAACACAGAGTGGGTTCAATGAGAACACTGGGCAGCAGACATTACTGAAGGTCACATGACCGGTCCTCACCGAAGATTCATGCTTCTCTCACTGGCCTTCTCATTCCCCCCCCACACACAGAGACACACACCAGACAGCGAGGGGGGCATCAGTGTCTCAGGTGTTTTACTTCTCCATTCCCCCATACAGGTAAAATGCATCTGACTTGTAGCATTTGACATTAACATGACAGCAATGCCTGCTGGGAAGAATGACAGGGCAGGAAAAACAACAGCGCTGACATTTGCCCCATTTAGATTCTGAGTGTTAAATGGGACCCGAATAAGCAGAGTCACTGTAACACCCCCACCCCGCATGCATGGAGCACAGAGGCACCACACAAACCAAACGATCAAATACAGTCAAAAGATCAAACCCTCATCGGCTTGCTCGCCCCCCCCAGACCACCGATCATATAAAATCACTGCGTCACACACTCTTCCTTTCAAACATGCAAACACAGACTGCCTGCACTGTCAGTCTCACCTTTGAGCCTGGGCTGACACACTGTTTAATTTGCTGTCACTGTCTCCCTACGCACACTACGTGACCTTTCTCTTACAATACCCCCCTCTTCCCAAAACACCTGGACTGCATTGGCCTTTACCGTTTATATCACAGGACACCACCCCCTCCCCCCCCCCGCAGCACTTTAACACAAGCCACATGCTGGCGCCTGCCAGCCGTAACAGGAAGTGAGTAAGGTCCCTGATTCGTGCCGTCTGGAGTGCCTGGCCCGTAGCTCGTGGGGGCAGTGGGGGGGGGGTGTCTTCTGGCACAAACGGAGCTAAATGAAAAGTGGAATGGCTACCTGGGCCTCAGCCTGACATGGGTACCCCCCCCAGGGTGAATAAGAGGCCAGGCAGGCTGCAGGGTTCAGTTATGTGATTCTCATGCAATTAATCTCACAGAGTCGAACACCTCGCAGATAAACCGATAACACGCTATGGTATGGAGCACTCAGTGACAGAGAGACCAGGGAGAGAGACACCATGAACCAGGGAGAGAGCACCAAGGGAGAGAGACTGCAGGGACAGAGACACGAGTAAGGGAGAGAGGCACTAGGGAGAGAGACACTAGCAACAGAGAGAGACTCCAGGGAGGGAGAGAGACACCAGGAACCAGGAAGAGAGAGAACAGCAGGAGACAGACACCAGCAAGGGAGACTCCAGGGAGTGAGAGAGACACCAGTAAGAGGGAGACTTCAGGGAGGGAGAAAGACCCCAGGAATACGGAAGAGAGCAGCAAGGGAGAGAGACTCCAGGGACAGAGGCACCAGGGAGGGAGCGAGACTCCAGTTAGGGAGACACCTTGAACAAGGCTTACAAGTAAAGAGATTTAGGCTCAAAAGCTTTAGAAGCAAATGCACTAAATGGCAGTAAAAGCTACAGCAACTGCAACCAGTCCAAGAACGAGTGCCTTTCCTAGGCAGCAAGATAAACAGCCAAACATCCTCAAAGTGTTCCAGTCGTCCGGTGGCACCCTGGACACCATCCGCAAGATCCGGCAAACCTAGAACACAGCCGGTCCTGGACCCGATTCGCTGAGTGACAGGAAACCGGAGGCGAGAGCGGCTGGGCTCCAGAATATTTTCAGCACCCGCTGCTGGGACCCACGAGGTCCATTTTGAGAGCGTATTTTTGTTTCTCGTTACCATGTGATCGCAGAGCCGAGCTGCGCGATGTAAGTTTACTAGTCAGTTGTTATAATGCTGTCATGGCAACAGTGGGAAAACTGATACACTCGCACGGAAAGGCTGATCTGAGACCAGTGGACATAGCAAGATGACAAAAAACCCATTATAATGTGCATGTTAGAATATGCAAATACATGTGAAATGTCCACTGGTGTTTATGTGAAAATGTATTTAAAGGCTGATCTCAGATCAATGGACACAAGAGGGTGACGGCAAAGCCACCGTCGTATTGCGTGTGAAAGAATGATGTAAGTATACGAATATGAAAAATTCCTGAGAAGCTGTTTTCAGATCAGTGGAAAATGTCCTTTCATCTGGGGCTGTCTCACCTGTGAGTTTCTGTAGCAGCGGGGACAACTCCTTCTCACGGCCGAGGGCAAGGGTCAACGCACCAATCAACTCATGCTCCACCTGCTGCTCCGCCCCCTTCTTCCCCTTCTGCTCCGCCTCTTGGCCCATTGCGTACACATACACCAGCAGCACCAGCAGCTCCTCCAGACTAAACTTGTCCTGGGTCTCTGTGGTAGCAGGGTTTGCCAGGGAGGACACCTGCTTCAGCACCGTGGTCCGGTCTGAGTCTCCCAGGGCCTGGAATATAAATCATGGGAACGTCACTTGGCATGAACAAACACACACACACGCACGCACGCACACACACACACGCGCACGCACATTCACCCAGATGTTACATCACACACCTACAATCAGTACATGTCCATCATTTACAAATACACCAAGAACACACACACAAATGCTTGCGCACAGTGCGTCCTTGGGTAGAGCTGTATGTTGGCAGCACACGCACCGTGCCAGTGCGTAGGAAGGAACTGCGAAACACACAAACCAAATCAAAAGACCACATTTCCTTTTTGTTCTTGCTGTGAAATGTGTTGTGAAATCCAGTGCTTCACACAATGCCCAAATGTTTGGGAAACCTGGTTCCTGCATTCCCATATGGTGGAAAAACTTTCCAGAATCAAAGCACCAGATCTAAAGAACACCGCTTTTATGATTGCAATTTTAATCCACTAATTAAAAATAGGAAAAAAAACCACAATCCAAGGAAATCTACAATGTATGCAGGGTTACTCCGCTCTGGTCCTGGAGGGTATCTGCGTCTGCAGGGTTACTCCAGTCTAGTCCTGGAGGGTATCTGCGTCTGCAGGGTTACTCCAGTCTAGTCCTGGAGGGTATCTGCGTCTGCAGGGTTACTCCAGTCTAGTCCTGGAGGGTATCTGCGTCTGCAGGGTTACTCCA
>JAODJX010000001.1:21750865-21789415 GCA_026776945.1 Isichthys henryi
CACACACCTGGAGATATACCCTAACATCCTATTGGCCTTTTTTATTGCTTCCCCACACTGGCGAGAATGGGACATGGAAGCATCAACATACACAAAGGTGCAAACAGGCAACACAATAAAGTGCAAAGGGTGTGATCGCATTACAGTGCACAACAATTTACAATAAATGGGCAGAACAGTACACGACGCTCCAATATTATTTGAGTGGGGAGCCTTAGTGACTGAAATTGCGCATGGTTATTATATTATGTCGTTTTGCACGGTACTATAGTACTGGTTACTATATTGTACAGAGTAAACATGAAAATGTAGGTATGAGGTATTTCAGGAGAGGTATTATCTAAACTTAAAGTGCGTAAAGAGCCCTGATGGCTTGTGGAATGAAGCTGTTACACAGTCTCCTGGAGGCAGAACGGAAGCTACAATACCGTTTGCTAGATGGTAAGAGTGAAAAAAGTCCATGTAATGGATGGTCACTATGTTTCTGGCTCTGTTGTAGCAGCGGGTCTTGAAAATGTCTTTCAAGTGAGGTAGGGGCACACCGATAACCTTCTCAGCTGCTTTCACTATCCGCTGCAGATAGTTCCGGTCCGAAACCTTGCAGTTCCCGTACCAGAAAGTGATGCAGCTAATGCACAGTGATGCATTTCTAACAAGTGTCTGCAGAGCTTCTAAATGATGTGACAGAATTAGATCTTTGGGAATCTTGTGAATAACAATATTAGTTTTTATTTTTATGAAGGATTGAGTCTGGTTTTAGTTGGCTCCCTATCTGAAATACTCAGACTGCTCTTGCCTGAGGGCCAAGCCCCCTGCCTGGTGACTGTAGTTTGCTTGCTCATTCGGTGCCCATGCCCACTCACTCAGCAGTGTTGCTCCTCTCTTTAAAGCTCAGTATGGGCAGAGCAGTTCAGTGATGCCAGGTGCTCTGCGCCATTTACCAGTATCATTCAGCTGCTGCAGCAATGCGACACTGCCGCTTCTGTGTTGGGAAACCCCTGCAGGTGCAGCCCTGCAGTCATTATGCCTGTCCTTCAATGCGGCCTGCTTTGGTCCAATAAATCCCCGCACCTCCATCCTGGCAGCATTTTGGCAGAGCCATGGCTCAGTCCAGCAATGCGGCCTGTCATCACAGCTGTAATGGATGCTGTAAAACCCCTTTGCCGTTTGCCAGACTTGTCTTATTGTAAGTGACATGTCTGTTTAGTAACTTTACTGGGCCGGGGGGGGGGGTCACACTACATGGAGCTGTTCTCGCTATCTTCAAACTGCTGTCAGAGAGACTTAAACTCATTTTAATTAGGTTAATAATTAGCTTGTATTGTCTATCAAACTGAAAGCCCTCTCTGTCACTGCATCTATCCTGGGCCAGCGCCAAACATCTCTGCTTTATGTAGTTGATATAGTAACCTCCCATGCTTTCCTCCAAGCTGAGTCTCCTCTCAGAATAGACTCTCTTTAGGACATGATTCGCCTGAGGCAGAACTACGAGGCACTCCTGAGTTTTGTCAGCCTGTTCATTTTTAATGGCAACTCTTAAGAATTGTTCGTACTGAAAAATTAATAACATGAAATGCTGACCTGCTTTTTTTTGGGGGGCTAGAAGACTGTGCATGTAACTGAAGTATAGCCATATTGAATATATAGAAGAACCTGGAAATGGTTTGGACCATTAAATTCATTCCTTTTCATTTTGAAATCATTTCATGCTGTGGTTTCAGATTACTCAGAACATTTTCATTTTTTTCTGTTGAATAAAGTAATGCTTTGAAACATATTCTTTTTCAAGTGTATAACCGCATGATAAGTTAATATGGTTCCGGTTTCATTTGACAGAACATGAGTTCTCAAAATCAACCACCTTCTGTGTTCAGTACCAGCTGCCCTATCTTGCCGCATGTTTGAGAACCCATTAATGGGTTTCTGCTGAAACCGTCAGTGGTTCTTCTGCTGTCATTCTACAGGCAGATAATCAGTAGGGGATCGTCTTTAACTGCAAACATCCTTTACAGTCTGTGTCTAGTAATCACTATATGATTTTTTAAATATGTGTTGCCCATATACCAAGAAGAGAAGTGGTGATTGAGGTTGTATTTTTGTGACAGTGCTCTTATTCCTTTGATTTCAGTACCTTGGCACCGCCCCCACCTGAAGAAGAGGCTGCTGGGAATGGGGTGGCCAGTCAGGTAAAGTTCCTAATACTTTTAGAGGTTAATATGAGTGGGGCTTATTGGCTCCTTACCCAGGGATACCTCTGTTTAAGTATTGAGATATTTGCCTTGCCAGCCTGCTGTGGAGGAAGAGGAGAGTGACAGTGACAGTGATGATGATGACGATGACGACGTCAGAGTGACCATTGGCGATATAAAGACAGGGGCACCTCAGTATGGGTAAGTGTAACTGAATATACAATAAAAGCCCAGTCTTCCGTTCTTCCAGCCTGTTGGTGATGTCATTTGTGGTGACCTTGGATTTGTTTTATCCAGGGCATACGGAGCTACACCAGTGAACCTCAATATTAAGACGACTGGCCGGCCCTATGTGCCAGGTATAGATGGCTCCTTTGTGTCTGGTCATGACTTCTGACCCGAGCTGGTGGGCTTCTGTGGTGGTGGGGGGTCTCGTGCTAACTTTGTCTCTCTTATATAGCTGGCCCTAAGCCCAAAGGAGTTGATTTGGAAGCACCTGGTAGCATCAATGGAATCCCGGTGCTTGAGGTGGACATGGAGTCCTTTGAGGAGAAACCTTGGAGAAAGCCAGGCAAGACTTCTCTCTGTTGGAAAGAGTGTTTTGTGAAAAGAATTCATTGTCTTTTCCAGTCCATAGTTTTTTGATATGAAGTTTTGGTCCACATGGTTCCGTTGAAGTTCTGCTTTGGCGTTGACCTCTCCCATTCCGGCTCCCTTAGGCGCCGACCTGTCAGATTACTTCAATTATGGCTTCAATGAGGAGACTTGGAAGGCTTACTGCGAGAAGCAGAAGCGGCTGCGCATGGGTCTGGAGGTCATGACCCTAGCATCTACAACCAGCAAGATCATGGTATGGGTGCTTCTGAGCTTCAGTTACATGTCATGGACAGTGTTTTGCTGCATTGTCTGATCTAAGTCACTGTGGAAAATGTGAGAAGGGACCCCCCCCTCCCCCATTGGTGGCACTATGCAGAACTTGTCAGCAGTCCCCGATATCCCCCCCACTTTCTAAAGGTACAACAAGGACGGACAGGCAACAGCGAGAGGGACACAAGCATGACCACGCCCAAGCCCGATTTCACTTCCCCCAGCAACATGTACAAGTCGGGCGTGTCCAGTGCTAGGTGAGTCTCCCTGAGGTTCCCCTAGGGAGTGGCTTGAGCCACTAGGGGCAGGACTTAAACCCAGGCTGCCCTGGGAGTATTCACGCCTCCTGCTTGAGTGTCCTGTATGACCAGTCTCCATTACTGCTCCTTCAGTTTCCTGGTGCCTCAGTTACCCATGGACTAGCCTCTGTGTGCCTTGTCAGCTACTTCTAACATGTTCGCTTACATTGTGTTGCCCTCCCCTCCATTGAGAGTTTTAGAAATGTACTTAATTTATCGACTGTTTTTCGTGTTTACATGCTGTTTTGGTATGACTCCCCGGTCATGCTCTCCCAACTACCAATCAGGACTTTAGATAATGGGCTTACTGGCATATTTACACCTAGGGGAATCTGTCTGGGAGTTGGTTTTCCAATACTGTATGCTCCACAATTTGATAAGCAGATTAGTTTTACGTGATGAGAGGTGTATTGTGACACCCAAAAGTTAGTAATCTGTATAAATTCAGTGTATCCTTATACTCATTAAATTCGGTTAGAGGAGCACGCTCCGTGTGATTGTTTTTGTAAATCATGGAAGTGATAGGCATTGAAGTCGCAGTGAAGAAAAGGTTAGCTCTGCAGTAACACCAGCCCTGCAGTAACACCAGCCCTGCAGTAACACCAGCCCTGCAGTAACACCAGCCCTGCAGTAACACCAGCTTTCAAAAGAGGAGATATCGTGTATAAGGTGAAAAGATATCAGTGGTGTAGTGATACTTTAGCAGTTTGAAATCCGACACATTTATTGAGCACAAGGATACTAATTAGTATAGATTACTAATTTTTGGGTGTAACCCAATAGTTTTTATTAATCCCAATAGCTTTCATTAATATTGTAGGAGTATTTATAATCTGCTTATCAAATTGTGGGCATTAGTGAAGGTCTGTAAAATGCTGCATCCAAACAGATTTGGCTGGTTCACCCGTTATCTAAAGCCCTGACCCAGGGCTGTCCGAGTGCAGATCTTACAGCGGTCCTGTCACAGGGTGTGATTTCTGGTTATCACTGTCTGAGGGCCTGTCTGTGTGTCACTCACGTTCTTCCAAACTACTGTTTCCCAGCTTTAAGTGTCATTTGGGCATTGTTAATCTGGCCTGTGACTGTCTTCTATTATAAACACACTCTTCCTATGCTGAGCAGCAACCACCTTCCTGTACCCTGGACTCTTCCTTTGCAGACTGTCTTCTCTTAGGCTGAGCTTGACTCTCTTCCTTTTTGTAGATCCTTTGTAGGCCCTCTTCCCCAGACTATGACTCTCATCCCCTTTGCTCTTATGCTTGACTCTCCTTCCTTGCCCCTAGCTGTGACTCTCTTGGTTGTGTAAACTCAGTGTGAGGGGTGGTATGAAACCGCTGTTACTTTGTTCCTCCCCACCCTCCTGACTCCTTACATGTAGGATGTCCCCTCCACAGTGGCCCGGGGGGCCCGCACAGGACACCTCCTTTTATGCGTAAGTGTCCAAGGCTCCTGCATGGCGCGTGGTTCTGCTGTCGCATGGGTTTGCTATGTGCCGTGCCGTGCTGTGTTTGTCTGTCAGTGAGCTCTGTAGCCAGTTTAGTGCCGTGGTGCTATTTGTCCTGCTGTCATTTTTAGGCTTGTTTCAGTAAAGTTTCTCTGTCTTGAATCTTGCACCGTAATAATGAAGTATTTCCGAAATCACACACTTATTAGGGGTGTAGTGGTGCCCAAAAGTGTTGGGTTCACAGTCCAGTGCAATTTCAGTACAGCAAGGAAAACCAGAATTTGTTTTGAAATGATAAAAACACAACAAAACCTAAGAGACACTTACTTGCACTGCATTGTAAAAATAAATACATATAAAAATGAAATATAATTATAATGAACTAAATCCTGTGTTCTCGATAAGACACCCCTATAGCGTAATAATTTTTATGGCCCGGTGTGAATTTCCGGGTGAAAGCACGTTAAATGGCATGGGGAGGCAAACTTGCAGAGGCTGTTTCTGCCTTGCTCTGCTCATACATGCACTTGGATAATCATCTTAAATGAGTTAGCATGTTGGATGTTTCTAGCAACATATCCGAGTTTGACATCACAGATCCGACAGACAGTCTTGGTCTAATTAACTGCTCTCTCTCCATTGTTGGTGTCATTTATTGGGAAACTAAAATGTTCCCAAACCACTGATTATGACTAACTGTAACAAGTGTTTGCCACATCCAACTCCCAGTCACATTTAGGATAATAGTTTCTGTGTTGAATATCTGCTTCAGATTTTATGTTCGATATTATTAAATGTATTCATTCGTTTCATTGTGTATACCAAACTAAAAATGTTCTTTTGAATGCTACATTAATGCTTGCACAGTATGTACCATGTTTGGATAGAAGCTGGCTTCTCGACTGTTCTCGACACATTGCGGTTGCCCTCTGACCCAGATTCTTACCATAGACGTAGCCTGATCCCCGCAGAAGTTAAAAACTATCAAAAAAGACCAACAATCAAAAGCATGAAGTCCTAGCAAAGCATCTTAAGAGAGGAAACTCTCCATTTGGTGATGTACATAGGATCCAGACTGCAGGCAGTCATTGACTGTAAAGGATTTTCATCTGAGTTTTAAAACAATACATATATTTTAATAATATAATGCTTTTGATCCTTTGAAAATGGAACTGTGGCAAATAATGGCTGTAATTTCTGAAAGCCTAATGCAATACCTTTGTTAAACCCCTTAATTGAAAGCTGAAAGTTTAAACAGGCATCCCCCCCATTTAACGTCTGCATTACTTTCTGTAAAACAGAACGTTAAACGATTTGGATGTTGATGGAACTAACATAAACATTGTTGGCTGACAACGCTTGATTGCTTAATTTCAAATACACTGTGGCAGTATACATTGAGGAAATTACAGGAATTGCACCAATGTCCGAATACTTAGGTATATTCACAAGTTTACTCTGTCATGTACATTGTTCCTGTGAGGGAAAAACAGCTACAACACATATGATTTCCGATGCACACCTAGCCTGTAGAGGACTGCCCACAGCTGCTATATTTGTGTCCTCCCCTTGGCCACGGCAGCACTGGCCGTTAGCTTCAGATCCCATGTGTCTGCCCTGTCACGGGATGTTCCTGTAAGACCGGCTCTGTACCTGCGGCCCGTCTGCTGACCCCAGGCCTCGGCTGTCGTCATGGGAACACGCGGGCCATTGTGTCACGACTCACTTGCACACCTAATGGTTTGCAGGAAGATCTGTTTCCAGGCATGGTTGTGTTTGTAAATATTTAGCAGAAGCACATATATGTTATCATTCCTTTTAATTGCCTCCTAGCCAAACGGGAAGCATGAGTAGCTTGTGTATGAAGAAGGCCAACCCACTCCCCCTTCCCCAAAAGTCAGGTGCTGTGTAAAATGCTAAGACTGAGCTGTCTCCCACTAGCTAAGGATGTGGGCCAGATCCCAGTGAAAAAGGTATAAAAGTTAATCAGCTTGTGTCAAGTGGTATAAGCTAGCTATGTCCCCCCCTAGCTTGCAGTTGGCAAGTTTACCTGCTCTTAGGCTGACGCAGCACCCTGTAAACAGGGTCATCTTTGGGCCTATGACCCCTAACTCAATACTAGGGCCAAGCTGCCCCATGCCTCTGCTCTTTGAGCCCGAACAACCCTCTGTCCACCCAGGTGACAGGGATTAAACCCGGGTGATGGAAGTGGGTCATTGTTCTGCTTCTGGCGGTTTTTGCAATGCATGCTGGGCTACCCAGATGTGGAGTGCACTGCATTAACATGACGGTCAGGGCCGAAGGTGAGGGCAGGCAGTAGGGTATACAGACCCCAATCACCTCTCTGGGTCACTGATGCAGCTTTACTTCTTCAAACTTTTAGTAATGGCTCCCGTTGCTCATCAAGAAGAGCATTGTGCTAACAACTCAAAGGTTGTGGGTTCAAATCCTAGGGAGCGTTGTATTGGGAATGATTTTTCTTGTGCTCTAGGGGAGGCAGGCTATGCAGAATGGCAGTAACGCAGGTGCAGACACACACACCGTGCTACAGTTGGGATGCAGCTTCTCGCCAAAGGTGTCTTGTTTTGTCAGTAATCCATCACTCTGTTTCCTTGAATTCCTTTTCCCTCAGTTTTCTTGTCAGTGGTTCCTCGGCTAAGCTGTGTTAAAGTTTTACAGTTTGGTTTGTGGTCGTTTGTGTGTCAGTGTAACGCACAGGTAGCTCCCTCTTCGTGGCTGTGGCGGGCATGTGTTTGATCCCTGATGCCAGGAGGAATGGATCTGAGAAAGATTAAATTTGAAAACGCGGGGGGAGGGGGGCTCGGGGAAAGACATATGTGTCAAAATGATGGACTTCCTGTTTCTGTGCCTACAGGAAGAGCTCAGGCACTATTGATGTGATAGGAGGGCAGACAGCCACCATCAGTCGTGTTGAGGGGCGAAGACGACATAATGTGGACGGCAACAATATCCAGGTGTGTGTGGGTTAAAAATGGCTGCATGAACTCACTGCAGGTGTGTCACTAAAGGCTTACTCATGCTTGTGTATGTGCCTCACAGGTGATATCAGAACACTCGTCTTCCGACGCTGACTCCACCCCTGCCAAGATGCCGCCGTTCTTTCCTCCGGGACCCCCACCCAACATCCCCCCTCCCCCCTTCATGCCACCACCACCTAATGTTAGCACCGCCCCTCCACTAATCCCCCCACCAAGTAAGTAACTGAATTGGGTGCCATTCTGCGGAATGCGTGAGTCTCTCTCAACCCCTGATAGTAACTGACTTGCTGGAAAGATGGTGTCCAATGATGGTGCCAGGTGGCAAGTCACTAATCTCTTCTGTACATCCATCCATTCTGCTATTAATGTTTGTTGCAGCAAATTGCGTGACTGTGTGCATAATTATACACCTGTGTCAGCAATCGGCTTGGTTTAATTAGGCAATTCCTTGAGTTAGTAGGAGTGTCCACATACTTTTGGTCATATAGTGTATCTGTATTCATCCGCCATGCTGCTGTGGCGATGTCCCAAGCCCGTGTCCTCCAGGTGTTTGCATAGCAGGTGGCGCCACATAGATGGTGGGCCGAGCTCGGGAGCACGCCGTATCCAGATGTGCTCCTTCAAAGGGCCTCGAAATAGCCAGCCGCCTCTGGTTGTGCTGAGCCGGCCCGGCTCGTGCCAGGGCTCCCGGTGCGGCCGCTTTGATCGGGGGTGCCGTGCGCTCTGCCAGTGGCGCTTTGAAGCTGCGCTCCTTTCACTTCCTTTTGTGCAGCAAATGTGGGAGGGGATAAAAATAGGGCCTTGGCAGCAGCGCCGGCTGCCATATGTTCACTGGCTTAGCACTACCCTGTTAACTATTAGCTTAGTGCCGTCCTGTCAGTCCAGTATTTGCTAGTGTAGCGTGACCCTGTTCTTGCTTCACTGCAGTGTTTGCCGGAATATTGTTGTGTTATTGTGTTACCCCCTCCGCTTGTTAGCATAGCATTGTCCTGCTACCCTGCCGCTTGCTAGCGTGACTCCATCCTGTTACCCCACCACCTGCTAGCGCGGCTCCGCCTTGTTACCCTGCCGCTTGCTAGCGCAGCTTTTGTCCTGTGACCCCACCACCTGCTAAGTGTAGCTCCATCCTATCACCCTGTTTTTTAGCATAGTTCCCTCCTTTTATCCTGCCACTTATATAGTTTAGTCCTGTTACTCTACTGCCTGCTAACGTAGCTCTGCCCTGTTGCCTCCCCTGCTCACTAGCATATCTATGTTCTGTTACCGTTTTGCCCAGTCATTGACTAGCGTAAAATCTTGTGTAATTTTACCATTTTGGTGTGTTAGCATAGCCTGGTGATTGCATGAAGTCATTGTTTCTGCTCTGTTCTATATTGTTCTGTCAATGCTTGTAGCAGGCTTGCTTTCCAGGCATATCATAGTGTGCATAGCATTTGCTTGTCATACTGCTTAATTGTTTATGCTCCGAACAGCTTGTTACTGTTTTTGATGTTGCTGGGGTGGGGCTTTCCCAGATGGCGCTGATGAGCTGCTCTCAGACGTGTGTGTTGAGATCCCCAGGCGCCCGTTGAGCGACGGGTTCACCAGATGTTATAGAAACCCCCCACTCCAGGCTAACCCCCTCAGGGCAGTCGTCGACCTGAAACCTGTCTCCATGAATGTATAGCTCAGTTACCCCAGGATAGACATCTGGTATCTGTCCTCAAACAGGCAGATATTTTAGTCACCATATGGCTAGTAGATGTTTTTAATTTAACGAATTAATTTGCCCCCAGGGCAAAAGGGTTTCTGCCTGCCAGAGGGGTAAAAAGTTCATTGTAATAGTTGTGATACAATGGCACTCTGGTGTTTACTCACACTAAGTCAGTGTTTCTCAAACCAGTCCTTGAAGAACCCCAAACTTTTGGTCCAAGGGAGTGAAAATGTGAACTGTCTGGCAAGGAGTTAGGGGGTATGAAAAGATGGACTGTCTGGGAGTCCCTGAGAACTGGGTTGAAGAACTCTGCACTAAACCTTTACTAACCTGATCTGTTTGCCAGGCTAGCTTTTATTTTTCATGGGTTATATAATTTCCGATTAATAAATTGCTTATCTTTCTGTGAGCCCTGCTAGCTGATTCTGTTAGGAAGGTCAGGCCCTTGATTGAAGATAGCACGTGATGTTGATTGGTCAGGGGGAGTTTGGGGGTGGTGATCCCTAGTGCCCGGGTCCATCTGGAACATGGTATCGGTAGCTCGACCCTGACCCACGTTCTCATAGTTTGACACCTGCTGCTTGCACATGCACTGTCACGCACTAAGACGCCCTTTTACATGCACATGCTTCATATCGCAACCTGTGTGACCTGCTTCTGGGAGTGATTGATTAGCAAGAGGCCAATTATGGGCTTGGGGGGGGTTTGACTTCCACATTCAGTATCCTGTGGTGCACCCAGCGCCCCAGCCCTGACTGGGTATATGGTGAATCTCTCTTGATGTGTCTCTCTTTTTGTCCTACAGGAATACCCATCACTGTTCCACCTCCTGGTAAGTTATCTAAAACTGTACTTCTCATGCTGTTCGTTAATATAAAAACATAAAACTAGGTTAAAATGCGAGCATATTAAGTTTAGTTCACTGGTGAAGATCAAACTTGCAATCCCACCAGAGTAGTTGTTTTCTGTGTTATACTAAATATATTTTGGTGATACGCTGTTTGCTTTCCGAGTTTTCTCAAATATTCTAAAACTACTGCGACCTTCGTTTAGACCAGCAGGTGAATACTAGTGACGGGCTGTTCGCAAATGAGTCTGCTCTAACAGCCGGCTATTTTAAGCGAACGTCTGAATGATGAGAGCCAGAACCATTTTCTGAAGCTAATCCGATTTCAGTAACCAAACTATTTTAACTTTATATTTATAACTCCTTGCGCGTGAAAGTTGCACGTCCTGATCCCGAAGACAAAAGATGGACATATAGACAATGAAATGTGACTTAAAACAAAACACAATAGATCAGGAACTGACTTATGATTTACCAATGATATGATTTCCAACCCTTTTCAGTTGTGGAGGATAAGGAATTGAAAAGGTACAGCCATGCTCTTAATTCAGTGTACTGTATGTTCTATGCAGTGAAGCATTCTTCAGACTATCATGGAATGACGATTTATGAAGCATGTATAGGGTTCACAGAGAGAAAGGATTCAAAAGCTTCAGTAGTTTACCTGACAGCACACTGATAAGCACAGGCACGGCTCCCTATGCAGCTGCTTCAGGGCAGGTCGGTGTGTTCCAGAAGGCGATTAGGAGCCAGAGGGTGCATGATATCAAAACTTGAATGCATATAGAAATTTTATATCAACCTGTTTATGCTATATATATGATCTCTCAGTGTTAAAGAACTAAAAGGGTGCTTTGGGGATAATCATATACAGGGAGGAAGAAAAGGTCACAGAAATGCATTCTGGTAATGGAAACATTGCTAGACAATGCCAGTCTACTTGGTGATCAGTGGTCTTTGTTGACACACCACTGCGCACACAAGGAAATCTGTCCTCTGCATGTTACCCATATGCGACTTCGTGACATAGCAGGGGGCAGCTAATTCAGCACCCGGGCAGCAGTGCTTGGGGTTGTTACCTTGCTCAGGGTACCTCAGTGGTGCCTTGCCGGTTGGGGATTCGAACCAGCAATTTTTCAATTTCAAGTGGGCTTCCCTAACCATTAAGACACCACTGCCCACCACTTCTCAACAGACACATAAATTTCACCTTTTTTGCATCTGTAGAAGCAAGTCCCGCTTTCAGGACGAAGATGACTTTGTGGCTAACATATATTATTTGTAGCTATTGAAACTCCAGTACAGTTAGCCTCAGTGCCTAATACTTTTGAAAAACTAGAGAGAATCCCGATAACACCCAAACGATCAAGCTGTCAAACTGTTTACTGTGGTAAGAAAATTTGGTATTTTGGCAAGAAAACAAGTGAAAACCTTTGCAGTATGTTGTTACAGTGTAACGATTTTACTATGGCTATCAAAGCAGTCAGTTGTAGTTAGTTACCTTTTATGGTGGGGAGATATCTACAGGCAACATCTGTAATGGCTCTGAGTCTGTTACACGGTGTCTTTGCTGTTTCAGGCTTCCCTCCCCCTCCCGGCCCACCTCCTCCCTCTCTCATCCCTACCCTGGACAGGTACGTAAACAACCATTTTTTTGTTTTACCTCATTCCTTGTGCTCAGAGTTGTTTATTTTCTCGTGCCATTTTGGCCTGTCCCTCATACATTAGATCACTTAGCTGTCACCCCCTGAACATATCCAGGTGTGTCTGTGTGTGTGTGAAAGAGAGAGAGACTGTGACTCTTCTCCCACAAAGGAGGGATGGTCTCAGTCCCCATGGCGATGGTGGTAGGTGGAGTAGGGGGGGAGAAATGGAAGGATAGGTCCTGGGGGTGCTGCAGGCAGGATTGCCCATAGGCAGGGGGGCAGGAACTAAGATGGGAGGCCATATATGCATATACTAGTGTGTAAAATAGTTGACCCAGATTGTACCACCAGATAAACATCGAAAAGGCTTAATGACTAAACCGAGGGCCATCAGGTGAAAGCATGCGTGATGGCAGATTGGAGGCATTGCGTGTGGGTTGTGGTTTATGGTAAATGGGATTTTCACCCAGAATGCATTGCATGTTTTGTTTGTAACTCTAGGGAAATTGTGCAGCGTTGATCTAAAAGGTCATGGTAAGCTTTTTAAAAAGCCTTTTGAGGTGGAGGAACCCCGGTTCCATCCTGTACGGGTCCCCTGGGCGTAACAGGCCGACAGTAACCAGACATCAGGCTCTTATCTGGCTGATAGGGTAGGGGGAAGTGTGCGGCCTCTTCTTCTCTTAACCACTGTCATATCTCCTGGCTCTCTGATGCGTGACTCTGCTATCCTGAGCCTAAGAAACCGTACTACGCCTTCCCTGAGCATGCAGCCGAGAAGGGGTGGGGGGTTATGGAGGCAGCCTGAGAAGGAAAAATGAGGGAAGGATTTGGGGTACGGCCCGCTCCAGTATTGCATAGCAGGACATTAGGCAAGGCGATGCAGGGTTTATGGAATCCACAGGAGACCCGGCAACCTTTCCAGAAATTTTCTGCAAGCATCCCTCCGCCGCAAGCCTGGGTCGTGGCAGTCTGAGAATTGAGGGGGAGTGTGTTTTGGAGTTTATCATCCACTCCCTCTCTTGTTTGAGGGAACCACCCCCCCCCCCCCCCCCCCATCGCCCTTTTTGCTTCGTCGCCGTGGTGACCTTGCCTTATCCGGGGTCATTAAATTCAGGCTTCCGGCTCGTTTGCCTCCTTATATTCCCCCCGGGAACTGATATAACCCGGGACAATTGAAGACTGGGGACACGGTGACTGGTTTTTGGGGTGGGGGGGGGTGGGTGTATACCATAGCATATGCTCCGTATCCAATACTGACATTGGGTTCACCCCCACCCGCCAAATGTATTTGCTTCCCATTCCAGTTTGTCCCACCCCAGTAGACCTCCTGGTATTTGTCACACACACTTAGCCATGCCTGGTGGCTGGTTAGTTTACCTCTGTCTGACCCCCATCCAATCCACCGCAACTCAGACTTTAATATGGACTGTGCCGGTTTCGCTGCTCCCGCTCAAAGTCTCCAGTTCTGATTCTGGGATCTAAATATTGCATTTTTACTGCTGTATATTTTTTGCTCGGTGGTTGCATTTGAATTAATTTCGAATTGCAACTGATGACCTTTTGCTTTCCATAAAATATATACTTTATGGCAGGCCAGCCGTCCAGATGTTTGTTCTTTATTTTGCTAAATGTCTTCATTTTAAAAAGTCGTAATTATTACTGCCTGTCCAGTCTTTAAAACTTGAGAAGTTTGTGAGCCTGGTAGTTTGATGAATCCCAGCCGAAGAGGAAAAGGAGCACATGTCACTTCCTGTGCGTGTGCCGTCTCTCCCTTTTAAGGCTTCACAGAGTACGTCGGCACATCCTGAAATAAATAAATGTACAGAAAGTTGGACAGTGCTGAAAGAAGCAGTGCCGTTTTTGAGGGTATTTATAGAGCGATGCGTTCGTCAGACACCTGTTGGAATCCAGCACTTTTGGACCAGGCCCCCATGAGCGGAAGTGTTCAATCGGAGGCAGGTCGAGGCCAGTTCCAGCGCCAGCCCCAGGGCCGATTGGCTCTCCTCCTGTGCCGTGCTTGAGGTACTGCCAGCAGTTTCAAGTAGGGCCAGAGGAGCTCTCCCCAAACCCAGAAAAGCTCTGTTTGATCACTGCTCTGGCAGGCGGCTACCTCATCTTCTCATTCCCGCCTCCTTCTTCCTGAACACGTACATCTTCATTCCGGTTTTGCTTTATTGCTCTTTGCTAAAGTGAAAAGCTGGCTAGCAGAGCCATGCACTGCCTGCAGGCCACCTGCCGTAAAGCGGTCAGACGGGCGTGAAGTTTGACCACCGTGATTCCAGTGGCACCCATTGGCTGTCAGTCAGCCATATTGTTACTCTTGTTAAAGGTCAAAGTGCAGCCTATCACAGGGACCGCTGTAGTGACAGTGAGCCCTGAGGTCTATAAGAAAGTTGTTAATGTTCTGCCTCTTATGATGTCTAACCCTGTGCTTACCATCCCCTCCCTCTCAGTGGGCATTCTACTGGATATGACAACCGCCAGGTCCCGCCATACCCCTTCTCCACAGGTAGGTGGCACTCACTTTTTTTACTTGTTTCTGGATGAAGCGTTGAACTTAGGAAGCTGAAAGGGAGGTATGTCCTAACCTAGGGTTCTCCATTTCCGATCCTGGAGGGCCAGAATGAGATTTCCCTGCTCAATCACATCTTAATCGGCTAATTACCATATTTAGTGAAGTGCACATCAAGTCCCAGGAGGACAACACAACTGCTGTATGTATGCATGTAATTTCTAAGATGGCAGTACACAGGAATGAGGTGAAGCAGGAGACATTGGGGACTACCGGAAACCAGCCAGGTAAAGGGGGGAAGCGACTTCCGATTTGCCAGAGATGACCGACAGTTTCTCATGAATCATAGGATGACATCGTCACCTTCAGAAGTGCACTGCTAAGGCAGGTCGTATCAGGCTCCTAGAAGCAGGACTCAAGGAAGAAGCCCTTCATTAATGAGAAACGGAGAAGAACCAGGCTACAGTTTGCCAAAAGATATATATTATTCACAGACGCATAACCATAACTTAAGTAACAAAAATTGTGCTGTGGTCTCTTGGTTTTTTTACACGGCTGCATATAATATATCTATATTTTGTGTGTGTGTGTGTGTGTGTGTGTGTGTGTGTAAGAAGTATATCTGGCTGCGTGAACAGTAATACTTTAATTGTGCCTCCACCTCCCCCATGCACAGACGAGTTTCCTCCGCGGGGGGTTATGGGTTAGCGTCAGGCCCACCTCTGCGTCGGGCTTCTCCAAACAAACTGCCGTCTGCCCGGAGTTAATCAGTCATGCTGTGGGGATCGGCTGGCCCCAGTAATCGGGATCGGCTGGCCCCAGTAATCGGCCACGTCTGGCTGTCTGAGCGTTGCCGATGGTGCCGCTGTCCGAGATCTGTGCTAGCAAATGGGCTGGAACCAGCGTTCGGTTTTGGCAAGGGTAGCTCTACCTCTGTGTTTAAAAACCTGAGTTGTTTGCTGAGGCTATTACTAAAATTGTGTGCGTGTGTGTGTGTGTGTGTGTGTGTGTGAGAGAGAGAGAGCTTTTAGTGACAGTTTAACCTTGAATACAAATTTCGGTAAAACTTCATTACTGTTGCTTCTCTGTACTTTACGTTGTTTTTCCAAGATATTCAAAGACCGATGCTGAATCATGTTTGTTTTCGTCTTGAGTCGTGTTTTCCCTCCATTTTTATACCAGCTGTACAAACACTTCGAAGTAACTTCCCCCCCACCACCATTTTTTTTTTTTTTTTACCACTACAATCCTGTGTTTTTCCACAGGAAATTGAGGAGGGGGGTAATTAAGTCAGCTAGGGTTTGTTTTGCGTGTGTTGCAGTGATTTACACCCGCCTGTCACCACACAGGAGGCTTCCCCCCCATGACCGGCACGGTGACAACCTGGCCCGGCCTGATGGACAACTCTAAGCAATGGGACTACTACCAGCGACGGGACAAGGAGAGGGAGCGTGACAAAGAGCGGGAGAGGCAGCGGGAGAGGCCGCATGAGCGCGAGCGTGAGCGTGATAGGGACCGGGACCGGGACCGGGAAAGAGAGCATAGCCCCTCCACGCCAGCATACAATAGGTGAGTGATGCCCTGCTCACATTCATATACATAGCTACTATGACAGCATGCCTTGAGGTCGACCAATGAGAGAATGAGTTCTGTTGACTGTGACCAGTAACAGCACCCGTGTGCTTAGTGACGAGGAGCGCTACCGGTACCGGGAATATGGAGAGCGCGGGTACGACCGGCATCGCGACCGGGCCAGCCGGGAGAAGGAGGAGAGGCACCGGGAGAGACGGCACCGGGACAAGGAGGAAGGCCGCCACAAGTCTTCACGCAGGCAAGCCCCTACCTGCCACCCCTCCCCCCCAGACGTTTCTCCTGTCGTCCTCCTAACTCGATATGCCCTGCCCACTATCCCATGTTCCCACCCACAGCAGCAGCAGCAGAAGGCGACACGACAGCGAAGAGGGAGACGCACATCGACGGCACAAACATAAGAAGTCCAAGAGGAGCAAGGAGGGAAAAGAAGCCAGTGAGGATCACACAGCTGAGCAGGAGAACCAGGAGGGTGGGGCCATGGAGTGAGTAGGGCTCCACCCCCACTTTATCTGGTGCCTCCCCTCACACCCAGTACTACTGCTGTGAGTTGTGGCTGAAGCTGCACATGAGTGATTATATCTGGTCAGAGGCCTCCGCTGGGCCCAGATTCCCCAACTGTAAGAAAATATTCTTTTGTTTGTTGTGATTGACGAATCCTCTGAAAGGACTTTGTATGTTTGTTTTGTTGAATAAAAAAAGATATCTTTTGATAAATGATCTGTTTACTTTTTGTTCTGCTGTGTGTGTGTGTGGCACTTCGGACCGGCCCGGGTAGATTTTTAACTCTGAATTGTTCTCTTCTGGAATGTTAATGTTATGGTGACCAAAATTACCAATGGGATATTTCAGTTAAATTTTGCAATAAACTGCTTTAAAATCAATTTCTAATCTGGTTTCCCAGCTGGTGGCATGTGAGACTTGGGCCACTGTTTGCCATCGTTTGATCAGTTCAAACCCCATCCACGCAAAACTCCTTTTAAACAGATTTATTGATTATTTTACCAAAGATACCATCAGATATATTACACTGGCTTGAGAATGTAAAATGACTGGAAGGAGACACTCCTTGACAGCTGGCACGTCCACGGGCAACACAAACAGCACTGGTGACCTCGTTCCCTCCCCCTGCAGTATGAAAATTAGTAAGGCCTCCTTAGACATCACGTGGTCTGCAACGAGTCATAAATACAATTATGTCATTGTCTTGTTCTCGTGGTCGTCACGGCGATTCAAAGATGTAACCGCAGCAGAAATGGACTCAGCACGCAACTACTAGACGAAGCATCGGACATCTACGTCATAGTTCAAAGGCCATTGACAGATCTGTACGTTCAGACACCGACATGGGAAACTGACAAGTCCAATCCACTGCATATTCTAAAATATGAGTAATGAATAATTAGCGTTGTTGGCAATGCGTGTCTTGTCCCTGTGATTAATCGCCCTCCCCCTCCCTCTGTCCTGAGAGGGTGGGGCCACTGAATCCAGTACAGTTGGACATAGTGAATCTTGTGGATGGCGTGGCTCTTGTGAACTCCAAGAAAGATTATTGGCTGACTGTCAGGCTGCCTGGCTCACTAGCTCCGCCCCCTGTCCTGCCTCATCTTACAGGAGGCTTCCTGGCCAGGACACGATAGTCAGTGTAATCCGGCCCCGGAGCTCCTTGAGAAGGCGCACCAGTGCCGCGTGGGTCATTCCCCATGTGCTCTTCCCGTTCACCTCCAGCAGGATATCGCCACACCTGTGGGGGACACGCAAGCAGTTGGTCACATGACACATGGCCACGCCTTCACTCAAAGACCTACATGGCAAAAGTCATAACAAGGGTCAGCATATTGACAATTGACTTACACTTCCTTGAACGTGCAAACACACATTTTAACCTTGATGGGTGATGCAGGGTGTATACCGACACAGGGCCACATAGGGCAGTGGCCCCTGCTGAAAGCTCATTGGTCTCCCGAATACTCCCTCCCCTGTCATTCACCAATTCAAAACATATAATTTGTTAATGATATGGTTGATGCCTCTATGAATTAAGACCCCTTTTATGCCATCCACCTTAAAAAAAATCCTAGAATCAGGTAGGATTTGGTAGCAAACAGCTAAGTGAATAGTCCATACCGTATCCTGCCATCATTATAAGCGGGGGTCCCCTCCACGATGGACCTGATAAAGAATGACTGGTTGCAGTTGACCTCGTCGTGACCTCCCACGATGCTAAAGCCCAGACTCCCAGAGGTGCTCCTGCGCAGGACAATGTCTTTGCAGCAGTACAGGTGCCTGGAGGTGACAGAAGGCACAGTCAAGCCTTTAGCCTGCAGGGGGAACCCTATAGTCATCAGAAATGCCTGGATGTCCAGGGTTGATTAGCCATGAATGGTAGCCTGTCGTTGATTGGGCTCTTAAAGAATGAGCTTGTGAAAATGCCTTGTTCTCTGAGGTTAATTGGTCACTAATGCTGGGATACGCATGGGGGATAAACTCATTCAGGAGTTTACTAGTGGAGGGATAATCCCTGGCATTCATCCCCAAGGCTAACCATGCTGGATATACAGCTTAGTGTTGATGCTTTCGCACAAGAACCAATCAAACAGAGCTTATCCAAAAGCCAAGAACCCAACTGCTTTGCCCTGCAAGGCATCACATTAGCCCTGATCATGAGTTCGTGAGAATGTTATGTTCTCTTATGTCGTCGCACAATCCCAGGATTGAGGCCAGAATGAATGGACTGGGTGGAGCTTTTCTGTCACGTTTCGAGTACGGATTGGTTCCTTTCTATTGAGGGGTGGGGTCATAATTATGAGTCAAGACTTTTCCTATGGGCAAAATATGAAGGTCTTGGCTGTGATTTCTGAGATTTATACACCCACATGACCAGAACCTTAATAGAAACATGGAGATCCCAGATGTTACATCCTTCTTGTTAGATGCTCTTCGTCCTCTTTGCAAGCCCAGGCTGGTACACAGCGGCTTTAGGGGTTATGATATTTCTGGCCCATGAGCCGGAGCTGAACCAATTCAGACTGTGATTCCCCCGTTCAGGGGAGAAGCATGTGAACAATCTGCAGGGTGACCTACAGAGGTGACAGGCTCAGATCTGGCTCGGAGGGTCTTGAGTCGTTCCTGGATGTTCTCCCCCAGGGGGGATACATAGCCACATCAGAGGCCTGTTCCACAAGCCCACCCTGGCATAATAAAGCAGCAAGCCCTGTCGGCAATCACATGCCCGGTAATCCCAAGAAGGGACACAATCGTGGCACCCAGCAGGACCCAGGAGGCAAACTGAGCCCAGATCCCCAGGGGATGAACCAAAAATTAGATCTGAGCTGAGGGGAGTCGGGTGAGCCAGCTGTCCTGGGGAATGAGGAGCGCAGGAGATGTGGCAGGAGGCTCAGGAGGAGGGAGAGAACAAGGGAGTGAATGGAGATGAACATGTGAAGAAGTGAAAAAGGAAAGGAAGGGGGTCAGGCAGGGGCCGTCTGCTCCATTGCGCCTCCTGCAGGATGTCTGAGGTAGGCAAGCTTGTCTCCTGGGACATGATGAAATGGACTCACTACATCCTTCCTTCACCTCATCCTGGTAAAACCACAGGGGCCAAGGCTCACCTAGGCAGCTGTAAC
This sequence comes from Isichthys henryi, assembly GCA_026776945.1. Taxonomy (NCBI): domain Eukaryota; kingdom Metazoa; phylum Chordata; class Actinopteri; order Osteoglossiformes; family Mormyridae; genus Isichthys; species Isichthys henryi. Next base: position 21,770,578 of record JAODJX010000001.1, read on the forward strand.
CAGGAGACCCACAAGGGGGAGTAGTCATCATTTGAGAGCGGGTGTGACCCCGGGCTGCCCCCAAGGCCCGGGACGGGCATCTCCTTGGGGGGGCGCATCTCCAGCACCCGCAGCACTACGGGGGATGAGGTGTTCTTCAGGTTAGCCACAGCCTCGGACCGTGTGACACCTGTCAGGTCCATGCCGTTGACGTTAAGCAGGATATCGCCTGCAGGGGGCGGCATTTAATTGTGAGTCATGTTGCAACTGCATAAGACATCTTCACAGTCCAGTCTCACCCTTCTAGTGGGAGACCTCATCAGCTCTTTACCTTTGCGGATCGACCCCTCCTGCCCCACTACGCCATCTTGATCCACGTTGGTGACGTAGATGGGCAGATCCCACCCACGGCTCGACATGCCCCCTGCCACAGTCATGCCCAGAGAGTCATGTGGCTCCTTGGACAGGGTCACTGTCTTCTCATAGCATGCTGGCTTCTGACACTCCTGCAGGGCAGCGACAGAGAGTTGACATCACTAACAGAGAGTTATGCTAAATGTGTGTGTACGGTCACATATATATTACATATATATTACATTCTGGGGACCAAATGTCCCCACGATGTGATAAAAATCTGTAATTTTGATGTTGTGGGCGCCATTGTTTTGCTCCTCAGAAGGGGAAACTCAATTTCACAAAAATCTCTGAATGCAATCAAAAAACTCAGAACTCCAAAAGATTTGTATTTTATTTGGTCACATATGGTTAAGGTTAGGGCTGGGTAGGGGGTTAAAAGTGTCATTACTGGGATTAGGATTTTGGCCATAGAAGTGATTGGTCCCCACAAAGATATGAATACAAATGTGTGTGTATGGATGTGTGTGTGTGTGTGTGTGTGACTCCCTGGAGTGATGACACTTTGCACAGCTGGGAGGACTGGCCCAGTTTCACATGCCATTCTTTCACCCTAAGCAGCTGGGTATGTGTGTACGTGTGTGAATGCTTCTGTTTCTCTGTGGGTATCCAATGCATCACAAACAGCTCTGAGATCCAGTCATTAAGTATCAGAAAATCAGCAGTTTTAATCTATTAATGTTCTTAGTTATTCGTGCCTTGTTTTCCTTCTTGGTTTGTTTTAAAAATGGTGGCGCCCCTGGCATTCTAGCAGTGGCTGGACTTTGGTCACATGACTGAAAGACCCCTGTGTGAATTCTGCACTCTCTGACCAGGGATATAACCACAGCAGTACAACTGCAGGGGTCTGAGTACACATTTGCCTGCTTAAATTGAATAAAGAAGTTAGGAACATACAAAGTGGACAGTCTGTAGGTTCTGGCTCGATTATGATCTGGTGCCAGACTGGTTTGGGGAAGGTCTGAGGCAGGGGGTCCAGCTAAGTGAGGAAGGGGGTGAGGGAATCTACAGAGAAAAACATTCAACGATCTGGGTTTGGGCTGTGCTCTATAAAAAGAGTTGCTGCCTCTTTCACGGCAGGCATGCTGAGGTAGACGTGACCACCAGTGAGGTGGAGACCATCCAGGGTGAATGAACATGAGGCAGGCAGGAGCAAGCAGAGACATGCACAAGCCTAGGTAAACATGCGGAAAGACAAACATACACAATCCAGATAAACCCTAGGCGAAAGGAAGGATCAACTCTCACCTTACAGGTAAGACAAAAGCGACATGACTACCATGTGAGTCAACACCTAAATAAACAACCAGCCCTGTTCAGCTCAAAGCAGGGCTTTCTGTCATCAGACGAGGACTTTCATTTTTTACTTAACCGAACGTCAAGGGATCAGTGTCTCGACATGTGGAGGAGCAAGTACCAGAGAATGGAAACGTCTCGAAAGAGGTGAGGAGCAGAACGGCATGGTGGCAGGAGTGAAAGTGGCATGAGAAAGCAATCTGGGGACTTTTTAAAGATAAAAGGAGATACTGTGGGCTGGGGACGCTAAACAGGGACACCAAGCGGCACCTGGTTTTCTGATAGGGCCCCTCTGCTGAGGTCACAGTCAGCCATTTTTATTAGGGCAGCACAGTGGTACCTCACTGCCCCAGCACTGCGGCCTTCAATCCTGCTTCCGGCTGTGTGTGTCTGCAGTTTCCATGGTGATTTAAGGTTAGGTGAATCTGTGCGCCCATAGTTTGAGCGTATATCAAGGGTGTCCGGTGCCCTGTGCTTCCTGAAATGGGCTCCAGGCTCACTGTACTAGATAAGCAGTTATGGAAGATGGATGGAATCTACCGATTTTTAATTATTATTACAGTTTTATCAAGGGTGCCTGCATTTGGAGTTTACTATGTTTGTATATATTTATTATTATATACACTATACATGGAGCAGTGTGAGGCTCAGTGGGTTAGAAGGCTGTACCTGTCATCAGAAGGTTGCAGGTTCAAAACCCTGGAGTGGAAATGCGATGCCATCATTGGCCCTTGAGCGAGGCCATTAACCCCCCGATTGCTCCATGGATTGGCTGACCCTAATCTCATAAATGTGTGTTACTTTGTATAAAAATATCTACTAATGTAATATGTCTGTAAAAGAAATGTGCTCAATTTTTATGTGCGTCTGCTTGAATCTTACCAAAAGGACAGGTTCTCCATCCACAGGCGAGTAGGGTGGGGGTCCATCCATGCTCCACGGGGCCTCCTGCAGGATATCTGGGGTCTGCAAACTCGTCTGCCGGGACACGATGAAGTGGACTTGCTCCTCGCTGGCCTGGATGAACAGAGCCCGAATCAGTACAGAACCAGATTGTTGGACCACAAGGTACCACTATCCGAACAAACACCCCACAGCTATAACCCAAAATTATAACCAACTACACTACACAACAGATACTCCTGATCATCATTAAATTTTAAATAAAATTCCCTAGGAGTTGATTCAGTAGAAAGTCTAAACTCTAACTAATACTACATCGTGGTTACAAACAGCTGTGAACCATAATGCACCAGTAAACTCACTTTGTATTCGTGTGGTCCTCAATCCAGGCTAGATGTCTGCATGTTACAACTTGGCAACAAGTCACTAAACCAGTGAATTGTTTGGCTCACAGGTAAATCAGTACTGGAAACATCCTAATCATCACAAACGCTACCAATGTGCTGTGACTGTGACCACGTGTCATTTGCCACTGTATCAATGTCACTAAGGAGCTCAGCTGCAAACTGAAAATACTATTGTTACGTCAAGGAAACAATTTTATCTATTTATATGCAACAATTGTATGCCTGTGTGATATAGAGATACAGAGCACTGTATCTGTGAGATGTAGTGTCACAGAGTACTGTATGTCTGTGTGATGTAGAGTCAAAGAGTACTGCATACCTGTGAGATGTAGTCACAGAGCACTGTATGTCTGTGTGATGTACAGTCATGAGTACTGTATACCTGTGACATGTAGAGTCACAGGACGCGATATGTTTATGTGATGTAAAGTGAAAGGTACTGTATACCTGTGAGATGTAGGGTCACAGAGTGCTGTATGTCTGTGTAAGGTAGTTGCAGGGTGTGGTCTGGATTGGGTGCCCAATATGATATACATGCATGTGGCCAAAAATCTCTAGCAGCACTCCTGCACACATGGAAGTATCCACAAACCATTGGAGCATCCTCTCAAGCTAATTACCCTGACCAGCTAAAATTCCTGAGACAGTGGCCTAAACCTTCCATACTCTACCCCTAAACCCAACCCTTGAACACCAATGACCAAATTAAACCATCCCTCAAAGATGATAAACACTTCGACAACCTAGTTAAACCCTAACATATATCAAGCCCGCTCCACAAGGCTGATCATGACCGTAGGTGAATCCTGTAGTCACATGCAGTGCCAGTCAAACCATTAGGCAACATGTGTGACCTCCCAGTACGCCCAGTATGTCGACATAGCAAGCCAATTTCCCTAGCTTCTATAGCCCAATCTGTAGGATGCCACATAGATTATTGGTCACTAGTGCACTCCACCCGTAGTGACGATGCTGTGATCTAGTCTCTCACCCGCACGAGCACATACCTGTATGAGCATGGCGGCCTGCTCGGGGGCACCGTAGCGCAGGTCACGCCCATTGATGGCGAGGATACGGTCATGCACGCACAGCCGCCCGTCACGCGCTGCCAGTCCTCCCTCCAGCAAGTGCAGGATGTAGACACCATGCGCATCCGGCCGACGCACCAGCTTGATGCCCAGTTGCTCACTGGGGCAGCTCTTGCACAGTGACACCTGCAGGCTGTCGCCGTGGCCCAGCGGGCTCTCAGGGGGTGGAGGGCTGTTGCGATAGCGGTGGCGCTGCTCGCGCAGCACGGTGAGGCGCAGCAGTGACCCTGGCTGACGCAGCATGGCCAGGGCGTAGCAATGTGGCACGTTGCTGATGTCGATGCCGTTCACCTGGGGGGCCGAGGCGATGGGCACAGGCAATAAGTGTGTGGCAGCCAGGGGGCGCAACACCCGGTTTGATCAGGAGCGGTGTGTGTTTGTGTCTCTGGGTGTACTGATACCTTCAGGCGTGGAGGGTATAATAGGTGCTATAATTCATACTGAAGAGCCAACCTTATCATTAGCCAATGACTTGTTTTGAATCGTTGACTGACAAGGAGGGGGCCAATCAGCTTTAAGCTGGGACCAGTGTTCCCTGTGGCCCAGCCCCTGGGTAGCATGGTCTTTGTGTCTGTGCCTGATTGGTTTTTGGTATCATGCTCTATATCCGTGTGTATGTGTTAGTGTGTCCCCTCCAGTATCACGCTTGCCGTGAGCCTCTTTTAAAAAAGCCCATCATTTGATTCCTCCCTTCAAAGGGCTGACAGTTCAAAGAAGCTTCACCTTTGCAGGGACCTGTTTCTCAGCCAGATTAAGGCCGCCTGGCCCTTCTGTCTCCACAGAGATATGATACAAAAAAACCACACTTGGTCCCATCTAAAGTGATCTCAGAGAAGAGGTCCTCGCCAGGGAACAGAACATTCTGGGCACCCGTCCAGAAGAGCCCGAATAAATTTAATTTATCCTTATATCCCAGCTCTATTTGTGAATGTTAGCACCACCGCTCGGATATACTTGCACATAGGGTTAGGGAAGATGCACAGAATGTACGTTTATGATTGTATGAGGAATCGGGAAGGGGAGGAGTTGGGGGAGGGGGGGTAATGGGGTTCACCCCACCCCTGAAAAGTAGGCACAGACAGGAAGGTTTAAATCACTCATGCTATTTTAATGCGGTCTAGTGTTCCACACCTGTCCAAGTTCAAGTGAGCATCGCCGCAAATACAGTTTCACACACAGTTTCAGACACACACACAGGTAAACACTCTCAGTCTCTCTCTCCTTCTCTATCACCCTGTCCCCACCTTGAGGATGGTGTCCCCTGGGAGCAGCCGGCCGTCCTTGGCAATGACTCCCTCCCGGTAGATGTCCTGGATGAGGATGCGAACCAGTGGAGTCTCGTTGCCCCCCACGATGCTGATGGCCAGCGGCTCTGAGGGATCCGGCCGGTTGATCTTGATGCTGGTGACCTCTCCGTCGGGGATCAGGTGGTGAAGCTGGGGCAGCACTGGTGGGGGGAGGGAGGGAAATCAAGAACAGAGGGATGACAGGAACACTGGCCTTTGTGTGGCTTTAACCGCTGCCTTTGAACTCCAATTGTCTCCCACCTGTTCAAATGAAAACCAGCCCTCCTTCCGTAATGGGAGATTAAAGGTGTTTCACCGCAGACAGAGTAAGTATGTATCACCAGAGCGTACAATATGGTGGCACAAAGGCTATCACACACACTCAAACACACACACTCACACACACTTCCCCACGCTTTCAAACACGCCACAAATCATTCTCAGGGCACCGCAAAGTCAAAATCTGGATCAGAATCTGGATAGAATTAAAATCAGAATCACTTGTTTATTGCCAAGTACTTTTACATGGTGTTTCGCAAAACAATCATCAACAATCAAGACAATATTTGAAATAACATACATAAAAATAAAATACTACCCTTAGTGGGATGCTTTAATTCAACCTGTATGTGTCTAAATTTAAAAGTTTATTAACAGTTGTGAGACTGTTCCTTGTAGTGGGTGAATCAATCAGCAGTTACTAATTTCACGCTTGTCTGCTTTGAGCCTTACCTTCCTGGGGCATGCTGGCATTGCGTGTGTTGTCCCGCTCCTCTACACTCTCATTGGACACTGCCGTTCCACTCTTGGTCCGCCGGAGGACACTGAATGCACGGTTCAGCCGTCGGAACGAGCGGCTCCTGACAGAAGTGCGCTCGAAATTTCGAGCTGCAAGATGATGTAGAGAGATGCTCAGCCTCATCCGGAAATGTCTTCTCACACATTCCCTATAGCCAGTCACCTTTCTAAAACAATTGGCCTCAACATCATCAAAGCCATTCACCTTCCTGCTCCAACCTGCCTCAGCATCACCACAGCCAATCACCTTCTTTTTCCGATTCTCCTCAGCATCACCAAAGCCAACCACCTTCCTGATATAGTCAACTACGGCATCACAACAGCCAATCACCTTCCTGCTCTGATCGGCCTCAGCATCACCACAGCCAATCACCTTCCTTCTCTGATTGTCCTCAGCATCACCAAAGCCAATCAATCATCTTCTAGATCCTGTCCATCTTGCTCTGTTCTTTTTCTAAACCAGCTCTGTCCTCAGCAGCTCAGCACTGAGGATTAAATAGTGAGCTCACATTTCTTGGTGCTGCTGTGGGTGGCCAGGTTCGTGGTGCTCCCTGACTGGCTGTTTTCCTCGATACTGGGGTCGAAGGCGGGGTTGACCAGGCCCGGGTCGTCAGAGAGCAGAGCAACGGCTGCAGAGGCGGATGGGATGACCTCAGATGGTAGCGTAGCCACAGTGAGCTCGGATGTGCTGTCCGTGCAGTCACCTTCCTGTGAGCGCCGCTTCCGGTCTGTTGAGAGCCCATAGTGTGAAGCTCCCTTACATCTGTGAAAAACATGACATAACAGGTCAGTCAGGATGGTTTGCCTCTGTCATTTACGACTGACCACCCCCACAGCTTTGCCAACTCTGAATTATCACTGATCACTCCTATGACCATACCCAGTCAGGCATCCACTGGCTCCTCCCATGACCATGCCCACTCAGGCATCCACTGACTCCTCCCATGACCATGCCCAATCAGGCGTCCACTGACTCCTCCCATGACCATACCCACTCAGGCATCCACTGACTCCTCCTATGACCATGCCCACCCCAATCACCACACCCACTACATTCTAATTTACACTTGGCCTCTCCCTTAAACATACCCACCTTGACTGGTACTCCTCATCATCAAGCATCTCTTTTCAGGGTCCATAGACTAACCATGCCTACTTACCTATTGTATACCATAGTTCACAAGCCCCATGTGCTACATACCTGTGTGTGCCATGTAAACCCAAGCCACCTCTGCAGAGGCTCCCACACGGTGTTCAAAGGCCACCCTCCCTACACCCTATGCCTCTGAGAGGCAGGATTCATGTACATCTGTTACTTTGCAGGGTTCACACTTGTCATAAGAATGACAAAACGAAGAGAAAGATCACATAAGCATTTGCCATTTCCAAAAAAACAACCAGTCAAGTCATACAAACAAACTCCTCTGGTGGTGTCTCCATGGAAACAGGATTACTGATAATCTCTGTGATCAGTCCAGTAAAATTCTGGCCCCGAAAAGGGAAAACGAAACCTCCTAAGTCGCAGTCGCCTGTGCATATCTGGGGCGGGATCAGTGGCCTGCTCTGAGCAGGGGTGAATCTAGGATTTTTTAAGATGGGAGGCATAAGTGGGTCCTTAATTCATACAAAGGGGGCAACTTTACCATTAGCCAGATATATGCTTTGAATTTGGTAAGTGACTGGGAAGGGGGGCAATCAGCTTGTGTCAATGCCCTTGTGATCCACCCTAATATATGTCCACTGTCTCTGAGAGCCTTTCGCTGACCTTTTCTGGCACGAGGGTCTCAGATTGTGGTCACAGAGCCCTTTGCTGGTGGCCCTGTTTCCAAGCAACCAGACCACAGCCACTGAGAACTTTGCACAGTCAGGTGTGTGTATTAAGTGGCTGCCCAGGGAACCTGGGTGGGTGTTTATCAACAACCGCAACAAGTGCAATTGCAGCTTTTTCCAAAAGTAATACCATTATTCTGCAATAGTCTCCAATCTGGATGGTGAAGAGACTCACATGGCACCGATCTCCATGCAGAAGGAGAAGGAGGTCTCCATATCCAGAAAGGGTGTCTTTTTCAGGATTAATGGGGGTCATGACGTGCAACAAACTCACACCCCAGTCAGGGACCACAGGTGAAGAAAAACAACAACAGGTGGGGCAGTTTGAATTGGCTTGGCGTTGAGGCTTTTGTTTGCTCCTAGGGACTGAATAAACAAACCTTCAGATTCATACGCCTTGCATGGAATGAGGAACAGGTGTAAATTAATACACAAATCTGCAGTCACCTGCCTCTCTCTCCTGAATTTATCACCACCCGCCCCCGCATTTGTGTAGGAGCTCTAAGCAAAGAAAACACGAAGGAGCTTCAGCTAAAGAAATATGAGCTTCTCTACCGACTCCATGACTCGCACACGTATACAAAGCAGAAAGCAGAAACACACTCCATTAACTGCTGTAATAGAATCCTGCCATGAAGAAATTGTAGGCCTTTACTGTGCTCATGGCTCAGCTGATGCAGTGTAAGTGAGGCCTGGACTAAGGTAGCCATGTTCATCCAGAAAGAAGCCGAATGAGCAGCATGATTAATGTTTGGTATGATCCATTTACACTTGTGTAGATGTGCTGGACTGTCAGGATGTGCCCTTTTTTATATAAATCTTTCTATATTTCTATTAATTGCTAGAAGCTACCTCAAAACTAATGACATAGACCTAAGTTGCCTTAGCACATAGCTTAGCACTTAGCTTTGTATTTAGCTTAGCACTTAGCACTCTTCTCTGGGGCTGCCGTCATTAAACCGGGCTCAAAGGAGCAGCCTCTGCCTCCCATTCTGACTCAGGTCCGGACTGTGGTGAAAGACCTCATGACTTCACGGCCTTTCGGTCATCCGTTCTGTTCCAGTAGCCCATGCAGCTGTTCCAGCTCATTTCAGTAGCGCATGCTAAATTAAATTAGCATGCTCTGCCTCTCTGGCCTTTTCAATCACCACATGCTGCCATGCACCCCCAGTAGCCATTTATAAACTTCACTCAGCCCTCACAGGAAGCACAGAAGGCTTCACTCTCCCACCAGCACTGTTTTCGACAGCCTTTTAATGTTGGAGATGTAAAGTTAATGGCTATCACCCTCATATTATGCCCTAAAGTTGAAAGCTGCTGCTTAGCTACTCAGCGATTTCCTAGACACTTAAGGTAATAAAAGGAGCACTACACTTTTATCTGTCAACAACGAAAGATGGCAGTTGTATGGTTTTCCCCCTGGGGTGCCATTATTGCACACACTTAGGGTGTGAGTGAAAGCAATTGTTTTAGACAGGCTGTAGGCTATGGCTTTGTAGTTGTGTGTAGATAGATTGTAGGTGTGTGTATATTGTATTCATAAGTAGTGGGTGTGTTTATGTATATTCAAACACTGTGGGTTTGTCTGTGCTCTGCTTATATACATCAGACATTGTGCTCTGCTTATATAGATTAGAGTTGCCATCCATCCTCAGAAAATTTGATCATCTGGGACCTGGGGGGAAGCTGGTAGATGTATGTCTGTCTTCATAGATTGAAGGTATATATGCTATGTATGTTCTACTTGTCGACTGTAGTTTTGTGTTTAAGATATTAAGGCTCTGCTGTGTGTGAAGGTTCTACTTTTGGACAAAATGCATATGCATTATAATGACTAATATTGCTGGGGCATATTTTTCCATATCATTGCTTTTTAGCTTCCGGATGATTCACGAAGAAGAGTCTCCGTCATCTGGGGTGTCATTACAGATGGACTCAGGACAGGTTTCAGTTAACGCCTAACACCATGCATCATCCAAACAATCAGATCTGAGGGGAAGATTAAAAACAACACCCCCCACCCCCCCCCTGTTTGTCAAAACATCTTCACAAGAGGTGTCTCCACATCCTGACTCAACTGTCCGCCTCTTGCCTGAGCAAAACAGTAATTACACAGGATTCAGTGGTGGCTCGGAAAACTGTGAGGATTCGAGTGGTGACAGTCAGGAGAAACTCCCAAGAGCACGAAACTCATTAAATGACTCAAGGTCCAATTCCTCCAATTCTCTCTGGTCTGAGCAGATTATCTGCTCTCGCCCAAACACTGTCCTTGCTGTTAGAAGAACAGAAGATTTGTGTTCACCCAGGAAAGACAGCTGGCTCAGCTGAGGACAAAAACAAGGATATGTTCAGGCTGGGAGCGCTATGGGCATGCCCACTACGAGACATTTGAAGGTCATGGCTCCATCCCAAGATTGAAGCTTTTTCATGTACTATAGTTATGCTGTAACCACACCTTCTATGAAAAGCCTCTATGGCCTCTACCAGGGCTGCCGCTAGAGATTTTGGGCCCCATGAAACAGGCCCCTCGACTCAGACCAATACAATTATGTTACAAATTTTTTTTTAGAAATCATCCTTACCCCTCTCCCTCATTTACAATGTCCCTGATTGGAACCATGCCTTCCAGAGCACTAAGCAGATTCTTTGTCCTTTTCCTCCAAAAGGTTCTTCTTTCTCCTTTAGAAGGTTCTGGACCATGAGCTTCGCTCCATTTCCTTCTCTTTGCCAAAGGAAAAGCAATTGTTCCTTATCTCTGTAGTCTACCAAACCCCAACAAGCTTTATCACTGGAGCTCAGGCATTATTGCTGATGTGCTTAACTGATTAGCATTATTGCAAAATAAAGATAATTATGAATATGCAGCAAAGGGATAAATCCAACTTATTACTGAAAAAAAATCTTTCCCTCTACTCAATAAGCTTCTTTTTATATTTCTCCAGAAGGATTTTTTCTCAAAGATTAAAGTGAGACAGTGGGGTGTTAAAAGGCAAGCAGAATAATCCCTTCTTTTTATGCTTCTCATGAGGAAAGCAGTGGTCTGACAGCTGATGAGCTGACGTAGTGAGAAAGAAACTGGATGAACCTCCATTGCCCCCATGGTTTTGAAGAAATCCAACACTCCCTTTAGCTCCTGCATGGAGTCAATGAATGAGTGAGGAAATGAGTGAGAGAATGACTGAGGGATTGAATGAGGGAATGAGTGAGGGAATGAGTGAGGGATTGAATGAGGGAATGGGTGAGAGAATGAGTGAGAGAACATGTGGGCAGGGTCTTACCGGAACATTTGAATGTGGCTTCAAATGGAAAATATGGGTGTGGTCTTGTGAGAAGCATCTGGCGTGGTCTCACAGAGAACATGTGGGTGTGGCTTTATTTGAGAAAGTTAGATAATGGGCATGTAGGAACTCGGTCTCACTTGAATCGATTGGGTGTGGCCAGCTGGAAACAAATTACGCATCCTAAGAATTTTCTGATTCCGCTCTTTTCTCAAATTTCACGTTCAAGCTGGAGTCACTTGGCCGTTCAAAACCTGTTTGTCCTCATGTGACCAGTCACAAGGTTCATTCGGTCAAGGAAACAAGAGAAGCTCAGAACACACCAGGATCCATTCTCATAACACACAGTGCAGCTGTTCGTTATGTCTCCCTCACCCCTGGTGTCCCTGGTGTCTTGCAGGAGCCACGTGCAACCTTGAGCTGACGATCACCTCGGAGTCATTATAGCCCTCATCTGCTAAGACCTCTGGTACTGCGATGGAGATGAGGCCAGATTTATGAACTCCTCTTCCAGCATGAACACTCCCTCCTACTGCAAGGCGATTAGGGACACCATTCCATCTAGTTTGTCCACAGAAACACCTTCAGATACCTGTTTGGGTGTATCAGTCATTGACAAAGCTCGACATCACCGTAGGGATTGTAGCCAGTCTTCACTATGACTTGGTCATGTGACTTCTGACCAGGGGATCCTGGCTGACCTCTGAAGCACTGCGTCTTTGAGTGACATGTAGCCACGGGGAGCTTTTATAGATTGTGATGAGTTTGCTCGCATCGTGCCGTCTGTTCATTCATCATCCTGTCATTGACCCTCTTCTTCACCGCCCCAACACGCCCGGGCACTCAACCTAGGAACGCTCCTGCTGGTCCGATGGGAGGGGGCAGGGTGGGGGGAGGGGATTCTTGTTTTTGATCTGACCTTTTCAGAAGGTGCATCAATGCTGCAGTGGTGGATCCTGAGCCCTGGGTGAGAAGAACCAGGCCTACTTTTCTGCCCATGTGTGGGTGTGTGAAGGTTGCTTCCCATTCGCATCTAATCCAGCCAAACACCCCCAAAGTCAATCAAAAGTAGTTCCTCCCTGGGGAACTATAATCCCACCTCCCTTGCAAACAGGCAATTTGAGCTTGCCTAGTTACCATGGATAAACACATCAAAGCTAATAAATACTCTACGATGCTGGGGCATTATTATGAAAGATTATTTTGTCTGAGGATGAACGAGCCCATATGATTAATGCAGCTACGAGTATAACCATATGAAAGAAGACTAGTTTCAGCTTAATGCGGTTTATTTTTATAAGCAGTATTCCCAACATAGCTGTCCTAGAGTGCTCAAAGGTTTAGCAATAAAAACAGAATCATGGTGGTAACAAGGTTATTCAGTGATAAAAAGGTTTCCTGGGAGAGAAAGTTATATGTTGATGCTCATAGCAGCAGTGCTTAGTTCATATTACTGTAAAAGTAGCACGTTGCTATTGATACATGGTGCGACATTGCAGATCAGTAACGGACAAATCCTTTCTGACGTGACCATATGACAATGTGATCACCTGACCGTTTCAACAGTTCACAAGTCGCTGTCCTGGAGCTCAAAGAAAGCAGCGACCTTTCACATCACAGGGGGTGAGAAAATCTCAAGCAGAGCGAGAAACAGACGGGTAATTATTCCAAACATGTCAGGTGGATGACGGCGAGGGAACAAAGCCTGTGATTGGCTAAGCTATCACTGGTGGAGAGGACTGCAATCCCATGGGGTTAGCATCATCTCTACAACACGAACACTGAGAGGAGAACTGTGTCTGCATTCAGTAGCACTTTACATTAAGTGCACCTTCATAATGCATTCATAATGCATCCATAGAGCATTCATAAGCAGCATGCAAGTACACCTTAACAGCTTTAACATACATTAATAACATTACATGATTATGCAATTATAATATTTGTTATTAATATACACTGTATAATGTTTGTTATTAATGTATATTACAGCGGTTAAGGGATGTTAGGATGTAAAGGTTTACATACATAATGTTTATGAATGATTTCTGAATACTTAATGAATACATTATGAAGGTGTACTGAACGTTTTATGAATGCAATATAAAAGGATTATGAAGGTGCAGTTAAAGTAAAGCGTTACCCTGTTCTCTAATGTATGACAGTGCCTAAGATTGTCTTAAAGACTGACAGGTATAGAGGACTGTGTCTATTTTCCTCTTGCGTCTTTGGCTGGAACAACTTCTACTAACTCTGTGTTTTTGAATCTGTCATTGTATTTATCATTATTTCTGTGAGTGTATCTGAGATTGTCTACAAGGTTTTTGATTCCTACAATTTCTTTGCATTAGTCTAAACTAATCATTTTGCAGTCCTGAATTAGGTTAGAGAGTCACGCCGAGTCAGCTGCAGGACAGAGGTGTTTATCAACTAGCCAACTTGCCGTAAGAATAAGGTCACCGCAGCAACGCTGCAGATCCTTAGGCCCCAAGGAGTTGTTTTCCGCTCTGATCTGCTCTTATCTGCCTGCTGCCTGAACTGGTTGACATAACATGGGATTAAGCCAAGTAACAAAATACTGTATGTCTGAACATGTGATTAACCCAAACACCAAATGTGATGTACCTGATCATGAGATTAACCCAAACACCAAATTTGGTCTGCCTGAACGTGGGATTAATCCAAACACCAAATATGGTCTGCCTGAACATGGGATTAACCAAAACACCCAATATGGTCTGCCTGAACGCGGGATTAACCCAAACACCAAATATGGGCTGCCTGAACATGGAATTAACCCAAACACCCAATATGGTTTGCCTGAACGTGGGATTAACCCAAACACCAAATATGGGCTGCCTGAACATGGGATTAACCCAAACACCAAATATGGTCTGCCTGAACATGGGATTAACCCAAACACCTAATATGGTCTGCCTGAATGTGGGATTAACCCAAACACCAAATATGGTCTGCCTGAACGTGGGATTAACCCAAACACCAAATATGGTTTGCCTGAATTTGGGATTAACTCAAACACCAAATATGGCCTGCCTGAATTTGGGATTAACCCAAACACCAAATATGGTCTGCCTGAACGTGGGATTAACCCAAACACGAAATATGGTCTGCCTGAGAATGGGAATAACTCAAGGAAGAATAACAGTCTGTTCTAACATGAACCAAAGCAAAAACCATTGCCTACCAGTACCCAAGCAGAAAACCCGAACACTAAACATTGCCCACTGAATTTAGCGGAATGTCAAACTCTGTCTGTTAGCTAAATTAGCCGTTATGCAGGAACTGCTGACTGATGCTGGTGGACTGCCGTCGGAATCGCGGGCAGTTTATAAATCACCAGCTCATTCCCATCTCTGAGCTGCCCTGCCTGCACTCAGGCTCAGGCCCCCTCCTGTAATTGGAGTGTTGGGCCTGCCGGCTGGCTGCCCATCCTCCATTCTGCTGATTCCTGGCAGCCAATCAGCATGTGAATCTCCCCTTCATCCAGCCAATCAGTTATGTCATCAGTCAGTCTTCTGTGCATGATGGAAGCTGTCGATGCCTGTGTATTGAATATGTTTTCCTAACCGTCAACCTAAAAATATCTCTTTTTAAATGTCAGGCACCTTTTTATAAAAAGAAAACTACTTTTTTGGTTTGTTATTAACTTTGTTATTGACTGAGATAGGGTGGGGTTTGGAATCATATATTTTGTTAAAGTACAAGTCAAAGTGAAGTCCTCACATTTATACACAAAATGTGTGTGTGTGTGTGGTATGTGTGTGTGTATATGATGTGTGTGTGGTGATGTATATCTTACATTGTGGGGGCCTATAGTTTCAACCTTGGGGGGGACCATCTTTTTCATTCCCCACAAGGGGAAACTCAGTTTTATAAAAAATCTGTGACTGCAAAAATCTAAAAATGACAGAAGTCCTATATTTTGTTTGGTTACTTATGGTTAAGGTCAGGGCTGGGTGGGGCATAAGGTTGTCATTGCTGGGTTTTGGGTTTTGCCCATAGAAATGAATGGACTGTCCCCCAAAAAATATATAGTTGCCTAATCCTTATGTGTGTGTGTATGTATGTGGGTATATGTGTCCGTGCGTGTGTGTGCGGATTCCATGTGTGTTTTTTGTGTGTTTTTCTATATAGAGTAGATTTGTATGTGTGTGTGTTTGCAGAGGGCATTCATGTCTGCTTTTTTGTGTGTGTTTGCGGTGTGTCTTTTTAGTGTTGCACTAGTATTAGTGTGGTTATAGTATATAGTAAGTATTTGTGTGTGTGTGGTATGTGGTGTGTGTGAGTGTGTAGTGTGTGTGTAGTGAGCGTGTCTATGTGGTGTGTGTGTGGTGCGTGTGTGTGTAGTTAGTGTGTGTGGTGCATGTGTGGTGTGTGTGTGTGTGTGTGTGTGTGTATGTGCGCGAGCGGGTATACCTATCCTTATGGGGACACAATGTGATAAATATCCATTTTTTTTCCCTTATGGGGACCGGTTTCCCCCATAAGGGAAAACTCTATTTTATAAAAATCAGAGACTGCTATGAAAAAAATAAAAATGCAAAAATCTTATCTTGCTTGGTTACTTATGGTTAGGGCAGGGTGGGGGCTAAGGTTGTCATAGTTAGCGTTAGCATTTTTCCCATAGAAGTGAATGAGCAGGCCCCATAAGGATAGGTATACCCTACATGTGTGTGCGTGTGTGTGTGTGTGTGTGTGTGGTGTGTGCGTGTGCGTGCTGCAGGCCATGTTGTGATTACCTGCACCTACCCTCTACACAGATGTGTTGACAGGCATAAAAAAGCACCGTCACAGAAAGAATGCGTATTTAACCTGAGCAAAAACCATTAATTAGCAAATTTCTTCTTAGCTTCACGCTCACAGACTCTGAACAAGAAAGACCCCACAAAATCATCCATGGGATATGAGAAGCTCGGCTACAGATTACGCTTGAAATGAGGCCCCTCCGTCTGCCGGAGACCGCAGCGGCTTGCGATGACAAGCTTCACCTGTGGCGGGACGATAATCCTTTCAGGATGTACGTAACGAATCCGGGCCCGACAGAGATGGGAGCTCTCGCTGGAAGGCTTAGCAGCACAGGAGAGGTGCCCTGAGGACAGCGTGAGCCAAAGAGATAAGAGCAAGCGAAAGAATCATATGACGCGTTTATGCATGAAGGTGCGTGGGTGTGTCCCTGCAGCGTGGTTTAACGAGCATGTGTGTTTGTCTGTGTGTCTGAGTATGAGTCACTTCACAAAGAGTAAAAATGTTTTTTTAGAATGAGAATCTGTGTGTTTTCCTATTTTTACGGAAAGAATATCTGTGTGGGTTCTGTAGAGAAATGACTGAAATACTGATTTGGTCATCTTTGTTCTTCAAAGCCAAAAATGTCACATGTTTCGGAGACATATGGCCACAAATGACACAAACACAGCCGTGATGAGTGTGTGAGTTTGTGCTCACGGCATTGGGTCAAGTAAATCTTCAAGTTTCGAAGCATTGGGGGCATCACTCTACCTAGAGGTACGGTAAAGATGAGGCAAGGGCAGCAATTGGTATTAATTGCTTTCACAGGCAGTTATTACAATTAAGATCAAACATAAATCCCTAAACAAACATGAACTAAACAGACAGATGAAACAAAAGCAATGAAAGGAAAAATGGAGAAAGGCAAACAAAAAGATGTTTTGTGGCATGTTGCTTATAGGAATACGAGAGCCATACTCCCTTTTTCGGTCTCTCCATAGACAAGCAGTCACGGCTCTGCACCTCTTTCAAGGTTGAATACGCTAAACTGCCAATTGCACAGAGCAGGATCCTGTGTATACATGGAATGACAATAAAACCCACTTGACTTGACTTGACTCAAATGCTTTTGGGAATCAGTAACCATAAAATCACCCGGGAATCTTAGACCAGTAATTCCGAACAGTGAGCGATTATGCAACTGGGTCTAGAAACAAGCAGTTACTCTCAATCACGTGGCTTTAAGCAGAAGCACCAGGTGACGGCAAATAAGGCCAAAATCAGAAACACAGGACGATGACTAATACCGAAGCTAACAGCTAAAGCCTTGACTTGCTATGATTAACCAGCATCACTGAGCTACACGCATGAAGCCAATGTCCCACTACACTGATCTGGACTGTACTAGGAATCCCATGGCGTTCCTGCCCATTCTGGTGACGGCCATCTGGCTTCTCACGTCAGCACTCACCTCTCCATGGACACTTAGTCGGCAGTCAAACGCATCTCAAACTGGGGCCCAACTCTCCCATCCTCAGCCATAATCCTGTTTCGGTGACCGTTTGGGTTCTGAGAACAGGAGGAATTCTGAGAGTTCATGGGTGCAGGGAGTCAGATCTCGTGTTTCCATTGATTCTTTTGAGCACGGAATTGTAGATGTCGCAGCGTGCAATATGATTTGTTATGCTAATAAAGCTAAGGAGAGCAGAGAGCGATGGGTGTATCTTCCTCCGTGTTTTTCTCCATATCAAAGGGTCGTGTAGAATCTACATTAGAAACAATGGATGTTGTCAGTCTGTTTGTTTTTAATCTCATTTCTGCCTTTCCAGGCGGAGACACATCTCTCACAGCAGTCCTACAAAATCATTCTTTGTTTCAAGAACCTCCCTGCTGTCTTATTTTATCATGATTACTTATTTGTCAAAGCGAATCAGCGTACCAAAACGACATAAGCAATACTGATACATCTTTTGTCTTTGGTTAACTCAGCTGGCCTATGACAACGAGAAATAGGCACAAGTACAAAAACAAAACAAAATCATAGCTAGTTTGGCAAACTCCCAGTTTCGGTTCAATATCTGCGTTGATTTGTTCCCTTCGAGAAACCGCATGCTTTTATCCTCTTTACAGTCCGTACACGTAAGGCTTTATCTCTCTGTGCAATCAGATCAGCTCTGACTGCATCCAAAAGAGAAACAGAGAAGGCAGAGATGGAGCAGAGGTGGAGGATCGGTGACGGTAGAAAGCTGGCAGCTTAAAGCTCGTCCTGAATATCCATCACAAATGCAGAAAGATATGCACGTGCTTCTTTTTCATTCTTTTATCTTCTTATCGCAGTGTTTCTCATCACTGTGCATCTCTCCTGCGTGTCTAGACACACTTTAAAAGCATAGCTTCTGCCCGGCACGTAAACAACATTTCCCTTGTACTTTAAAATCAAGAGAAGGACAGGATAGGAAATGGGAGAGGTAGGAGAGAAGGAGAGGGAGGGGTGATGGTGTCAGGGGACAGGGGAGATGTGCCGCTCCATGTCCCAGGCAAACAAAGACAGACGAAACATTGGTGCTGTCCAGCCAGGCTGGACGTCTGTCACCCTGTCCCCCCAGTCCGCCCGCTGCCCCCTGCTCCCCTCCCCTCCGTAGTGATGCAGGGCTCCATCCCACTAGAGAGCGCAGCCCAGCACATTTACACGCGATGGGGCACCAGACTGACCCAAATACAGGGCCAGGGAACGGCTCTCTCCAAGCAACCGACCAATCCTAGTGCAAGTTGCCCTCTGCCAGGGCGGGTTTTCCCTATGCTTCCCACCAATC
>JAODJX010000001.1:21792706-21803007 GCA_026776945.1 Isichthys henryi
GGGGGACATTTGGGCGGGGCCCCGAGACTGTTGACTTTGGCCTATTGATGGCCAGGAAGGAACGTTGAAGAGATACACAATGGTGAAATTCCCGTGCATGGGGGGGCAGGGCGGCACTCCCAAGGGAAAAATTGGTGTGTAATTGAACCACTGTCAGATTGTCGTCCAACAGCATTCATTACATGCATAATAATGATGCCCCCCCCCCTTCCACTGACAAATTCATCTGCTAATATTTCACACTGCCACCCTCATGGAAACACAGAAGTGTCCTGACTTGCTAGAATTGGCATCAACCATTACTGTACATCCTTGTTGGTCCTGACCAAATTGACAAACCAGGATGAAGTGGATTAACTAATACTCAGGCCATGATTGACACTGTGCAGTGACCAGTGCTGAGCTGGGGCTGTACTGGGTAGGTGAGTGTGTTGGATATGAGGGCTGTACTGGGTAGGAGGCTGCGTTGGATAAGGGTCTGTGTTGTGTAGAGGACTGGGTTGGGTTGGGGATTGTGTTGGGCTGGGGACTGTGGTGGAAAAGGATTGCAAACTGCAATGGAAAATTTCCACTGCCGCCGAACCTGCCTTCTTACCGTACCTTGTAAGGAAGATGCTATTACATAAAAGCAGGATCGGCAGGTGCAAGAGCGTGTAGGTCAGGACGGTGCTGTAAGGTGCGCACCCACCCTCAGTACTGCACCACGCTTCACTGCACCCATGATTAAACCCAGAGGCACTTAATACCACCAACTGAACAGGGCCTCCTGAAAACAACCAGTCGGACGTGCTCAAATTCGGCAGAAACGGCACAAAAAGAAAAACGCAGGTAGAGAACCTCCAGCAGTGAAACAGAAACAGTTGATCAGCATGTCTGTTTACACACAATCTGGGATATGCAACCAGCCAAATACAACTTTAACAATATGAATAGCCAAACAAAGGATCAGCACAGGGCAACAGTCACATGACCCTTTGGTGCACAATAGACACTAAAGCCCCACCACCCAAGCCAGACCTTGGGGACAAAAGGTCCAAAAATAATCCACCACAAACCCGACACTGAACTGCAGTGAGAATAAAGTTGTTCACAGAAACCCAGCCGCAAAGACAACCCCAGGAAATAGGAATGCAGAAGCGAAAATGTGATCAGACGGGATGTAAAATGTCAGACAGCAACACGCCTCAGCTGCCTGTGTGTTTCCCCATGAGACCCGCCTCGGAGCAGAGGAATCCACACAAATCAGATCGAAGGGGACCTGGAGGTTCTGAATCCCTGCCACACTCCCGTGAGCCCTGTATTCCTCAGGGACAAAGTCCACAGAGCTCTCCACACCAAACCCTTGAGACAGTGATATTACAGATACTGAGACAGTCAGATAATAAAGCGATATATCCAACCGCATCACACAGGCTAAACAAAATGCTTGCTGTAAACCCGGCATGCAGCACCACGGTACTATGGCTCTGATTCAAGACATTTTTCTTTCTCCTTATCAGCTTTAGAAAAATCGTAATTGAAACTGCTACATGGATGAAAGCATCGATTCACCTCGGACTTGGAATTGCCTATTTCAACTCACACTGCCACAAGAGCAGGTTCTGGCCCTTGCTATTGGCAGAATACGCCTAATGTACCTCTCCCCCCACCAATAACATGCGTTAGGGAGGAAGTGAAATGATCATTAATGTTGTTGGTACGGGGGCCTCCCAAGTAGAGCTTGGCCTAGGGCCTGTGAAAAGGTACTGCAGACCCTGGGTGAGACCAAAATCTGAGAACTCTGCAGTGAAGCCCTGAGAGGCAGGCTCTCCTGTGGCCTCAAGTAGACTCACCTGTGCTTGAGGTGGGCCTCCAGCTCGCTCCTGGGCATGGTCTCCTTGCAGTGTTCTGGGAAGGGACAGACCACCACCAGCTTGTCCAGAAGCTTGCAAACCAGCAGGCTAGACTTGTGACAGGCCTGCAGCAGTAGATGTTGCCGGTCTACAGGGCAGAAGTCCTTCTCCAGCAAGAAGCTGGTCAAACACTCTGTGCAGAAGGTGTGTCCACAGGGCGTGTCCAAGGGCACACACAGTGGCTGAAGGCAAATATGGCAGACCAGGTCATCATCCACCTCATCTTCATAGTGATACTCGTGATTCTCCTCCAAAAGATGTCTCTGGCCACAGGCGCAGCACAAGTTTGGGGTTTCGACATCTGCCCCCTGTCCTGTCACCTCCTGGCTCATTGTCCGAACTGGGTAAGGTCACCAAGATGATGTGGAAGGGAGGGAGGGGGGCCAGAGATGAAATCAAATATGTGTGGAAGGAAGACCCTTACATGACTGCATTAGTGGGTGATCTGTGGGACAGCAGGAGAAAAACAGCAGATGGAATGAGGGTTTAGAAGCTGGACCTAAAGAGTACTTCAAAGTAAAGGCAGTTATACCCTTAAGCAGTTCATTCATTTACCTGATACTTTTATCCAAAGTGACTTACAGTTGAGGAAAGGATGCCATTTTTATTGGACCCCACAACCTTTGCATTGCAACTGCGATGCTCTAGTTAACATTAATTTAGAATTCACTAAATACCCAGGTATCTGAAATGAAAGCAATGCCATTAAACTCAAATATTTTAATTAAATGTTAATGATGAATACATTAATATAGCAGCATTGGGGTGATTAACTATGGTTATCGCTGTATCAGACTGTTAGCATTAGAGTTTAATGGTCAGGCATCACAAGATCAAGACAAGTTCATGTTTATCTCGACAAAATCCGGCTGCTAATGTATCACACTGGAAACCTCACAGATTCACACAAGTGTCCCATAAAGACAAAGAGATGCATTAGGGTGTAATAACAAAGAATGGGCTTTAGAAAAGACAGTACTATCCTTTGCTTATCCTGCTGACGTTTTCCTCAGTGTCTTTTTTAAGGAATTGGGTCTTCAGCAGTAAAGCCTGTGCAGCATACATTGGTTTGTATTGTAGACATGGACACACATGTATACAATGCAACAGACCACCGGAAAGGAAGACACACCTAGTGTGTATTTTATCACTAGTGATCGTCTGAAGGCGAATGTCAGCCTATTCGCCTAGCCAGTGTGTCAGGCCCACATAAAGACACATGGCAGAATTCTAGCCAGAATCCTCCGCGATTCCCACACCGACAAGTGGGCTGGGTAACAATCGATGACTTTCCCCTCTACGTATCTGATGTAATGGAGGACCGGGTCAGAATCAACTACTCCCATCTGTGCCTCGGAGGTTTGGCGGGTGGGGTTAGACCCTGGAAATCTTGCCGCATGGATATAAACCTGCCAAATTTCAGTTATACCGTAACCCTGAGACACACCCTGATAAAAGTTTTCTGGAACCAAGATCCCTCTACACGCAGCCAACAGACATGAATCAGCCCACTGCCATTAATGGCATAAACAAACCTAAACGAAATCATCAGTTCTCTGACGCTACAGACAAGGACAGACATAAGCTTGGCAAATAACTTCACGTTTCTGTCTGTGATTTTGTCCTTTTGGTATCAGTTAATAAAGTGGTTGTTTGTTGGCTGACCTCTCCTGAACGAATACCCCCCCGGAGAAAGTCACCTCTAGTAAGACTCCCCCCAGGCCCCCCCGGGTTACACTGTCAGGTGACAGGACCTTTCTGTACAGCCACCGGTCAACATGTTAGCACACATTAGCATACTTCACATACCGTATCAGAAGCACGTCCTTGATACTTTACAAACTCTGGTGCTTGGATGTTATTAAATAGCAGCACCGAACCCTTGGAACACGTAATATGATATAACAATGAGGCAAAACAGCGACAGGATGGAATTATGGTTTTTAATTCTGCTGGATACCACTGAAAATAAGCAAGAAAATAAGCATGACTCCTCAACTGTGTGTATATGTGAAAGTGTGTTTTATGTTATGCGTATGTGTTCTGCATGTTGGACGGCCACTGCTGTATCTGAATGTGGATGGCATGTGCAGATCATGTATGTTCTACCAGAGCCTCTGTAATTTTGTTATAGCTTCACATTACAGACCTTCAGATGCCGATTCTTTGGGCCCTATTCTCTTCAACCCAACACCGTTGGCACCAGAATCACAAAAATTATAAGATGCATAAAGCTCCTTAAAGCTAAAGCCTCCTTTACTATAGGCAGCAGAGATGCCAGGGTGTTTGCTCACATCATGGCTGAAGAACATCAGAAGGTGATGCCCTGGTGGAAAGGCAAGGCTGGACCGAACCAGCAAAAGAGCTGTGAGCTGTGTGAAACAAATAGAACAACACACTGGGTAATATGATACAACACTGGGTCACAGAAATTCAGAACCAGAGACTTGGGACCACAGAGAACAATAGAGAGAAAGAGCAGCACAGAACCAAATGAGAACCGCACAGAGGAAAAGAGGTACTGGATCGCATAGAATCCAAACCACAAAGTTCTGCAAATACCCAAAGAAGCTGCAGGGGTCAGGATTCAGAACCCGGTCCACCAATTTCCTGGTTCGGATTTCCACTCCAGTCAAAATCCTTTCTTGTTGCTGAAACCAGGGAAAGTTGACCTTCCCTGGTGTTAAAGTAACTTTTTGCAATGGCCGTCACGTTATACCACCCGTTGACTAGAGAGAATCAAAATAATCCTTTTCAAATGTCACTTTCTGACATGTAAAGCCCCACAGAGAAGGAATGGAGCTCCAGATCCCAGTGGAAACTTCCAGCGAGTTTTAAAAGAAGGCAAGTTACAGTATGGGAAACTTCCCAAGAAAACGAGCGGTGTCTGCCTCAACTTGCGCTGTACCGACGTTGTTCTACCATGCAGGCATGTAGCGTACAGGTACAAAGGAGTCCTGAGAAGTTAAGTCTGTGCTGCATGCCAGCTCAACAAGCAGGTACAGCACACTGTCGAGTCCTATTTTACCTGGCTTTCAGAAAAACGGTGCTGTAGGCACAAAACTTACCAGTTGTACTGTGTTCAGCTGTCGTTTTAGCCTGGGGAGGGGGCAGGGGATAGGGGGTCACCTGAGAACATACTACCTGGCAGAGGTGTAATCCAAGAATCCTATGCACAGGAAGGGCAGAGAAAGTGAGTAAATCCTTGGGGAACTTTGTCCTTTTCATCGGTGCCACTGATTGGCTGGTGGGGTTGAGTATGCAAATGATGAGATTTTTTTTTCTTGTTTCAAAAGGTTGGACTGTGTGGTAGAGAGACAGACAACAAGCTTAGGTGGAGAGAGAGAGAGAGAGAGAGAGAGAGAGAGAGTGATGGTCAACAATGCAGCATTAGTTGATGACGCTGGCCCCAACAAGCTCCAATAACCTGGGAGCTGGAGAATTCTGGGACATGTCTTATCACCACAAGTGCCCAAACCAGTTTTAGGTAAGAACTGGTTACAGACAAAGAGAGCAGTTTCTAAGGAAACGCAGCAACTATGATGTCTGACGGAACCTTGCAGACGACCCCAGTCATTACTCAGGCATCCAGCTTTTCTTCTGAATCATTATCTATGACTTTGCGTCAATTCACGATTTCCTTCTGTCAGGTGATTGGTGGTAATAACAACATGGAGAAGTTACCGAGACAGGTGAGACAAAGGGTGACATGTGTCCTTTGCCTCCTGCCTGCCAGGGCACGAGCTGTTTTTGGTGACAAATTGGGACATAAATCGAAAGGGTGCAAAAGCAGCAGCAATGGAATGAAGCTTTATTTGTCATTTGTACAAGTGTGTGAACAGGTATATTGGTATGTGTTAGTCTTCACGTATCCCATCATGCTCACCTTTTTAAGACATGCACACACATACAGAGGTGAGTGCGAAGGTTAGGGTCTGAGAGCAGGGTCAGTCCATTCAGGGCCCCTGCAGCATTTTTCAGGGAATTGAGGCATAGAGATCTCAGTAGATATATTTTATCTACTGAGGTATGTGGACTTACCTGGGTCATTAATGCAGCCAAAGATACTATTACTAATGTGGCATTAGCATGTATATATAATCCCTAACATGATCCCTGATAAAGTCCCTAACACAGTGCTGAGCACAGTCCCGAATGATCCCTCACACAGTCCCTGATGCAGGCCATAACACAATTTCTAACACAGTCCAAGACACAGTGCCTAACTCAGTCCTGAATAGTCTTTTACACAGTTCCTAACACAGTCTCTGATACATTCCCTAACACAGTCCCAGATACAGTCCCTAATACAATCCTTGATGCAGCTTGTAACACAGTCCCTGTAACAGTCCCTGATACTGTCTGTAACACAGTCCCTAAGAGAATCCCTGATACAGTCTGTAACACAGTTCTTGACACAGTCACTAACAGGGTCCCTGGTGCAGTCTATAACACAGTCCTTGACACTGTCCCTAAGAAGTCCCTGATACAGTCGGTAACACAGTCCCTGACACAGTTCCTTACAGAGTCCCTGATAAAGTCTGTAACACAGTTCTTGACAGAGTCCCTGATACAGTCGCTAACACAGTCCCTAACAGATTCCCAGATACAGTCTGTGACACAGTCCCTGACAATGTCCCTAACATAATCCCAGATACAGTCCCTAATACAGTCCTTGATGCAGCCTGTAACAGTCCCTGATACTGTCTGTAACACAGTCTCTAACACAGTTCCTAACAGAGTCATTGATACAGTCTGTAAGACAGTCTCAGACACAGTCCCTAACAGAATCCCAGATACAGTCGGTAACACAGTCCCTGACACAGTCCCTAACAGAGTCCCTGGTACAGTCTGTAACACAGTTCTTGACAGTCACTAACAGGGTCCCTGATACAATCTGTAACACAGTCCCTGACACAGTCCCTAACAGAATCCCTGATACAGTCTGTAACACAGTCCCTAACAGAGTCCCTGATACAGTCCGTAACATAGTCCCTGATACAGTGCCTAACACAGTCTGTGACACAGTCCCTAACAGAGTCCCTGACAAGTCTGTAACACAATCCCTAACAGTTTCTCTAAAGACAGCTGGTAGCTCAACACCACCCACACAAACACTAAGAGAGCTGCAGAAACAATATGACAGTATATGTAACGGGATAAACCCAGAGAGAGTTCATACTCCAGAGTTTAGACAATGCTAATCAGCTTCCTAGGATGAAACTGGTTAGCGCGAAGCATAGTCTGCTGGCTTGCCTCTAGGGAGAGAGTCACGTCTGACTTGCACTGCTGACAGGTGACAGGCTGGTCACGTGAAATGACCATGTGCCATCCCCCAGTGTGCTGCAGCTGAGACATATAATGCCCGCCCACATGCGAGGGTGACGACTCCGCAGAGAGGACGCAGGTAATAAAGGCGCAGGTACAAGTGGTGCTCTCACAGCATTCTGTGGTGTCCCCTGGAAATGCGGCTCACAATGGCTGGTTTCACGCTGCATACCGTCTGCGGTTATGCGTCCTATGCTCACAGGCCTGTCATTGTTAGAAAGGCAAGTCTCTGAGTCACGCCGAGGACAAACTAGCAAACCCTGTGTGAAAAGACACGGCAGAAAAACAGCAGGCAGCCTGTGATCGGGAGACAGTACCTATAACAAAGCTTCAGAAACAGTGACTAAAGTAGATTTTCAAAACCAGGTTACCTCAAAAGCTATCAGGAGATAAAGACTGTCACAGACTTTCAGGAAAAGAGGGACTATCACAGCTTACCAAGAAAATAAGGACTATTGCAGACTCTCAAGAAAATAAGGACTATCACAGCCTATCATAAAATAGAGACCTTCACAGACTCTTGGGAAAATAAGGGCTATCACAGACTCTCAGGAAAAGAGGGACTATCATAGACTATGACATGACATGAGTACCGCTGCCCATTCATAAAGCTATCAGCGGTTCCATTGTGGTTGCCCATGGTGCACTGCACCTGACGGAAGTCACATGACACGGCAGCCCTGTTCACTACACGTCTTTCAGCATACGTTCAATCGTGGCACACCTGACACATAGCCACAGTGATGGACGATCTCGGGGGTGGCCGGTGACACATGACACCTCCGATCGCACCAGCTGTGGATTTTGGCGCCACGACCTATCGCTCATAGAGATGGTAGCCAAGTGCGTTGGGCCATTTGACAAAGGGGGTGGGAGGTTTGTGACAGGATGAGGGTGGGGGTATATGAAGTGCAGGGAGGCGGAGGTGGATGGAGTTAAGGTCTCTGACTGGACATTTGTCAACCTGATTAATGAGAAGGTTTGACAGGGTTAGTATAGCCACTGTGTTCATTTTCCCTTGAATTGAAGGGGTTACCCTGGCAACAAGTTCCAGGCTTGTTACTGACATGCAAGCAGAGATTTGGACTGATCTGCGAGAGACCAGTTTTCATTCACCACTCGTTTGGAATGGGAGGATTAGCGGGGAAAGATCATCCTTCCGTGTAGGTGGAGAAGGGCTCTGCATATAATCTGCTCAGAATTGCTAGTCTGATGTTTTTCAGTCTGATTTGTACTGAGCAATGAATGCGTGAGGCTCTTACAGTATGCAGTGACAGACTCCCTCTGATTGGACAAATTACCCTGCCCAGTGGAGTCTGATTGGCCTTTGTGGCTTAATTGTGCTGCTTGTGCTCAATCAGCTGCTTTCGATTGACAATGATACTTACCGAATCGGTAAGTGTGCACGTGCACGTCTGTGTGTCATGTATGTTGGCGTCCATACATGTGTGACAGACATTCTATTCTGTGTGTATAAACCCTGTGACCCTAACCAGGGTAAATGTTTCGATGATGGATGTGTGCATGACTGTGCACATATTGTATACTATGTGTTTTTGTTCCTGTATACATTTGATCTCATGCTTTGTATTTGGCCCAGTGAGGAGTCGGCACTCCATCCTGTCTTAAGGTCGTAGCTTCCTGAATGGGCTCTGGACACCTATGACCCCGCATAGGACAAGTGAGGGCAGAAAATGGATGGGCTTTGTATATTTTGAATACTGAACACAGTATTTAAACTAACTCAGTCACATGATGGTTCTTCTCCTGAGCCAGGACGTACAACAGAGGAAAGGCCTGCCATTTACATGTGTTCCCTTGGACTTCCTTGGGCCCACATATTGAGATATAGGGACCACAGAGGCTATAGCAGCTCTTCACAAGATCAAAGAAATAACGGAGAATAGTGTTAGTTAAATGTTAAAATAAGTCCTTTAGTAGCACCTATGTCACTGAGAGTAGCTGTTTTCAGCTACGACATAGAAAAGCGGGTGGGGTGATTCTGTGGAACTTCTTCACAGTTGTTATCATAGTGGGAAAAAAAGGCGGATGACCTGGGTAAGAACCAAGCGATGGATTTAGGAATTTGTCGAAATGGGGACGTTCTATTTCCTAAGGTTTCAGCTTGTAGCCTGCAAGAGTCACGGGACAGCCAGTAGGCAGCCTCAGAGGATGAGAAGGTAAGGCTGGCATGCCAGGCAGCTACCTGGGAACGTCTGCATGACTTTCACACCCGAACAGTCGTGATCAATAGCGTGAGCGTCTCGGGGATAGAAGCCAGCCATGCGTTTGTGTAATGTTGCCGGAGCATTGTGTCAAAGTTGTGAGACGCCCAGGATGGAGATGCAGCCATGTGTCTTTCAGTCTTGTGGAAGTTTCTCGAATTTTGAGTTAGTGCCCTGCTTTATATGCTGAAAGGGAAGGAGGGGATATCAAAAAAGTGATGCATATGTGTGTCGAAATCCCTCCAGGAAGCTCTGCTACAGCGGTTACCCCTGCTTATTAAGGGGTGTGCGTGTTGTGGAACGGTGATCAGCATCAAGATGTTTCTTATTAACCCCCAAACTACTCTTCATTCCCATTGGCCTAGCATACTAATCTCTATATGCCTACATTCCACAATACTAGGCCTCCCAATTGGTATAGTATACCAGTCCCGTACAACTTTACAATACCAGCAATCCCCATTAGCATTTCATACCATTGCCATACAACACGGTCACACTGCTCTACCCCATTAACATAGCATTCCAATACACCACCACCGCAATGAACAGCATTGCTTCATTCTAGTGCCTGTAATCTCCATACGTGAAGCATAACTTTTTCCATTCTTTATTATTCATTATTATTTTTTATTCATCTCTCTCTCCTTCTTGTGGTATTGTAGTTTTTATAGCGATATGATAGTCATCTTACATTAGCATGATGTTTCTCACATAGATTACTGGTTGTGATTAACATTAGGACCTGTGACTTTGGTATGAGGTTATCCTACTAGTAATATCCATCCATCCATTTTCCAAACCGCTTATCCTACTGGGTCGCGGGGGTCCGGAGCCTATCCCGGAAGCAATGGGC
>JAODJX010000001.1:21828937-21849198 GCA_026776945.1 Isichthys henryi
GATCAGACTTGCAGAGTAAGGTTGTGGATGTAGCTGATTGGATCAGACTTGCAGAGTAAGGTCATGGATGGAGCTGATTGGATCACGCTTACAGAGCTGGGTCATGGATGGAACTGATTGGATCAGACTTGCAGAATAAGGTTGTGGATGGAGCTGATTGGATCAGACTTGCAGAGTAAGGTTGTGGATGTAGCTGATTGGATCAGACTTGCAAAGTAAGGTCATGGATGGAGCTGATTGGATCACGCTTACAGAGCTGGGTCATGGATGGAGCTGATTGGATCAGACTTGAAGAGTAAGATTGTGGATGGAGCTGATAGGACATTCTATGAAATGTGACCTTAGGGTATGGTGACTATGATGTCCCTAAAAAGGTGTCTGTGACACTTCAACTAGCAGCTATGCCAACAGCCCACTTGATTATCTCCCATAATTCATATTTCAGCAGCTTACTCTCTCCCCGCCTTGGGAAAGGTCATGTGATACTGTCCGCCCCCCCACCACCACCAGGAGCCTCACATGGAAAAGTGGCTGTAGCTGCTCCTCCCACCTAAAACGTCATGGAACTGATCACATGATCACGCGGTGCTGGTGGGGGTTGATTGGTTGACCTTGTCACTGAGATATTTATAGCTTAATAAGAAAAAAAACAATATAAATAGGCACAAAAAATATAAATTCATAATGTGGCACCTGCAGTGCATGCAGAGAGGAGCGGTGAATGCAAACTGTACTGCACTGGAGCAGGCTGTCAGCTTGCAGGTGTGATGTGCGGCTCTATTTTAAGCGTCTCCTTCAGGAGGCTGAAGGTGCACCTCCTCACCACCTACACCCTGCCATTCTTCTTCTGCCCTGTCTGTGGAGAGGCCGCTAGGAGAGCAGATCCTGCATTAGCGTACCTGCCTGCACCATGCTGTACATTTTTCACACGGCGTCACGTAAGATCGAGCAGCTCAAGTCTTAAACAGCTCAGCTGGGTTCAGCTTGTCCTAGACGAGGCTGATTCAATTCGGGAACTTCAATTCCGGGCCAATTTCTGCTTCCGTAATCCTCCTCTGTGGGGGCTTTGGATTGCCAAGACTGTAATTGGATAATCAGTTAAATAAATCAGATCGATGGATGTTAGTATCATAAAACATGAGTGCTACCAAGGAGAGAGAGAGAGGATGTTAAAATAGGGCGGGAAGGATAGTGTGTCCTGCACAAAAGGCTTGAGAACTATTCGTTTATAAATGTTTGTAATTTGGAGTGTTTAGACCCAGACAACGCTTGTCCGGCTCCGTGACCAGTTGCCCTCACCCGTGCCAGCTAACTTGGGGCTGAATTTGGTGAAGCTAAATCTGTAGGTCATTGTGCTAGTAGACAGAGCGACTCTATGAGCCATATTTCACATTATTTCCAGAATGAGACAGCAGAGCTCCGCTGCTGGACACAGTGCCGAAGCAATTTGCTGGCAATTTGCTGGCCCTGTAATGTGACCCCCCCCCCCGCCTGAGGTCCAATCACTAGCAGCAGACAGGGGTCATGAATGATGTGGCCTCGGGGTTAGTGACCTAGTGGAACGCGATTGGCAAAATTAAAGAGCTTGTGACGCCTGCTACCGGAAGCGGTGACTCATCCTGCCCCGTCAGCGTGTGCGTGAGTGCATCCATGTCCCAGTTTAGCATTCATGTGTATGTATGTGATACTGTGTTCTCTCCAATGTGTTAAGAGTGTGAGCCAGATGACTGCAATGTAAATGCAGAACATTTACTGCAATAAGAGTCTGTGGGAGGTCTACACGGAAAATGCATACAATTACAAGGTACAAAAGCCAGCCAGACCACTACGCAGCTAACATAAATTGTGTTAAAAGTGCCAGCTGGATGATCACTGTTAATATAAATGTAAATTTTGCCATTCACCCATACGGAAAAGCAAGCTTTCAAGTGATAGAAACTAAAGTTTAAAGATTAAATCCAGTTAGCACACACTAATTAACAGACTTTAAATGTTAATTGCTTGAGGTAGACTTTGCTCTTGTTCGCACATCCTGTCATTTTTATGGTTCAGTAGCGACACAAGCACGGATTAGGCAGCGCTGGGAAAGTCACATGACTGGGCCCAATATGGTGGACTCTTCAGCATGTCTTGAGGGAGCAGATATCAGGTGTGGCATGGGTCTGGTGACATGATTATCAGTGGCTGGGGATTACCCATGGTCCTCCTGTTGATGCATTGTGTCATTAGTGTTTACATTGCTGTCAGTGCTGACCGGCCCATCCTGATTGGTTGAGGGGATGGGTGGATTTCCCAGGGACCTCTGGAAAACTGATTAGTGTCTTGGAGTGGCCGCAGTGCTGCGTCCGATAGTCCGATCAGCAAAGCTCCGCTGCCTGCCAGGGGTCACTGCAGTTTTGCTGTTCTATCGTCTGACCCAGGAGCTGATCACAGACATTCAGGGTGACCGTGATTTGTAAGAAATGTAAAACAAGCTGTGCGGATGATGAATGAATGAATGAATGAATGAATGAATGAATGAATGAATTATCTAGCTAACTTCAAATCATTGTTAATAAACCATTTAACTTATCACTATTATTTATCTGTTTATTCAATCTACTATATGTATCCCAGCCCTTTATGAGACTGTATTACCTATTGTTTACCTACACGGTGCACTGTGCACACAATCTCTTATGGACCCCATTTTGCAATGTAAGTATTGTGAAAATCCTCCCCGTCCCACTGGTTGTCTGTATGTCACACTGTGATCCTGGGGACATGTTATTTCATGCTACTGTGTACCTCTATATCAATTTATGACAATAAACTGCACTTGATTTGTCTTGACTAATAATTGCAGACTGCTGTGAAGAGTCCAAGAAAAAAATCAGTTCAGGAACCAAGCTTGCGACCTGGAGGTGACAGATTGACAGCTAATCCATTACAGTCTGCACTAAAAAAGTAGCAAAGACAATCAGATCGGACGTCAACAAGCAAAAACAGAAGCAGGGAAGAACGACTGAACTTGATGCATAATGGGCAGGAGCCCCTGATGCTGTCTAGGATCCTGCTTAAACGGGCAGTGTGCTGGGAGATCCTCCAAAGGAAAAGCACAACACAAACACTGTGAGCCAATCCAAGATGAGAGGGGAGAACCCAGATGCAACCAATACAAAACAGGCGGTGATGTAACTTGAGTGATATGGTTAGATAAACCCCTTAGCCCCTAACATCATGGGTTTGAAACCCAGTCTAACCTACTGAAGAGAAGGACGTAACTTGTAGATTAAGGCAAGATGGCTCAAATCCTTAGGGATGTGGGCTTGATCCCTGGCTCAGTGTGTTTGGAAGTTACATGTTCTTCCCAAGTTTGTTCACATCTTCCCCTGTTGCGTTACTGGTGTTTCTAAAAGTACCTGGCACTCTCTCCATGCTCACCATGACCCAGGACAAGAAGTATTGGAAGATGGATTAAGGCAATTAAAAAAAAAATTCTAATAAAAGCTGAACATGGGCTGAATGATATGCACCCACATTTGTTATAAATATGCCGCTGTCTTGGGGGGCTGCATCGTTCAGCCTTTTTCATGTTGACTGCTGGGGTCTCGATCTGACAGATCTGCTCTGCCGGGACACCGATTGTTACGTTTCCAAAATGTGAATGTCAATGTAAATCGAAATGTAAATGTCAGTCCCAAAATGTGACTGCAAAATGGGATTCCTCTGCTGACAGAAGAGACTGAATGTGATGAGACATGGGACATGGGGGCTGCAATGGGCCATCTGGTGTCAGGAATATGGATGGGGTTCGTGCCCTGCAGGGGTCACATGCCAGGGTGCTCTCTGTACAGGGGGTGGGGGGGGGGAAACAACCAAACTCGATGCAAAGTGAACAGGAGCCCCACATGTGCTTACATTGCACTCTGTTATATATTTATTCATAGTTAGGGGTCCGTTCATCAGAGGTGCTGGATCCATATTGTTCTGGTTTTTGTATTTATTGTCATGCTGTGTGTTTGTGCTTCATTTGCATCTACAGCTAATCAGACGGACACACAGAGTAAAATTTTCACAGCATAGTCTAACCATCTGCTTACTGTGCATATGGCAATAAAGTCTCTTGATTCTTGAATGAATATGAAACTTCACCATACAGATGGCAATCTGTTACTCTGCAGAACTGGACCAGACCACTGCTGCTAGGTGAGTGTGAAGAACCCAGGGCTCGCCATCAGATCTGGGCCGAGCCAAACATAACTGTGTGTGTATATGTGACTCCCTTTGTACTAGGGTTCGAAGACACATTTCTTTCACATTTCTAGCATTGCCCCACCCCCATTAAGAAGAGAGGTCGTCCAACCCCCGCATCACCCAAACAGTTCATGATGTGCACTCATGCTGCCATTACCTCTGACCCCTGCATAATATATGGGTCTGTCTATAGGTGACGATTAGCGCTGGGGAGCTTTAACAACAACTTTACTACCTATTATTGATGATTCACAAGGCCTGCCTTGTGTCTTTGGGAGGAGGGAGATGGATGAGGATCAGAAATGGAAAGAGAGAGAGTAACGGAGTGATGAAGGACGTCATGGGCTATACTGAAGAGAGGAGAGTAACAGGGAAGAAAGACTGATAAGCTACAAAGAGAAACGGAGATATGAACGAAGGGATGAGGGACTGATGGGCTACTGCTGAAGAGAGAGAGAGGGAGAGTAACAGGGTGGTGAAGGACTGATGGAATAGAAAAAGAGAGCAATGGAGGAGAGAGAGAGACAGACAGAGAGAGGGGGAATCAAGTAACATGATATACCAGTAAGCTGGTCCGTTTACTTTACAGCAGTTAGTAAACTCATAGGCCAACTCCGATTTGTGAAACACTATCCAGACCTGACTACAACCTGTGGTCAGTGGATAGTGACCTGGGCTCTGTGGATTACAGCTTGTAAACTGTAGCCTGAACACTACTGTCCATGACTTGTGCTCTATGTGGAATGTGGCCTGTGATCTGCAGACCGTGATCAGTGGTCTGTGGATCGTCGTTTCGGCCTCGTTGCACCGGCGTTTCACATTTTCTTCAGCGCCCCGTGACTCCCCCCAGCTCCTGATCCAAGACGTCACACTCCCCACAGTACGTGCTGTCACGGTTCACTCAGGGGACAGAAGCTTTTGGAACCGGCGACACGTCAGGTCAGCGCTAACCGTTGTTTGCCCTCAAGCATCATCGCCACCCCTCCCCACCCCATAACGCCGATAGGATCCACAGGAGCCCATAACTTGCCCCCACCTCTAGCAACTGAATATTCATGGTAATGTAAGGGCTGCTCAGCCTGAGAGATGCTTCGGTGACTTTCGCATATCCTAGTTATCGACGAGGTGGTAAGACTGCGGTGGGGGGCACATCCAACTGGGCTGCCTGGCAGAATATTGGCTATGTCTTCTGAACCCCCTAGACCACTGACCACCAAGCCTGCTCCTACAGATAAATATTGGAGCCAGTTATGTTGATGCTAAGCTAAGCTCTGATACTGAAATGCTAGTGAAGGGGCTGATTATCTGTACCAGGTATGTTAAATTTTGGCTGCACCTAAGCTCTGCAGGGTGGTGGATCTCCAGGAGCAGGGTGGTGACCACTGCCCTAGACCATACTGCCCAGCTACGGGCTACATCCTAGATTGTGTGGGTATGAATGGGTATGGAAGTGCATCAAGATTCTTTATTTGAGTTTTGTATGTCAGTACAGGGGAATTCTCATTTAAGTATCCAGTCAGCAACATAAAGCATCCAAAAGGATTAAGCAGCATAAAATGAGACAAAGGCACAAGCAGAACATCAAAGCACTAATAGGACTAGGAAATGTAGGGGTTCATATCTATAAAAAAAAATACAAAATCGATAGGTGAAATGGCTAAACCTAAGATATGGAGAAATAAGTCACAAATATGTGAAATACATAAAAAGGAAAGTAATGGTTGAAATAGGACTATGGAAGAGTGAAGTCTGTGGGTGTTTGTGTATCCATGATAAAGTGTGTGTGTGCGTGATACTGGGGTGTCACACAGCCATCAGTGTAGTGTACTGGTTTCCCCAGTACTGGGGCATGTGTAGTAAGCAATCCAGCCTCGTATCCGAATGCCGAATACACAGTTCCTATAGTCAGAATCACTTTCAGACTGCAATGCTGGCCACATT
The DNA here is from genome assembly GCA_026776945.1 of Isichthys henryi. Classification (NCBI taxonomy): domain Eukaryota; kingdom Metazoa; phylum Chordata; class Actinopteri; order Osteoglossiformes; family Mormyridae; genus Isichthys; species Isichthys henryi. Next base: position 21,835,115 of record JAODJX010000001.1, read on the forward strand.
CCAAAGATATCTGTGGAGATTATCAGGCAAAGCGGACTTCAAAGACCGAACCCAGAATTCCTGTGAAGGTCCAAAGACCCAACCGTGCTTCGGAAAGGAAACCTCTCACATAGAGGCTGATTCAAGCCTCTAGGTCTGAGCCCTTAATGATGGACGACCGTGATTGGCTCTTTGTGATTACACACATCAGACCTGATTACGACCCTGAGAAACCGCAAGGCCGTGGACTTGGAAAAGTCGGCGTCGTTTAAAATAGCTCGCCATAGAAAGACACTGTAAATCCAAGACATTTTAAAATGCTGCAATTTTCACTTCCCGCAGTGGACAAACTCCCCATCGGCACAGAAAGAAAACCCTGACCGACTCGGACCCATAATCACACCCACACACGCCGCATTCGCGTGCCCTGCACTTTCCAGCCCAGAGACTGAGACAGGCATAAATCAAAGGAGAGTTTGGGAGTGGGGGTTGGAGGATTTCTTATCGCTGAAGAGGACTTGTGGCATTCCAGGGCAGAGACACTCAAAGATCATTGCAGGGATGTCTGCCTTCAGACGACCCCTGATGACCGGTTTACCATGCATTGCCTCTGAGTCACTCCATTGTACCACGCCACACATTCGCAAAATATGCCAAGTAGTACATGTGCATTAAAATAAACCATACGGTGTTCTGTGAGACTGTAACTTTATTATAAAAATGTTTCTCAGTATGTTTCTGTACATACCAAGTTAAAATGCACAGTCTCTCGCTACGAAAGCCAGCTTTGCAGTTAAGTGCTATGTGAAGTGCCGTGGATAAGTTATGAAAAAAGATGGTGACTGTGTAACAGCGTCAATGCCAAGGGTTCACGCAACGTGAAATAATTCGCGAAAGAAACTGGGAGGACTAAAGCCGAGCCTTTCGACAATAGAGAAAGCATCAAAAGATTATGCCGGCGACTGCATCTGTGACATGATCGTTGAGACCTGGACAGAGCCCACAAAAAACGTCTTTTATCTGGCCGGTACACGCATTTATCGATGTCATGTTTCTTCCCCGTTTTATAAAGTTCCACAGTTCAATAACGACGCGCTATTCAGCTATTTCCATGAAAGCGTGTTTCGGCAACGCCATCCTCTCCTGCAAACGGGAGATAGCGGTATTACCCTCGAAGCAACTTCACAGCCGCAGGCACCCCGAGGAGCAGGGCTGCCGGCTTCCTCCGTGAGCTCTTTGTGCATCTCTGCAAAACTGCACAGAAAAGGCAACAACACACACACAACGCTCGTATCCAAAGGCATGCACACGACCTAAAATCAGAGCAAAATGAAATTTATACTGTGTAATCGTATGCATAAAGTAATTCCGCCTAAATGTTGATTTCATGAAGGAATTAAGTTACGCAGTGCTCAAAGTCAGATACATGGTTACATTAACTTTCTGTATTGCGTTGGTGTTGGTTGCATTTCCTGATTGAATTGTTTATATTATTAGCGAAGTATATACCTACACGCGTGCACATACTGTACAGCAGTCATGAATATATCATAAATATTAAATGCATAACATTTCACCAAAATTTTTTTTAAATAGGTCTGTCCATTTATATGTGAAACATAATAGGCCTATTTAAGAAGATTAATATTCTGAATGATTGGCTTAGCTGCGTATCCATTTCGAGCCCTTCATGGTTGCCTAGCAGCTGCCTATTCTGGTTCAATCTAGAAATGTCTTCCATATATATTAATCTGGGTTCACACAACACCACAGAAACTAATGCTGTACTTCTCTACTCCCCATTCTCTTCTTCAGGGCTAAAGTGCCCCTTTTAAGACCACAGATGACCACAATCTCCTGCTCAGTCTAACCTTTATGGTCTCGATTCAAGGATGATTTGTTGCCTGTTACTAATGGCACATCTCTGCTTATATATGAAGCCTGGATTCTATACGAGACACATTAGGTTAGCTGGACATTAGCTGGATGACACAGAACACACCACTGAAGGCCACTATGCCAGAAATTACACCAGGAGACCTTAAGTTACTCAGAATTACATTCCCAGCCTTTATGTTGAATGAAGCTTGGCTCTGTGTCAATACTTTTGCTACAACTGACAAATCCTCATTGGTTCCCCAGTACATCTGGAGAGGTTTAAACATTGTAAATATATCACCATTTTGGTGAAGTTACAAACATGTCCAAAGTAGCTTATCTATTAAATAAAACTAGGGGCGGAACACTGCTGCCTATGAAAAATACAGGAAGCCGTCTCCATGCATCCAACATCTCACGATAAGACTGGTCTAATTTTCCACTGTCTGCTGCTGCATGTTTCCCTAAAGTATCTTCAACTTTCTACAGACTGTTATGCAAACTGAAAAGTACGGCCATCTTAGCCCTATATTCACCTCCTAGACTGAATGTCTGTGAATAAAAACACCACTTCTCTCATTTAAGGTCTTGAACGGACTCCCACCACTGTATCCTGCAGATCGAATTCTCATATACACTTTTCCCCCTGATTACTTTGTGCATAAAACAGCACTAATGGCCGAAATGGGAGAGTAGGGCTCCTGTTTTATTGAATAATCAACCTACTGCTTTCTGGGATTCAGACACACTCTTTGTGTTTAAGTCCAGTATAATCCTTTGTATTAATCTCTCTTAAAGCTGTCAATGGATCCTCACCACAGAGTTGCTTCTAAGCTAAGCAGCCTGTGATTCTACACTAACACTGCAGGTGATGACCCCCTGCTAGCTGTATTATGTTTTAGTGTTTACTGTCTAATTTCTCCATCACGGTTGAGTATGACCTCTGCCTCTGACCATTTCATTGGCTACATTCACAAGGGCTCAATCTGCATTACAGTTAAGTTAAAGTGAATCACAGTTAACAGATTGTGTACGTACATATTTTTTTGTGTGTTCTTTCAGCATTCTTTTGCAACCACTAACTGGGGCCCGTCACATCAGACCAGTAAAGGACCCATTCTCTTATGGTTCAGTGGGTTAAGTAATCATACCTGTGATCTGAAGGTCATCAGCTTGAGTCCTAAGGTTGGCAGAGTGATGTCAGCACTGGGCTCTGGAGTGAGACCCTTAAGCTCCACCTGCTCCAGGGCCTGGCCGACCCTGCTTGCTCGGGGTGCTTTATGCAGTGCTTTGGGTAAACGCATCTGCCAAATAAAACTAATCTACCAACATTCAGACTTCTAGCTGAACTTGGATGGTCAGAAGACCCTGAGGGCTTTTTTCCCCCCTATTCTTCTGGTCTAAGAAGGCTTTGTCCCTCTCATTCGCTGTCTTCTGGCTCTATCTGCGTGTACAGTGTGCTGTGTGGTTTCACATATGTATATGTTAAGCTGTCTGGGGCAGCTATGTTTCTGTAGGGTGCTCTGTAAAATTGAACTGAGCATATGTATAGGTGTGTCACATGTTGGGATGTTGCAGTGTGCTGATACAGTCTTCTCCAGTGGCCCACTCTCATTGCCCTGCCTCCAAAGATCAGCCCACGATTAACTCCAGCTACTGTCACCCATAATCAAGCCGCCTTTATGCACTGTTTACATATTCGTTCGTGAAACTGTGTTTTCATAGGTACTATTTTCCATCACTGTTTCTTGATTGTCTCCTCCTGACGTGGAACAGAATCAATTTTATTTTTTTATGCTGTGATTTGTTTTATGTTCCAGCGGGAAAAAACATACGCAAGTCATTGTAATTAGATTTATATGGCGGCCACCATGACATAAAAAATGTCCAGTTTCTCGTTAGAACGAGATCTTTTGATGTTTAAAGGTTATTCCTTCGTGTTAAACTATGAAAATTATCTCTTTACAACGAAACAAGTGTTCTCTTAACTGGGTATATTTTATTTTTGTCAATACAGTGTTGTAGCTTGGTAATAAATGCAGTAATATATTTTTTTAAACGTTTGTGCTTTAATGCAACTGAAGACATCAATGCACAGAGCTGAAATGTTGCATTTAATAACCGATAGGTGGCAATATTTCCATTTAAATTTTGGCCTCGTTGTCGCGCAGGACCTGAACGCAATGTGCAATTCTGATACATTTTTCGTATAAGTAACGACTGTTTTACTAATCCGTGAAGCTATTCATTCTATGTTTATATAAATACAGTTTATAGTCTGTAAAACAGAATGTTATTTAGCAAACAAAACGAGGTCTACATCCTAACTTATAATTTTCAGCTGTTTATATTTCTTATTTTTTAAGGTAATTTGTTCTGGAATGTTATTATACATAATGTTTGGAAACGCCGGAGATAATACGTCATAAACAGTGCTCAAAATAAATATTATCCTTAAATGGACATAAATATTATTACACAAAGTGTTCCTTAACATCATAAATTACGTTCGACCTTGAGGAGATATGATAAATGAAAAAAAAACTTTCCTGAGATGTTTTGGAGATATGATAAGGGCATCACATAAAGTTTCTCCAACAGAATCATAGCAGACTGCCGCCTCTCTAGGTATTTCTAACCCAGCCGAATTCATAGGAGCTAATGGCGGTTTTTACGACAGACAAAGTGAAAAAGCGCGGTGCATGCATTTTTCTCAATCCTAAGTATTTATACTTCGTCTGTTTACAAATAATTTGGCCTAATCTTTGAGGAAAGTTTTAGAGAAGCAGCACACGACATACGTTCGGTTTCAAATATATAGAATATCGGATATATTAAACATTTAAATCGGTTATTTTGTCGATCCGTGATTGGTGTAGAGAACTTAACTGACAGCTCACAGCGCGAATAAACTGACAGAAACTGAAATTATAGTAACGTGTACAGCAAATAACATTTTATGTAATTCCATATTAATTGATTCACCATTAAATTTAGTTATACGTGTAATTTTTATAGTTTTATGCTGGTTTTACCACCACTTGACCCTTTGGTGTACATCACTCATGTACCCAGTTACCTCAGGGAGAGTGAAAAAAAAACTGTTTGAAAGAGCAACTTCCTGTGGATATACAAAGCATACAGTCATCACGCACCTGTTTTTAAGCCTCGGGAAGTGTTATGTCCTACGGGAGGATGCTATCTGGTCCAGCCTGTTTCGGAGTCATTAAGGTCTTCAGTGACTAAGCAGTGATTCACAAAAAAAGTGAAGAATAATTGCTATAAAAGCCATTTGAACTAAAAACTAAATAAATCTTCAACAGCATGAACACAGATGCTTGTGTCCCATAGTTAAGTCACCATTAAACCCAACCCTGACTCAAACCCTTAAGTCAAATCCACCTCTAATCGTGGCTCTAACCCCAATAGCAAGCTTGACCCTAATCCTAAATTTGAGCCTTAAGACAAGCCTAACCCTAGAGAATATTAAATGAGACTTAAGTTGTTAGTACAAGAGAAACTGCTTCCCTTGACATTCAAAGTAGCCTTTTCCAGTCAAGCTTTGCTTTGTGCCTATCCTGGGTTACCCCCTGCAAATAAACTGTACCGATGGTTTCCTAGTACCAAGCCACCATTGGCGGGGTATTTCCATAGCAACCTAACTTCATCTTTAGCACTTTCATCATTGGCATTCCTTCCCAGACAGCTTCCACTTCCAACCTGTTTTCAAAAGCTTTCCCAGGTACCTTCTCGGTGGCTCACTGCAGATTGCCTTGAAAATGAGCTGTGACTTTGAGTCATTTTATGTTTGGATTGATTTACATCATTTTCTTTTGTTTTGGCCTGGGGTCTTACTGGGCAGCAATTCCAACCCTGGTTAGTGGGGCCACCTGAACCTCCTCCCAGATGTGCTTAGACCTATAAGGTTCTCATGAACATTGATATAATGTTGCCTGTAAAGTCAAGCAATTATTGTTGTACAAATCACCTGCATAATGGATATCCCTGGATTTTGTACAATTTATTTTTCCATACCACTAGTTGCTATCTGACCTGGATATTGTTGCGGCCATTAAATTCAATATGGTTCAGCATAAATGCACCCTTTCGTTCCTGCTCACATCTGGGACAGTGTGTGTCCATGACCTGGCCATTTTTTGGAACGAGTGCATGCAGAACATCCTGTGTGTATAGCAGATGCTTTCAGTAGTTTTGGGCTCCTGCAGCCAGGCCGTTATCACCGAGTTTCTGCCTTGTTAGTGATTCTCTTTAACCCCGAACTCCAACAAGGCGGTAACTATAACAACTCTCTCCCTGGCAGCGTTTCCACCTTCCCGTGCATCACACGCATGGACGTTGCCAACTCTGACTACAGCAAGGGATGGTAACTGTGAGCCATATGCTGCAGAATTAGCAGAACATGAGGTCATGCCTGTGATTGTGACCCATCTGTGGCTGCACCATGGAGGATCTTTGGCCACCCCACTGCAAGATGTAGTCACGTCTTTTCCATAATTCATAGTCCTTCTTCCACAGCCGACTTCTTCTCGTGGACCTCAGACTTGCTTTGTTAAACCCAGTTCTTCTCTCATGAGGTTCAGTTCTTCATAAAACCCCCACGCTGACAGATTGCTTATGAAGGTTCCTGAAGTTCTGGGACTTACTCGGTCATTCTAGATTAAATTCAAGTTGTCTTATGGATCTCAGGTCATGAGGTTCTCGGGCTCTACATTATACAAAATCAAGGGTCCTCCGTAGAACAGCTAAACGGGGTCGTAGGGAATGAATCACACACAGTTTCTCCCACGCAGAAAGCTAAATTAAACAAACCTCTAGGCCACACCTTCATACAGTGTCCTTGGGAAGCAGCTCCTCTGTGGTCAATGGCAATCCCCCTCTATATTGTCCCCACTACAGCCAAGATGGCAGTTACCCATTTAGAGCTCTGCAGGAGGGCGTGGCCTCCTCACCCACCCACACAGCTGTGAAAAAAAACCTCAGACCAACACTGGAGGCTGAGAATGGCACAAACTGTATGAAAATGACAGCGCAAATGGGGGGTGGCTCATTTTGCATGTGACTCATCTAGTTCCATTTAATGTCAAGTCCAAGCTTTTTGGTCAAAGTATAATTCATATTCTTGTCTTTTTGGCCTTAATGTATTGAGCCCGTTTGTTTGCATATTTGTGAACCACCAGGTGCAAATCCACAAGCTAAGCTAAAGAAAGATTTCTTGTCCAACGACAGCAGCATCAAACACAGTGAATACTGTACGGCTGTGTTACAAACACACACATATGCGCATACACACACACACAGGTTTGTAATTATATCTTTGTGGGGACTCTCCATTCATTTCTATGGGGAAAACTCTAATCCTAACATGGTGACCTTGACCCCTACCCAGCACTTACCTTAACCATAAGTAACCAAACAAAATACGAGACTTTTGGCATTCTTAGTTCTTTGATTGCATTCACAGATCTTTGTGAGGACCTGAAAATGGTCCCCACAATGTCAAAATAACAGGTTTTTATTACATTGTGGGGGATACTTGGTCCCCACAATGTGATATAAACATAGTCCACACACACACACAATTACAGTGCAGCTGAGAGATGTTCCTTTGGCAGCACTACTGCCCCAGTCAGTTCAGAACTGACTCTGTGAGAAAACAGGCCCATATTATACGTCGCTCTCAAGGATTATGGGTAAATCCTGCCACTCTCTCCACTTCGCTCACTAATCCCTGCTGCAATGTATTCAGGCCAGTTAGACCAGATGTTTCTTCTGGGGAGGGGTGGTTGTTGGACACCTGGGGATGATGAGCTCCATGGGTTGAGATAGCGTGATGGTGGGGGAGTGGGGGGGGGTGTCCTCCCATCCCTTGCCTCGGAGTCACATGGCTCTCTGGTGAAGGTTAAACCAGCGGAGATGCAGGGAGTCGAGTCAGCAGGAAAGAGAAGTGAGGGAAGATGTTTCCTCAGCAACTTGGGATAAGGGCTAAAGAGGCATCTTTAGTTTCCTTTTTCTATCCATTCTCTATCTTATACAGTCAGTAATGGTATCTCAGACATACTGAAGCCGAACATGTATGTGTACAAACACACTGGAGAGGCCCCCAGCCAGCAACAGGGTGGGGGGGGGGGGTAGTCCCAGGGCACACATTCAATAGCTAAAGTCTCGCCAGTATCCTGCTTATGTCTCATGGCGTTAACCTGACCTTGGTCTGGAGAAGTCATACCATTGCCCCCCCCCCCCCGAAAAGCGATGGGTAAGAACAACAGTAGGCAACCATTCCCAATCCCCTCCCCCATCCACCCGGCCTGCATCCATGGTGTCTGCTAGGAACCGCTGGCACACCTGCAAGAGGAAGTGAGCTAATGATTGAGTGATGCATTGTGGGTAAAAATCCAACTGGGCCTGTCTGTGGGGGGGTGGGAGTCATTGCTGCCCAACTGCTTTTACTGTCAGAGTGATAATTAAGTAATTGAACAATTAGTGTCACCTATTCCTCATTTACCTGATTACATGTATATGTGAGCTCATCTTTTTTTGGGACTTCAGGACCGAAGCAGATAACTGAGATGGTGAAAGCATCCTTATTTTTTTTTTGCTTCCAGTCCATAAATTGCTTTCAGCCCAAAACCTGAACACGTGTTTGTTGCCCAGCTGGCAGCCCGTCCCACAATGAGGTGCTGGCAGGACTTTCCGTATTTCAGTCGCGTTTAAAGGCTTGTCTTTGCCAGCACAACAAACGGCTGTTTTCTATTCTCTGTGTGAAAGGCGCTCCGGGACGACTCCCAACTGGAACACGTCCGCGCCGGCCCTTCTGCCTACCATCCTCACATGGCCACGCCCCTAGTGATCAGAGCAACCAAACTGATTATTCTTTCACAGCTCCCTTTAAGTTTTTGCGCGGCTTCTCATTTCATGGAATAGTTGTCTATTTTTCCACATGAACACAGAGAAGAAGAGGCAGCAACGCCACGAATTGAACAATTCACACGGCACTCTGACAGAGCTCCCTCTCTCTCCCTCTCTCTCTGTCTCTCTCCAAAGCTGTGCCCTCCTTATGTGGTGGCAGAGTGGCTGCCCACTTTCCACAATTGTGTCTATCTGCTGTCCGGACCACAGCACTCTCTGGTCTGTCTTACCATCACGGTGCTGGTCTGTTGGCCAGCTTGCTACTCATGTCTCACTGATGGGACGATTGAAGCTTTGAAGCCCAGGGTGAGTGGAACTATCATTCACTGTCAATCGCTGTCTGACTCAACCCAATCGGAGCCAGCTTTTAAAACCACTTTTTAATTTCTTTCAGTGGAAATAGATAACAGACTTATCTTCACTCACTCAGCAGCCTGAGAAAAACAGCCTATACATCACTTCCTGCTGGTCTCTCTTTGTTGATCACCCAATACCAGTATCTACTTGCTGGTCACTCCTTGCTAATCACTCTATCCCAGTATCTCCCAGCTGATCTCTCCTTGCTGATCTCTCTACTGTATCCAGCATCTCCTTGCTGGTTTCTTCTTGTTGCTCACTCTATCCCAGTATCTCCCAGCTGGTCTCTCTTTGCTGGTCTCTCCATCCTAATATCTCCATGCTGGTCTTCATCATTAATATCCTAGTTTTTTACGGCCAAACTCTCTTCTCTGAATCTCTATCAGCATATCTATGTTGAGACCCTAAAGCAGGGGTGCCTGCCTCCAGTCCTGGAGGATCAGAGCCATGCACAGTTTTAGGTTTCTACTCATTTAACACACAGGGAACAGGGAAAGAACTAAGCTACACAGGGCTCCGACCCTCCAGGATTCGAGTTGGGCACCCCTGCACTAAAGTGTAAAAATGTGCACCAGAATCTATACCAATGAGAATTTGCCAGTTTTTTTCCATAATATACTCAAATCCCCTCTTCATGGCAGCACAAGAACACACAATCATATGTTTAAGCCCCATCCTGACTGCAGCCTATGTCCAAAAACCCTAAAACTGCGCCAACATATGGTTTCCATGTCAAGATGGCTTCCCTGGACCCTCAGTTTTGGTCAGAGATAATGGCACGAGTCACTATTGCAGTAGCTTGACCCACTCCACTGTGTGGGGCCATGACCACGCGTCCCTGCACCCATTTCTTCTGCCTGCAGGGGGCAGCCCAGTAGCTTTCATCTGAACCCTGATCCATTTAAGCGGAGGTTTTCAGGCATATTTTTCAGGGTCACCCCGGAGGAGGATAAGCCCTCGGACTGGCACGTGATTTAAACGGCGGGTTCTGAAAGACTGGCTCAGGAGTCCTGCCGAGAGCATCTGAGGGCAAGCGGCCGGCTCATCAGACCCAGAGCGCCGCACACAATCAGCCGCATTAGCTCTCAGCCAGTGCTTTTTCATCCACCATCAAAGGCATTGCAGGAAGATGGAACATCTGAAGGTAGCTCTTACTTCTACGCCATTTCACAGGGCCATATATGTGTGTGGGCAGGAGGGGGAGAAACGGAGTGTGTGTGATGTCATTACAGTCAGCAGACACACACAGAGGCACCAGTATGACACCATGATTAGCTTCCTAATTATCGTTCCTCCTGGCTCCTTTAGAGGGCATCAGTGTTTACACGTTATCATTGAATTACATTTGATCCAACAAGGGAAGAACAGCCCTCGACAACTTTCTGCAGATTAGTGTATCATCCCCCATGCGCATACTACAAAGGGGCGTGTCTTGTTGTGTCAACCACACTAGTCGCTCCCTCTAGCACACACCCATTGTCCTGCGATCCTACCGTTCACACGGGAGCCGCCAAAACGGGAACGGGGTGGCGGAAAAGCCACGCTCTTTTGTCCCCGGAATCTATTTCCGCACGCGTGCCCCCAAACACTCAGCGCCGATGACAGGGCAGGAGAGCGGCTGTGCCAAGCTCAGAGAACATTACCCGTCTAATCCAGTGTAGCTGCCTGCGTCGTTATCCTCAACAAAAAAGCAAACAAACAAAGCCTTCCTGCCACTAATTAAAGACACGGGCATCCGGCATGGGAGAGATACTGAAGTAGGCTCTTCTTCCCAGACTAAACATGCCCTCATTACAAAAATAAGGCATCAGAGACATGTCAGTCGATATTCATCAGGGCAAAAATTACTCACACGGAGTGAAACTCCTCCACGCCGCCCTTGCTGACATTCTGCCTAACTTCTGTTTTATTGTATTGCGTAGGATTACGCATAGTATTATATACTGAACTATGAAAAGGTCAGAGTCAAAGAAAGTTTTTATTTATCTGGGTACTTTTAATGCAGTTCAGCATTAGAACATAATGCAAATTTAAAGTAACACAATGCAAATTAAACAAACATTTCTTCTGTTCTCCAAAAGTTTGCTGGAGGGCTAGAAGAATATAGCATCTGTTCCCAAACCTCTCCTCAGGGACACCACAGTTATTATATTAGATAACAAGTACCACCAACTTCCTTAATCAATCAATCAATCAGTTAACAAAAATAAATGAAGTACTGTATTGATTAGCCAAACAAAGCGTGCTATATAAAATTTGCTCTGGACTTCTACACTCTGGACCTGAACTACCCACCTCTGGTGAGAAGGCTGCATGTTCCTCTGGGCCAATCTTACCCAGAAAGGGTTGTTGAGTATCTGGGTTTTCGCTGCAACTCCCTAATTAGATTACTAATTACAGGACGGGTTGGCTGAGTCCAAGCTATCCAATTTCCACCCCACAGTCCACACACTGTGAATTAGAATCTCTAAATTGTCCATAGGTGTGAATGGAGTGTGTGCCCTGTGATGGGTTGGTGCCCTCTCCCGGGTTATACCCTGCCTAGTGCCTGTAGCTTCTCGGATAGCATCTGTGCCCCCACTACCCTGCATTTGATAAGTGTGTATAGAAAAGGGATGGATATTGCATAATATAGTATCTTTGCAATTTTATACAATTTTTACATAGATATATATCCTTTGTTTTTATCCTACTACTCCCCCATTTTAACTAATTAATTTCATTCATCTATTTCATTTCTCTTTTTTTTTTTTTTTGCACGGTCATGGAGGTGAAACTGCCCCACTAAGAAGCTGCACAGATTCTGCAAATAATTCAGAAATATCAATATCTGCAGCTCTGACTATTATGCATGCTGGGCATGAGGGCATTTTGCTGTGAAATGTCACACAGCGCCGATTCACATTATGAATTCTACCATTTAGCATTTACGCTAAAGCTTTATTTTCTCATTATATGTTCAGAGCCTTTAGACTGCACAAATTTTCATGTCTCCCAGCTGTAAGGATTTTGTGCAAGTAAAAGTATTTAAGTTTCTTTATTTCAAATATATTCAATGCTTGATATAGCCATGCAATAAAAACATCCATTATAATGCTATTGCAGGGACTCTGACCCAGGCTAATTTCAGACAGCGGCGGAGTTATAGAGATGATACAGTAAATATAATGAGTGCTTAATCTCTGCTGGGGTTTGTTAAATACAGGCTCTGTGCATCAGCTCTCAAAAAAGAATTCCAAACACTGGAAATTTCTGGATAAAGCTCTTTACATGTAAAAAGAGCTAAAAACGGTGAAAGCGACTGCAGCACTAAGGTTAGCGGTGGCTGGTTTTATGTAACGTCCAGCGGCGAGAAAAAAAAATCACTGACAGCCATCGGATCCTGCTGGGAATAGCAACACCACGGTCCCTCCCTGTTCTTGTCAAACTGGGAATGGAGAGGAAATGGGGAGAAGGGGTGGGGGTTAATGAAAGTAATGGGACAAGAAGGAGGAGGGAGGAGGTGCAGGGAGGAAGAGGAGGAGCAGGTGCCGGTGGAGGCACAGAAGGGAGATGCGGGAGGAGGTAGGTGGCAACAAGGTTCCTTCCTGACAGAGGGAGCGACGTAACAAATCAAGTACATACAGAAAACCAGTGTTGGGGAAGCTACTTTTAAACGGTGGCTTTTCAAGCTACAAGCTACTTATGATTAAAGGTAGCGAAGGTACGGCCCAGCTACTGTAGCTAACTACATCGAAGCTATTTCACCCGGTAATATTTAATATTTAAGCTGTAGGATATCCTTAAAGTAAATTCATTTTAAAAATGTAAAGCATGATGTTATAAGTAATATGAAAATCTATTCTTTTAACAATGTAATGTAAAATCACAAAAAAAGGTTTCAAAAAAGTTTCTTTGTTTGGTGTAAACTAAGCGTACTTAGACACTAAGAGTGCTGTGTGAAAATTAGAAGGGTTACAAAAAAAGAATAAAATAAAAGATAGATTTTGATCATCTGTCCAAGATTATAAATTCTATATGCAAACAATATTATATGTATAGTATACTGTAAAATAAAATTACATCATCTTTAAGTCATAATGTTTTTTAACCTTTTTAAATACCAATTTTCTTAGTTCAGCATCGTTATACCCTTACTGTGAGCGCTGCGAACTATAGCCAGAGCACGAGATGAATGAATGATCATCTCGAGGGGATGCTCGCGCTGCAGGCAGCTGCGGCGGAAACTGACATAAGCTCACGCGGGGCAGCACTCGCGTTGCCAGACGCGGCTTTAGTCGTGGCCACATATTTGCAACCTCAGAACGGTCGTAAAGTCAATTAATCGTAAATTGCATTGGTCGTAAATCGACAACGACCTGTAGTATCTTTAACGATGTAGCGTTTAGCCACGCTACATTGCTTTTCTTTAAAAAAAAAAAAATCCGTTGGTTCCTGGAAAAGTTACAATGTTTTAAAAATAGCTGCGCTACAGATAAGCTACTGAAAAAGTTAAGTTAGTAGCGTCGCTAATTGTAGTAAGCTACTCCCAAGCACTGCAATAATAAGATGTCGTTTTGTAATTTTTCAACGTCTGTTTTCCTTAAATGTATATTAATTTAATGTACATCCTTATCCACTTGTATTAGTTTGGGCATTTATTACACTAGCCATATAAGGCGGAGATATTTTTCATTTGAATAAATGTGTGAATTTGAATTTGAGTTAGAGAGAGACACCGTGCTCAGTGAGTCACTTGAGTGCACCTTTTCGGGCTCCTTCAGCTGGCCCTCACGCGCCCCTCCAGCACCAAGCACACGGCCGGCTGTTTGTGATGGAAATTCCTCCGCTCTGGAGAGCGAGTTGAGAGGCAATCCCAGCACATTAACGGGCAATCGACGCAAATGAGCCAGAGGGAGAGATCTCCGCAGCAACGTGATGTGGTGGAAAAGAAAGAGGTCGTG
>JAODJX010000001.1:21860701-21886074 GCA_026776945.1 Isichthys henryi
ATGGATGGATGATGGATGGATGTGTTATAGATGGATGGATGGTTGGATGTTTGGATGATGTTGGATGGATGGATGTATGATGGATGGATGGATGTATAATGGATGGATGGATGTATGATGGATGGATGGATGTATAATGGATGGATGGATGTATGATGGATGGATGGATGGGTGGATGGGTGGATGGATGATGGATGTATAATTGATGGATGGATGGATGGATGGATGGATGATGATGGATGGATGGATGTATGATGGATGGATGGATGTATAATGGATGGATGGATGATGGATGGATGGATGCATAATGGATGAATGGATGTATGATGGATGAATGGATGGATGGATGATGGATGGATGGATGGATGTATAATGCATGGATGGATGATGGATGGATGTGTAATAGATGAATGGATGATGATGGATGGATGGATGTATGATGGTTGGATGATGGATGGATGGATGATGGATGGATGTGTAATGGATGGATGGATGGATGGATGGATGGATGGATGATGATGGATGGATGGATGGATGGATGATGATGGATGGATGGATGGATGGATGGATGGATGGATGGATGGATTGATGGAAGATTCAGCCCCGAAATTGAGGCTGATAATCTAATGACGGTTCACTTCGACATCACTACGTAGTTTGCAGGTCATGAGCAGCTGCACCTGTGCAGTACAGTTTCCATTTTCCCATCGAAGTCTCACTATCATCTATGCATCAGACTGCAAGCAGCAAGCAGGCGCCGACTACCACGGTGAAGCGAAACAGCAATCGGGGAATAATTGGTGAGCCCTAATTCTCACATTTTCAGACCAATACAACACCATGTGGCATGATGTTTACTGTCGCCGCTCATATTATCTGGAGAAAATCTAGATACGATAGAGTGAGAGACAGGTGAGGCAGCACCAGCTAATTCAGTGTTATTACAGAGAGCCTGCTCCAGGTTAGTTAGTTGCAAAGGCCATGGAAGAGATCAATGCTATGTACTTAGAGATATTTAGAGAAAAGTTAGTAATGCCTAGGGCAAATAAGTCTTCTGAGTATTTGTGACTCAAGTTAAATACATATGCATTACATAATATTGGAATAAAATATATCGCATTGTGTTATTTAATGAAATGATAATATGTAAAACACATTTTTTTGTGCTATCGCTTGGTTATATCAGTTTCTTCTTTTTTCTCCTTCTTATTCTTGTTGCTGCATTTTGTAGCAAATAAAAATTTTTATCAGGCATACAAATTTTGCATCCCTTACCTTAAAACAACTATTAGGCTGGCTGTAAATAAAGAAATTGATTCTGTAAGTAAATAAAAGAGTTGCATTCTATGTGCACTTATTTATTCATAAAACAGAAGTTTAAACCACAAAACCTAGCTGATAATGCACTAAATATGGCTACAGTTGTTGCAAGCTATTCTGGAATATGTATACATATCTAAATATCTATTTTCACACTTAGCTGAGTAATACTTTTTAAGGTGATATCAATTCTGGCATTCATCACTTTGTACAGTATGGTACAATCCCAGGTCTTGGATGCCATTTGCTTGGTTTGTATTGTCACAACATGAAAATTGAGGGACTCGAGGGCAGACGTGAGGAAAACTAAAGTGGCTTTATTTCACCAAAACAAGACAGGAGCAGGAAAACCAGTGAGACCATGAGGATCAAAATAGGAAAACTGGTACTAGGAAGGACACAAGCAACAGGAGGACTGACATTAATGACTGAACTGGGGTTGACGAAACAAACAGAGACATATACCAAGACGAATGAGGGACAACAAGCACCACACAAGGCTCATCAGGGCCACATAAGGGAGGAGACAGGAGGGTCAGGCGGACATGACAGTAGAATATGCTCTGGGTATAAAGGACAAACAGGGGAGGGGACCAAGGGGACTGAAAGACAGAGTGGACAAATGGGGCTGCAGACAGATGGGACACTGGACAGGACAGGGTATGGCATGGCAGGACTGACAGGGCACATGGGACAGACACCACACTGACAAGACAGAACAAACACAAGATGAAACCAGGCACCAGTGAAAATGTACCAAAAAGACAACGGAGACCAGAGAACAGAGGAGACAGAGTCAGACAGAACAAGCCACACCAGAACAGGGCAAATGAGAAGGGGAACAATGGAGACAGGGGAGGAAACACCAGAGGGAGCAATAGGGGACACGGGTCAGGGCAAAACTGAGGCAAGACTAGGTAGTGGAACAGAGACCAAGATGGGACTGAAGGGAACGGGGAACGTCTGGGAAGTCTTTAAGACCCTGAGCAGCTTGAAGGCAAACCTGAGACACAAACCCTCCTGGGTCTGCTCCCCAGCGAGGCAGTATCCATCCGAACCATAGAGCCTAAAGACGTCAGAGGGCCAGTAGGGCCAGAGAGCACAAAGGGGCCAGCAGGTCAGGTGCAGGAAGGCACCAAGGGAACCACAGAACAGGAGGGCACTGAGGGAACCACAGAACCGGAGGGCACTGTGGGAACCACAGAACAGGAGGGCACCAAGGGAACCACAGAACAGGAGGGCACCGAGGGGACCACAGAACAGGAGGGCACTGAGAGAACCACAGAACAGGAGGGCACTGAGGGAACCACAGAACAGGAGCAGAAGAGCACCAAGGGAACCACAGAGGAGGAGGGCACCGAGGGGACCACAGAGCAGGAGCAGAAGGGCACCAAGGGGACCACAGAGCAGGAGGGCACCGAGGGGACAACAGAATAGGAGGGCACCAAGGGAACCACAGTGCAGGAGCAGGAGGGCACCAAGCGAACCACAGAGCAGGAGCAGGAGGGCATGGAGGGAACCACAGAATAAATGCAGGAGGGCACCAAGGGAACCACGGAACAAGAGGGCACAGAGGAAACCACAGAACAGGAGCAGAAGGGCACTGAGGGAATCACATAGTAGGAGAGCACTGAGGGGACCACAGAACAGGAGCAGGAGAGCGCTGAGGGGACCACAGAACAGGAGCAGAAGGGCACCGAGGGGACCACAGAGCAGGAGCAGAAGGGCACCGAGGGAACCACAGAGCAGGAGGGCACTGAGGGGACCACAGAGCAGGAGGGCACCGAGGGGACCACAGAGCAGGAGGGCACCAAGGGAACCACAGACTAGGAGCAGGAGAGTGCTGGTGGGATAGCAGGGCTTCAGTATGAGGGCGCTGCAGTTCCTCTCCTGCTCGCAGCAGGAGTAGTGTCTGGAAGGACATCAGTGCACAAACAAGAGTCTGGGCTGCTGGCCCAAATAGTGTGACCCCGTCTCCTCCTCCTGGAGATGGAGACCCGGCTAGCTCCTCTTTGGGACCCCTGCTGACACCCCTGAATGCACCGGGATTTAGGACCAGGTCAGCGCAAACTTCAGGCTGAGGCAGGGGGCCACAGAGCAGGACTTAGGGCAAAATCCAGAGGGTCCCACTCTAAATCCATCTTCCGGTGAGTCAGGTGCTGGCCTAGCAGCGACCAGGGAGGCGGGTACCAGAGGGGCAGTGACTGGGGAGTTGGGCACCGGACTGGCAGCAACATGCAGGGAATGAGCACATCACTGGTGGGAAGTCAGGAAGCTACAAGGAGGCCACCAAGGCGACAACAGGAGATGAGGCGGGCACCAGCAGAACACCAAGAGACAAATGGAGGACTCGAGGGCAGGAGTAAGGAAAACTAAAGGGGCTTTACTGCACCAAAAGAAGACAGGAACAAGGATCCAGACGGGACCATGAGGAATCAAAACGGGAAAACTAGCAATGGGAAGAGCACAAGTAACAGGAGGAGTGACGTTAATGAGCAGACTGGGGATGATAAGACAAACAGGAACTTATATGCAAAGACTAATGAGGACCAGGAATCAGACGTGACTCATCAGGGCCACAGGAGGGAGGAGGGTCAGGCAGACATGATGGGCAGGACGTGACATGTATGCAGCACATTATTTATGTTTACATATTTATGTCCTTTTGTGCTGTAATCTTTTGTTTTGTGAATTGTCTGAACCTGTCATACTCGAAGGAACTGATTCAGAAATAAAACCGTACCGTTTTCATATAATCCCTGCAACATGCTCATTGCCTCACGTATCAATAAGTATGACTTCAGGATATATTTAATGGAATGTCATCATCAGGGTAAATGAATGAGGATAAGGAAACGTAGAATTACATGCTTATCATTGTTACATCATTCTGTTTCTCGGCAACCACATCCGGTGTGGTTAGGGTGGCTAACAACTGGACTCACTACACAGGTAGATCATTTACAAACGCAGCGCAGTTGAAGTACCCATCTTAATGGCCCTTCAGGTGGACTCGTGCGAGCCAGGAGACCAGCTGAAAGCATGGATATTATTTTTACTGTCAATAGCCATATTCAACAGTCAGATTTTTTAAAAAACCATTAGATAACCTATAGGAAACTTTTAAAGGAGAGAGGCTTGCAACAGTAGCATCAGAACTAGTCTTGATCACCAACCTACAGGGAAACAGTCCTAAGCTAAGATAAATTTAGCAATATGGCTGTTCGATGTTCTTCTCAAATAGAAGAGGTGCTATACAGGTGGCTAGCAGACAGACATTGTATCTTCCACTGTGGAATTGGAGGTTGGGCTTAAGAAGCACACAGTGGTACACCCCACGGTGCCGGTTAATTAAAATTAGGGTGGATATTCTTATTTTGGGTAGTGAAGCAGGGAAAGCAGAATAAGGGCCATTTTAGATGTTCCCATGGTCTGTTTCATCCCCATGATGAATATTTGTGACCCATCACTACGAAATGAGTCTTAAGTCGCACTGGTAGAAATACACCCATAAGACTTATTTCGTGATGATGGGTCACATTTGTTTAGTCTTTTGGAAGAATGTGAGCGAGAAGGGGAATGATGACTGGGGATTGAGTGTGTGTGTGGGGGGGGGGGAGTTAAGAGAGGAGTAGGGCCAGGAAGAGCAACATGCTCTTCATTTATAACCTTAGCTAGCATCTAAACCTGCTTCTGTGAGGATTGGTACTCAGCAACCCCTGCGGTGTTGGACAGAGGCAGCCACCTAGGGCACCATCTTCTGGGTGGGCAAGCCAGGCTGACAGTAAGCTTCCTGCTAGGGGGGCAGTAGTAAAGTTTCCGGAGAAGGGGGGGACAGTGTCCAGGGCTTCATATGGGCTTTGACCAGCACTGCAACTGTACTCTGGATTACATGGAGAAGAAACTTAGCCCCCCCAGTACCACAGGAGCTTGACAATAACGCATTTCAGGCACAAAGAGGAAACTCAGAAATTGGTCTCCTTCAAATATTTTATTCTAATATTATCTAATATTGACTATAGATGACTATAATGGGGCACCTCTGGGCTGCAAACATTTCCCAGTTCTGTCCAGCATGAAATGAAAAGGAGCAGTGGAGTTAATTTAGGTGCTTCACTGCGCTGCTGGAGCAGGAATTTGCACCTGCTGGATTGTAGCCTCAGTTGGTCTGTGGAGCCGTGATGAATGTTGAGGATAGCTTGGACAATTCAGAGAAAGACCGCAGTGCGTTAGGACAGCTCAGGTCAGGGATCCATCCGGACTGTGGCCAGCTCACTCCCCGGGCCGCTTGTACGTAGACTGGAACGTACCATGTACTCCTAGACAAGCAAAATGCTCGGGATGAAAATCACCTGCTGAAATCCTAAATGGCTGACGCATGAAATGAGTAGCAGGCCTCGTCTGAGCTCATAAATTCGGTGCCGTCCACCTGCTCCCCTTCCATGGGCTGCGATTTGCCCTTCGGGTTTGCTTTGTGTTCCCGGTCAAATAAATCGGAGAGCCATCACCGCCACCAACATCTCCCCTTGGGGGAAGGGGGGGGGGGCTGTGTGGCTCAGCCATTATGCTGGCGAAATGTTGTTTTTGTTGTATTTTTTCTTCCTTTTTTGCCCCCTTTTTTTGCCTGTAGAAATGCACCACTAACCGTTTTTGCATACAAATGTAATTATTCATGGAGAAATGGGTTTAACCCCATGGTGGCCTGGCTGGGCCTCACTGTCTCTGTTTTCTCTAAAACTATGAAACAGAGAGAGGCCTTTGCAGCTGGTCATCAGATGAAGGAGATAATTGCTGATGAAAAGTCAGTCCGTGGCATTATGTTGTCCCCGAATCATTGTTCATTTCTATCACCATTGAGGACTCTGCTGAAGACCCAAGTGTTTCTTTTCACTTTTGGTATTCAGACTTGGTCGCCTAGCAACTAATAAAGGAGAAATCACCCACTGTATTAGCCAAGATGTGGCACAGGCTGACCCACTACAATGCAACTTTGTAAAAGGCGTTGATACAAGTTAATGATGGTCATTCAACACAACATTAATGGACTCCTTCACGGTATAATAAACCATGCATAGGACTGAAAGGGGGGCAGCTCCTCTGCCTGTGCACCTTTACAACTTTGTGTGTTTTGCCCTCTGAAAAACCCCAATGCGCACTACACAGGAAATCTCCCTTCCTACACGTCTGTATATTTCCATGTTAAATTCACATCACTGACCCATTGTTCACTTAAATGTGTTAAACATGGGCATATATACCCCCAAAGCCTGCCTGTTTACTTAATTTCATTTTATGTCGTTATGAATTGCATAGAAACGCAAACAGACTATAGATGATTTTCCCCGGTTCGTGTTTAATTAAAGCTATTTTAATACAACTTTTAAATGCGCTTCAATACAGTTGTGCAGTAGATATATAAAGACTGAGAAATGACCCTTCTCAGCGCACTGGATGGACTGGGATTTGAGGGGCCGTAGCTACCCAGCGGCTAAGCCGGGAAGATCTTCTGGAATGCCTTTCACTCCTGCTCAGTAGAGAAAAAGGGCAATTTTGTAACATTACTATTCGTTGCACCCTTTCTAAGCGAAACAGACAAAGCTGGGGTTCTGTCGCCCCGAGCAGAATAAAGGGAATCAAAGGATTTCCCCCTTAAATGGGCTAATTTTCTCCTTGAATTATGAAAGTAATGGCTAGGTAACACCGTGCGCTCCGTACCCGACTGCTTAATACCCCCTAAACCTTTCCACGTGGCCAGGCTAGCCGTAGCAATTAGACTTCATTATAGACTCATAAAGGATCTCATTTATGGGATTACTTAATAGACAATGAAATTTCATCGCGAAGAATTATGGTGAAAAATAATATTGGAGGTCGGACGGTGCGACGTCGGCGCGCGCCATGCATCATTCCGCCTGGTTTGGGATTTCACTCCAGTCCCCGGCCAGTCGACGCGCCTCCCGTCTTACTGCCTGCACTTTATTACTCCAATTACAGCTGCTATGACAGACGTGTTTGTTTACCGTCCATTTATCCAAGTTTAAAGTCACATCGTATTGCATTTTAAATACAGCTGATAGTTTGCATTGCAATTAAATTCCTATAAATGCCAGAGAGTTACCAGCACTCCGAGCCCCTCCCTCGACTTAATTAGGGAACACTTACCGGGCCATATTAAATTAATATGATGTACCCAATGGTTATTTAAAGGGCTAATTTACATTTGGCTTGACAGAATACGACAAATATAGTTCAGTATTATACACCACACTCATTTAATTGAAAAGCATTTCAGCTCCGTTATGTTATTTAAAATGTAAAAAGAAAATGTACATAACGTGTAAGTAAGTACGATGACTAAATAAGCAGTGTAAAATTAGTGCAAAAAAAGATAAATACCCGCTGACCGGTTCGACTATCGTTTTGTACAAGTAAGAAGCGTTATGTCTTAGATGAATGTCGAGTTAAACCTAATGCTGACCCACTCGGAGATCAAACTCGGTAATTATTGTCACAAGACTGGAGATTAACACATTTCTGGAATAGCTGTGTGTTTACACTGGAGAAATCAACTATAATAAACACTTTATAATTGAATCCTAATCGTGATCAAATAGCCAGCCCCAGTTTCTACAGAAATTCAAAAATCTTTAATTATTAGACCCGAAATCTTAACCAAATAGACGCAGACTGTTATTATAAAGTTACTATTTATGTGGCCAACGGAGAGTCCTGTTGTTTGTTCACTTGCATCCTATTTCCAGGCTGATCCTGAATATTCGTTTTCCACTTAAAATGTAACGGGAAAGGGCTGTTGTATTGCAAATCGTGGTAAAATACACTAAACAAATCGGCCTTGATATTCGAAAACTTATTGGACGGATCTGTAAGAGTGTTAGTTGACTTCTACTATATATTCCCAAACAGCTATTAAGTCATATAGCGACAGTGGCCTGATGCGTTCTTAGAATATGGGAAAATATTTTCATGTTCAGTTAAATATAATGTCAAACAAATAAATTTAGATGTTTCGGCATTTTCACTATAAATTTCTTTTAGAAAAATAATAAAAATAAATTAGCTATATTTTATAAATATGTAACTGACTATGATTATGAAGTCTGAGGAGCAGAATATATATATAATAATAATTATTATTATTATTAATAAATTCTTTTCAACATAACCTGATTAGTAAATGTGTACTGACCTAACGTTTTATACAGAAAGAGTCTTTTGTGATTGTGGTTTAGGATAACACAGTGACCAAATCAAGTGAGCGCAGGGCTGTTACAATTATCAAAAAGATATAGCCTGTTATTGAAAATACAGAAGTATTTAATTTCTGTAGACAATTTAAGTGGCGTATAATACAGAAGAGTAGCTGATAATATCGACCCATCCCGTTTAAGACAGAAAACAAATAAATAATGCAGAATGGATCTGTAAGCAGGTGCTGAACTTGGCCACTTTTTGTCTTCTGGTCGTGTTCTGAAAGCGCCGCTAACAGCTCCCGAACATTAGTAAACTAGTGTTGCTTACTTGTTATCCAAAGGACTTAAACCACTAAATGGGGAGGATTTGATTGGAAGCGCTTTGATGAATCACGTGTCCCAGGTCATTGGCGGTACTAAAGTCCCGGAGCGGGGCACACACGTGGGGGGCGTTAGGACCAGCCCTCTCCGGGGTCGCTTTTGTTTAACCATCGAACATAAGCACCTTCTGAGATCCCAAGGGCTTCAGATGAGAAAGAGCAGCGTTTCGTGTCGGAAACGTTGACCGCATCACACCGCAGCCATGTCCAGGTCGTTCTATGTCGATTCGTTGATAATTAAGGATTCTGCTCGCCCCGCGCCCTTGAACGAACATCCAGGGCAAGACTTCCTCATCCCCCTCGGCGTGCATTCGCCGGGCGTCATGGCCGTGGCAGCGCCGGTATGTCCGTCAAGGAAAAGCGGCACTTTCTGCGTCTGCCCGCTGTGCGTCACGTCTCACATCCATTCTCCCAGGAGCAGCATTCCGCTGCTGAAGGGACAGTTTCCGAGCGGTGAGATGCAGTACTGCCAGAGGATAGGACACCAGCAGAGCCCAGGTCTGGCGCAGCACGGACACACACCTGTCGGCACGCCCACATACAGTGTCACAGACGCTAGGAGGTTTCACTGTCTTTCCATAGGTAAGTTAGTTAGTGCGCGTCAGTCTTAATGTTTTTTTGTGAATGTCGTTTTCTTTTAAAGTGAGAATCAAGTGTATAGTTTGTTTTAGTACTTGAAAACTAAGTGAAAGGAATGTATTCTCGAAGCTCACTAGTGATGTTTTCCGTTAAACAGGTGTTTCGGGGGGAACTTCGACTGAAAAACTTTGTTGGGATGAAATGAAATGAAATGAACTTAATTATCTTAAAAGTATTGGGATTAGCAAACGTGTATTAATCCGTGACATCTTCTCGCATAGGTGCACCTGAGAGCAGTCACATCCAAAACGGGAAGAGAATGCGCACTGCCTTCACCAGCACTCAGCTACTGGAGCTGGAAAGGGAGTTTTCCTCCAACATGTACCTCTCCAGGTTGAGAAGAATAGAAATAGCGACGTACTTAAACCTGTCAGAGAAGCAGGTTAAGATCTGGTTCCAGAACCGCCGGGTGAAGCACAAAAAAGAGGGCAAAGGAACGCAAAGGAGCGTGCACGGGGGATGCACATGCGCCGGCGGGCACGCGCACTTCTCCCGGTCGGAGGACGAGGACTCGCTGTCGCCAGCATCAGCCACAGAGGAGAAGGAGATTTCCCCCATATAATGACATCCTGTCACACAACCTTTACTTCCACTAGCACTTAAAAAAAATATCGAAATATGGACACAGGCCGATTGGAGTAAGATTACAGGCCTATACATTACATTCTCTTTCAGATTTCTAAATACATGACTTATAAAATTCTCTTTTTATTTGTTATTACTGCAATTTTAGCATTGCATAAATGGAAATAGAAACTGAAGATATATATTACACTTGTCTTCCAATATAAATAAGTACAAAGAGAGAATTGAAAATCCAAGTCTTTGCAAGTTCCGCCTGTGTTACACGCGGAGATATGCCATACCCTCCTGCGTGTATGGCGCGTGTACATGAATATTGTAAAAATCAGTCGGTAACTAGATATGTGGATTGTATATTGTTATGATTTCCCCTTGATTTGTATGCTCATATTATATAAATTGTATCGTGTGGGCACTCTGCGATGAACTGGCATCCCATCCAGGGTGCATCCTTGCCTCGTGCCTTGCGCTGCCTGGGATAGACCCCTCCCCCACACCACATCTCTCAGAGACCCCGAACAGGATAACCGATTAGAAGAGGAATGATAGGGTGGATATGACTATATAAATGTGTATATTTGTATTTATTTAAATAAAAACAAAACGTGCCTGATGTTTCGCCAACAAGTGTCAGCTATTTCGTCAATGACTGCTTAAGAGGTTATTTTTTAACTGCTCAGCGCGCCGGTATGGTTATTAAACAGCTGGTGAGCAATTCTGGGTAACATCAAATCTAATCACTTTTATTGTCACATAACTAGAACGCGTAACCTACAGTGAGTGGAAGTATTGGGTCCATCTTTGCCCATAAGCAGTGCAATACACCGAATAAATTCAATCTGTACAGAAGTGAAACGTCCAAAGTATTACATTTGTAACAAAGACAGCAATTTCAATTCTGGAAAAGTGACGTCAATTTAATTTAATGTAAGTTTAACCTGAAACGAAAATTGCTATTTAAATTCAGAATGCGTTGTTTTTCGCAAATTAATATTACAACTGTTACATGATGTGCTCAGTCTTTCACCCTTTCCGTTCGAACCACGTCCTATGTATGGAAGAGAATGGTTGATAAAAAATTGTTTCAGATTAATGGACTCTTGACAAATTCCATCTGTTTTAAAGTCTGAAGCTGGCAGTGCCCAGCCCGGATTGCAGCGATACTGCTTGGGCTCGCCGCTTCATTGTGTCTGTTTCTATAGCCGTGACAGGTTTATAAAGACGCTTTCAAAGCCGGAGGCGGGCTCCGTCCTCTTTAATGAACTACACTGTCAATTTTCACTCAGAGCCTTTGGAGCTGGGGAGTCCCTTCTCCCATTGCCGTCTTCGGCCAGTGAAAAAGGCCCGGCTCTCTTTAATTGACTTGCAGCGCAATCCAGTCGAGTGCACTACAGTAAATAAAGTGAGTAAGAGATGTTTAGGAAGCAAACATGAAAGGGGCAATTGAGTTTTCCCACATATCAACATATAACCCGATTCATTCAGAAATAAACAGTGTATTTGACGCGTTTGCTTCAAGTAATAGTTGTTTCGTGCAGAAGTTAGAGCAAAGACATTGAGCATATTACGTTTTTTATATTTCAAAAGCGAATTCCAGAAGGTCAAGTTTAAGTTTAATACACCTTAACTGGTCATTACTACTACTTTCCGTTCATTTTAATAATACAATAACTTATTTCAGTGTAATCATAAGTGCAATGAGTGGAATCCCTAATTGTCCGAAAAATAAACAAACAGCCTAAGATTTATCTCTGTAAGTCCGGGTTTAACGACTGGATGCTCCGATGGGGCAACTAGGCCATGGTGCAGCGGTACACACTCCCGTTACATCCAAACTGCGTAGCTTTAATTAACATATCACCATTTTACACGCTAATTTAAAAAATGTTTTAAAAAACTCGTATCCACTTATAATTATTGGCTTTTCATTGAAATGAAAACTTTTTTTAAATCAAAATATCGTCGGGTCTACACATTTGTAAAGCTGTAATGTACTGTATTTCAACGTCTAGAGTTTATGCTGAAATATATATCTTCTGATAAATATGCTGATGTACCTTCATGAAAAGGCGCAAATTCCAAAATTCTCGGGTGTTTTGTATATATAAAAGTTCACTTTCATATAAAGCAAAAATAAGAATCATACGAACATACAGTAACATCAGAATTTGCAATAAATTGACCCAGCACTTTTGTTAACACAGAAGTAATGCTTTAAAATCTGATAACAACGACGCTTCCAAGCGATCTTGTCCGTAGTCCGCAGTAATAACCGCAGTACGGTGCCTCCTTATTCAAAGCTCCATATTTTATGCTCGCTTTTGTGCAGCTCATGGCTCCAGTGTTAAATTAATCCAAAGGGAGTTTAATTGCAGTTTCAGTCCCACGTCGGCTGATTATGTAGCAATTCCACCAAAACCACAAAAAGGGCTACATTGAGTGGGCAAAGGCTTTGACTGGTGAGATTGTACTGCCAAAGGCTTGCATTTAGCCGGGAGACCCCCGACAGATTCGGGCCTGGAGGCTTTGAAGAGACAGCGACAGGGTTCCTCTGTGAGCGCCAGAGAACGATTTAGTCACTGTTTCATTAGGCATTATTTGAACCTTTCAACTTCTGGTAAATTGAGGGGGCAAGCTGAAAATGGAAGGATTACGTAGGAGGGGCCGTTGGAAAATTAGCTAACGGTTAATTTAACTCGTTTTCTGTCAGAGTTTGGGATACATTCCTAATTGAGTGGAGAAGCAGGTGAAACTCTGGTCCCACGCAGACCTATTCAAGGCGAGAATAAATGGTTTCTTTTAATTTCCCGCTGCTGATAATATATTATCGAGAAAAAGACACCTAATGAATATATATTGAATTTCTTATTAATCGAATTAGAATTCGCTCTTGCAGGTGTGGGAGTAAGGACCACCATCCTTATTAAAACGGGTTAACAATGGAGTTAACCAGTTTGCGGAATGTTCTCCTTTTTATATGAATATATAACCTGACCCGGATTCGCCAATACTCAACCATATAACATGTCTGTCGTACATTTTCATGGAAAAGCGGCAAATGCAGACGTATGGGACAATCGTATTATCGGATTTCCTTTCAGTTTGTGAACAGGGCATTGCATTAAAGTTGTATCCATTTTATCCACCAAACTTACCAGAATAAAGGTAAAAAATAACAGTAATTTAGTTTTCATTTAATGTTGCAACGTCATCAGTTGAACTGACAGTGTTACATCTATACTGACAATAAACGTAATAGCCTATTCCGTAATAGGAGAATATGTTAAAAAATGATTAAAAAAAACTGATATGTCTATCCAACACTTGATTAGGCGTCGGAAATACTCAAAACGACAAAGAGGTAGAAATATGCAAATAACTCGATATAAAACAGATACAATACTGAACGTCCAGGTTTCTCCAAAAGCCTCCGAATACCTATTGAAAATGCGGTAATTATGCATGACAAAGGACAATTAATAAGCCCGCTCTCAGGCGCTTGCAGCTGCTGGCGCGTCGGGGAAAAGTAGGAGGAAACTCGAGTGTGAAAGCGCAGGGAAGTCGCGGGCTCGCGGGGACCTCTGCTTTAGTGGTGAATCCACAAGTGGGGCGTCAGCTTTCGCTCGATGTAAGAGACACCCATGTCAGCGGCTGAGTGCTTTTAAACCCATAAGCCATCGCGGGATGCTCTGGGCTGGGCTCTCTGCATGCCCGATAGGTGGCTGCTACAAAGATGATGAAACTGCGAATTCTAGACACGTGTCCCATCAATACCGCCTTTAGTGACTTAATTTAGTGAGTGCCCGGTCACCGCACAATATGTCTCGGCGCCCTTTGTCATTCTTTTGAGAAAGAATCCTTTTTAAAACGTGTCAACCACTTTTAAATGCATCCCTTTGTTTCGGTAGAGCGTGTCTCCTATATCATCAGCTTCATTTAGTGACTGGACTGAATTAAACAGTAACACTCCCCAAAAGCAAGGAAACTGAATAGGATAATAAATCATTATATTTCATCCGTCTCACCAACACTTAACCGACGCAGTACAAAAAGCGGGATATATTCATCAAAACAACAAAGGTTTGGTAATGTTCAGTTAT
The DNA here is from genome assembly GCA_026776945.1 of Isichthys henryi. Taxonomy (NCBI): domain Eukaryota; kingdom Metazoa; phylum Chordata; class Actinopteri; order Osteoglossiformes; family Mormyridae; genus Isichthys; species Isichthys henryi. The sequence goes on from JAODJX010000001.1 coordinate 21,874,934, forward strand.
GCTTGTCTGCAGCGTTTTAACACATCTTTAAATGATGATCATCATAACGATGTTTTCATAGATTTCTACGATCTATTCTACGAGATATTCTACCGTCATTTACATTAAACTCGCCATTTTACTGGCTCCATAATTGTACTGCAGCGCGACAGTTTCAGGTTCAGGTAATTGCTCCTAATATTTTGTTAAGCATTTGTTTAAGGAGACATTGCGTACGTCTCAAGTGGGATTACACATTAATGAAATCTCTAATTATCAATCAGCATCATACAGTCTGAAGAACTTGCCTTTCGAAAAATGCACTACAATCGCGTCTGAAGAGGGTAAAACGAAAAGGTTGAGAGTGCTTCATAGCCTCCTGGCTCCGGTTAATTTCCATGAGTGTAGGCTGTCACATTCACGAGACGTTTTGTCGTTGACGTGATTTGTTGCAATCAATACAGACAAGGCGATAGTCTACCTTTCCTCTACGTCATAAACAGGAGCACAGCCCTTAATACAATTTCATTTACATTATTGCGGCCGTAGCATCCGGAATATGCACGGACCTCCGCGACCCTGACAAGCGGCTAGAAAAAAATGGATAGATTTTCTTTACTTAACTTGCAAATGATTTAACAATGCTGTCCCCAAGTTGGGTTTTGATACACTTGCAGTTTTTAGCTCTAAAAATAAATATAGGCTAATAAGTAGTTCATTATGATTGTAATTGTCGTTTGGGCTCTATATAGGCCATTGGTTGTACACTTTTGTGTTTATGATTGCGTGGGAATCTGTGCGTCGGCGTTAGTAGGCCAAATTTATAAGCATTTTTTTTTATCAAACCCGCACACCACAATATAAGGAGATAAACAGCAGTAAAAGCTTCCGTTAATTCGACCTTTATAGTCCCCTTGGCCCCCACCAGCAGGAAATACTCTTCTTAGCTCTGTTTCTGTTCTAAATCGGTCCTGATCAATGTTTGAAACTTGAAGATAGGCTATCATTGTTTGCCCCCCAAGCACGTCACGTTGACTGGCACTTACATATATTTACACTGGTAATCAATCTTGTTCCGCTCCGGGAGGTGGACGCAGCTCTGCCCCAGTTGCGAAACGTGGTTAAAGTACACGCGGAGAGATGTCACTCAGAACAATAAAAGACAAAGAAATCAGTACGTATAAGCTGAAGGCGACTTGCACGGCTAAGATCTACTTATTCACTACAAGTTTAAATAGCATTCATGTTCCACAGAACTAAGCCGTACATGAGCAAATATAACAGCTCACAAAGACTATAAATGATTACCCAATTGACTGTTCGCCACTCGTCACGTGACTACCAGGTAAGCATCCAGTGCAGGTGCATTAGTCCGTGAGTCGTAAGTGCAGACGCTGGGAACTTGCATGGACGTCTTATTGCGAAGCTGACTTCTGGCAACCCGCGCTCGTCATGGACAACCTGGATATTTGTTATGACAACAGCTATGATTCCCGTGGCCAGGTAGACTACAGCTATGAGCCCCCCGCTTGTCTGTTCGCACAGGGGGCCTGTCAAACTCCGCTGATGAGGACCCCCTATAACTGCTTCGACGAGCACAGCAGGAGTGAGAGCGTGCCTTCTGTGCCCCCTGCATGCCTGCACTCTAATCTGGAGCAACAGCACACCTATGAGTACCTGCCAGGCAAAGGCCGGCCGGAGGAGGGCTACCTCTCAGCCAAATGCCGGGTAGCAGAGGAGCCTGTTGGGCCGGTGCCCTTCCCGTGGATGCGAAGCGCAAGGGCGCATCCGTATCTCTCCCCGCTTCCAGGTGCGCTCTTTGCAATCCGTAACTTTAAAATTAATGTGTTTCGTTTAAAAATAGTATAGCAAAATATCAAGTAAATTGGAAGGGAACAATGGTACTTGTCTGTAACGTATTATTTCGTCACAGCTTAAATTATTATGAACTGCTATACCGGAACAGATGTTGAAAAAAGCAAATCACATAATGTACACATGATAAAATTTCATACTAATGGAAATATTGCTCTTTTGACGCATATAGTCCTAAAGTCAGATTAGATTACAGTAGCTCTGGATGAACAGCAAGTGGATATTTTTAGAAACCACTCCATTGTCCGGTTTTCCCAGGTGGGCCTTTCCCGGAGGACCTAGAAGAGAGCAAGAGGAGCCGCACGGCGTACAGTCGAAGTCAACTCCTGGAGCTGGAGAAGGAGTTCCACTTCAACAAGTACATCTCAAGGCCCCGCAGATACGAACTGGCGGCCACCCTGAACCTCACGGAAAGACATGTTAAAATCTGGTTCCAGAACAGGCGGATGAAATGGAAAAAAGAGGAGACGAGAAAGGTCAAAGACCTCAACGTGGAGCCTGCTAAGTTAAACAACGAGGACGACAACGATGTGGATAAAATTGAATAGAAAGACCAGTCCAATGAAAAGACACAGAGGAATATATGCCTTTCAGAAAATATGATGTCTAAACTATAGGCTACACTTAATCAAAAGAAGGCTTTAATTACAGAGAACCTTTTTACTCAGTTTCTATAGAATCATGGGGTTAGAGTCAACAGTAGTTTTCACATTTACGTTAAAATAAAATAACGACGCGAAATAAATAATATAACAAAGGTTAAAATTATTTCTGACATTGAATTTTCAACCGAATTCATTGGAGTGAAGCCCGTCAATTTGAATATCACAATTTGAGGGTTTTAACACTTAAATATCACCCTTTTCGAGAGACGTAAAGAAGAAAAGAATATTTTTCCGAAACGGGGCTTCAGTTTCATTAAGGTTCCGGTGTGCTTACCCGTTTTTTTATTTGTTTTTTGTTTTGTTTTGTTTAACGCAATGTGTTGTTATCTGTGGAATTAACAAATAGTAGTTCTTGCTCTTCCTCAATGTACTATACATGATGAAGTTTACAAAAGTAAAACATTTCTTATTTAGTCGTTTTAGGCCTTGCAATACGTTGTTACCTGGACATGTTACCGTTACACCGCCTAGTATGGCTACAATTTTAAATTATAAATAGCTTATTATTATGAAAAATTATACACATTCATAATCGTAATGCGAGTTTGGCGTATTATTTCCCTGCTAAATGATTTTACTGACTGATTTTGCGGAAAACTTTTGCGAATGACAGTGAATTGCCAAGATTTTGACACTGAATAGAAATAGTCAATAGAGACGCTTAATTTTTTCCAATACTTTTTAAAGACCATTTTCACAATCATAAATGTTGCTGTTTGGTGGCTTGTGGGTATTATTAATGTCGCGTGTTTAACATGACTAATGATATTACATTTTAATGCAATTCTCCTTTTATTTTATAAATTAATTTCAGCAAATAAACTTCCTGAGTAAAAGTAAATTTCTTTGCCTGGGCGAGCAGATAATTTCATTGTTAATTATTTAACACTTGAAATTTCATAAATATTTTTTTTACAGATTTTAAAATCGCGTAAATAATGAACACACGATATTTTTTGCAGGGGCTGTTATTAGCACAGCAGTAAGCTGTAACGATTTACTGGTAAATAATATTATGACAAGAATTTACGTTGAAAAACAAAGGCCTATTTTTATTGTTTGGTTTGAAGATCACACAAGGAGCAAGAAGGCTATAATAGGCAAAGACGCGTATGTCGTGGGCCCATTTTGCTACAGAACCCTAACCCTGCAAGATAAATGTCAACGCATGCTACCGGTATGCTAACAGCACGAAGCGTCCTACGTAAGATGCGTGTTTATAGCCTATCTATAGAGAACAAACTACGTGTTAAGATTTTAAGAGAAAAGGGGGTGTCGCTATTAAGGAGTGATCATGCAGCATAATTGGCAATTATTTGCTAGAAATAAATAATAAATTTGGCAAATATTTGCTGGAAATAAATTTGACAAACAACAGTGGAAAGAAAAAAAAAAAAAAAAAAACTTCCAGCTATTACGAGTTCATTCGCCATACAAAAACGTTCGCTACTCAGCCGACTTGAATTTACACAAAATGCGATCCAGTATTATAATTGAAAACACCTAAAACCTAAAAGCGAAGGCCACTATTACAACATAACGTAAACCCCAATTCGATGTTTTGCTTATCTATTCTCATTGATAGAGGTTTGGCATTAAATTGTTTTTTAAGCCAAGTCTTTCGGAGGTTTCCTTACGCGTAATGTTAAAGATAGAGTGTCGGATAATTTATGGTACTGTCAATGATGCCTGTTGTAAATGTGAATGGCTCCCAGCCTGACTGAATGCCCCGATTTGAAAGGACAAAAGACAAAATTTTCATTTTAAAACGCATCTTGCCCCTGATAAACAAACCAACAAGTTTAGCACATTCGGGAGCATGTTAGAGGAATTCTAGTGTAATAGGAGATTTAATGTGTTTATCGCACTTGCACACTCGATACGGTTTTGTTTAAAGAAAACCCCGTAACCGACCAAAAAACAATAATATCCTGAAAATGACAGATTTGAGACAAATAAAATCTCGACACGCCTACTGCAGTATTTTTTTGTTGTTTTGCCATTTATGTAATGCTCGTTTATCCCGGAATTGTACCTGGCGACTTATCACATGGGCGTGTGTAAAGAACTTTAACTACAAATTTTCGACAAGAAGCCATACGTTCGCGATATGATTTTACACTTTTTTGATGTATGCTTATAAAAACTCCGGGATAAAAACAAATATTTTCTGTGCAAAACTAGTGTGTATATTGTACATGGCCATTGCTGATAGTCCGTAAGGCAAACATTAAGAACAAGTATGACTTTTGGCCCTCATTTGTGCAAACAAGAGGGCCACCGTGCCACCTCGTCTGGACTTGCAAATCTCTGTCGCTCGGCAACACACATCAACACAGATCAACATCATCGAGGAAAACCTGCATTATCCATAATAGGCCACCAAATGGCATTTTCAGGGAACAGAAAGAACGTCTTCCTAGTCTACAATATATACCTGCATTTCCCAACTGTATCCCTCGAGTTTCCTTGTTTCCTTTCCTTGCTATAGCCTACTTTCTATACTTTTCCTTGTTAACTGACAGTTTTAGTCTGTCTTCAGGTAACATCCTATTCTGACGCATGTATAATTATAACTGAATGACACACATGCCCTGGGTTAGCGCCCCGTCCTGGATTATTGTATGCCTTGCGCCCGTTATTTCCCGAATGGACTCCGGACCCCCTAAACGGGATTAGAAAATGAATTAATGAATGAACGAACAAGCGAACGAATGAATGAATAAATGAACGAGACGAAACAGGCAGTGCCCCGGGATGGGTTGGCGCCCTGTCCTGGGTTATTCTCTGCCTTGTGCCCGTTTTTTCCTGGAGAAGCCCCGGACCCCGGAGACCCTGCATAAGACAAGCGAGTGCGAGAAATGAATGAATGAAACGCACAATATGAAACATCCAAACTCTGGCCATGTAGATGAAAGTCATGGATGGAAAATTCGGCTACACACCGCAAGACAATACTAATTGTCATTATTGCCATGAAACTGCGTGAGCGGCGTGTTCTTCTGAATCCAGAACCAGGTGTGAGTTTCCGAAGCATTCTTAACGCTACAATGTTCGTAATTTCCATGTTAAAATAAATAAGGCTTCGGGAAGCTCACCCGCGATCATTAAGTTATGCTACTCTGTAACGCTTAAAGAACTTTAGATATCCTTTATAATTTCTAGATTACATGTTCATGAAAGTGCACATGCTGCTAGCGCAAAGTTTATTAACTGCCTTTCTCGCAGGTATATCCGCAGAGCCCGTCCTGGCAAAAGCGCGCCCTTAATCACCAGGCTGCCCGGCTGCTGTAGCCACTTCCCATATAATCTATCCGCTACTGGCTCCACAAAGAAAAATGTGGAGGGAGTAGCACCGTAGCAAGTAATTGATTCCTCTGGGTGAGAGACGTATAGCTGTGAACCGGGAAACGTGTACGACCCCCCACCCCCCATCTCGGAAGTCCACATTATTCAGGACTCATTTGAACGTACTAATTCGATTTCATCTATTTATTAGCTTTGAAAAGACACAGGAATATGTTTGACCATTTGAAATGAATGATGCGTGTGGATTAGATATATATTACATTTTTGGGACCAAATGTAATAAAAACTTGGGGTTTTTTTACGTTTTGGGGACCATTTTTCAGGTCCCCACAAAGATCTGTGAATACAACCAAAAAAAAAAAAATGGCAAAAGTCTCGTATTTTGTTCGGTTACTTAAGGTTAAGGTTAGGGGTTGGGTTTAGGGTTAGGGTTTCCCTACAGGGATGAATGGGGAGTCCCCATAAAGGTATAATTGTAAACCTGTGTATGTGTGTGTGTGTGTGTGTGTGCGCGCGCGCGTGTTTTCTTTACGCAGGCTATCCAAAGCAGCATACTTTGAACGTTGTCTGTTAATCAAAACACTGCAAACATACCCATACAGTTCGTTCGTGTATTGGCCTCATTCTCTGGCCATGTAGTAATCATTCCCAGTCTTCACCAGACTAAGCAGTCGGTATTCAGTGATGAACAATGAAATCCACTGGTCCCAGTGCAGCTGAAAGGTCCTCCCTTTTAGGGGATAGAAAACACAGCTGAAGACCCTCAAGGTATAAATGAATCAGTGCAGATTTCGGGGGCAGTTAAATTATAGACAGAAAAATATTGAATTAAATATTTTTAAGAGTTTAAAAGCTTATAATCATGAAGGCTTAACTGTTATAAACATTTTGATTATGACAGCAGTTATAGGACGATTACATCGCTTTTAGTCTAACGCGTTTTTCACGCAAAAATAAATGATAGATAGATAGATAGATAGATAGATAGATAGATAGATAGATAGATAGATAGATAGATAGATAGTGTATTGACTGTATTAGGTTTTAGATAGATAGATAGATAGACAGACAGACAGACAGACAGACAGACTGTAACCATGAACTGAAAAGGGGAAAAAACAGCCCCAAATGTTTTGCTTTCCTTGGTCGAAGGAATATCTTGGTGCAAATCCAAACAGGTTCCAAGATACCAACATACAACAATATGTACGTTTCTTACCATACTAGAATTCACGATGCGTATATTATAAGAAGCCACACACGATACTAGAATGCAAGATGCGTATATTATAAGAAGCCACACACGAACAGCCCGACTTTCAGCATACTTTGGGGATACTGTAGGAATTGGTGCTCTGTACTTGCCTTTCTACACGTAAACAGTGTATAACAATCAGTTTTAGTAAGAAACCAAAATGATTACAGTCCGTCCATTTGCATTTGTAATAGATCAACGATTTTCGTATATGTCAGGGACCCGCAAAGTCGTGTGTAGAATGAGGTAAATGTGTACGCATATGTGTATGACTCCAGACCACAACCGAAAGTTCAGCATCCCAACTACATAAGTCTTACGAAGCCAAAAACGTTAATGGTTGTAGTTATCCGATCAAATGGACCTAGGAGACACATGAACTGACAAAGACCTTGTATCCTTCGGAAATCCTTGTTATTGTTGCTAATTGCATCTGTGTACACTGACAAAATCCTTGGAGCATAGCAAAAAAATATTAGCCCAGTAATAGTCAGACATCATTGTGCGGGGGTCTTTCGGTACTCCGTTAGTTAAGAAGGTAGCTATGATTTGTCATAAATGGTATTCGATAAGCAGGTAGGCCCATTTAACAGAACGAACCTAAAAATACAGGCAAAATTTAGAAAGACTTAAACCCCAAAAATTCGGGCTTTAATTTCTCCAGTTACCGGTTTTACGTTTACTGTGGCATTTTATATTTCACTACTTGAATGATAAGGTTGTCAGGTAATCTCGGAAGTAATTAAGGCACTGAATTTAGCTCAGGGTCGACAAAATAAGTTAAGATACATAGCACTAAAACGGCACCCAAACAGATATATACGCTAAAACTAACGCTATGATTAAGTGTTCTATAAACAGATTGGGGCTTATTCTACATTTTAATGAGAACATTCCCACGTAAACACAGTTTAATGGGCTGAAAAATGAATGGGTTATTTTAGACAACCTCTAATGCGAAACGCCATTTTGGCTAAATTGTTTGCAGATGTCTGCTTAAATATCTATATTTGACGCACGTGTTTGGTGCATGCTTGCGCTTCTATTTAATATTTATTAACCTGTCAGATGTTGACAGGTTACTGTTACTTTTTTTGCATTCTGAAATATTTCAGCACAAAAAATCAGGTGAGACTCAAAATTTGCATAATGTAATTTATTTTAAAAGAAACGATATATTTTGGCAGCAGTTTAAATATTTATTTTAATTATTTTTAACTAAATTAAGCAAACTTATTTAGGTAAGTACCGTGTCCGCTGGTGCACTTCCGGTTATTAATTGTAATCGGGCGTTCATGGTACTGGGCAAAGCATTAAAGTTATAGTACAAATGCTTATTATTCTAGTAGCTGTTACTGTGAACACAATTCCAATGGGCTATTAAGCAAACAGCACCCACTGCACTAACCGTTGGTTACAACACATTGACTATGAATGCCTAAATATAATTAAAATATTTACAATTATAATTTATAAGTTATCATTTAGAATTTCAGCTCATTGTGTCTGAATATGTATACTTTCATTTCGAAATAATAGACAGTTTATTTATATGTTTTATGATGCATTGTTTTTGAAGAGCAATGTAAAAACTGTATTAGTTTTAGACAGATACAGCAAACGAGATTCTTGATAATTATTTCCAGTCACTTCAACCACTGATTAAGTCTTCAGCTTCAATGAATTACGTTGACTTTAGAAACTGCATTTAATCATTAAGCCTAATTTTAGAAATCAAATAAGGACTTGAAGGTAACATTACATGTAACCACTTGAAGGCTTTGTAAGCAAATACACACAGGGATTAACCTGTATTTAGATAAAGAAATTGTTTTGGGGAAGTAGCGAAAGTCAAAATCAGTTTGGCCGAGTAAAGGAAGCTTGATACTGTTGCTCGCCGATACTTGAATATACATTAACGAAATTAGAACTGCGTTTGTTTTTTCTTTCGATCTTAGAAGACATTCAGCCGCAAAGTAAATCGCAAATTCTGAATTGCAGCGCCATCGTGTGACGCGAGGTTTCTTAAGGTTTCTTGAAATTGTATTATCACAGTTTTTTGTTCAGCCAAACCTTAACAAACGTATGCCAGTTAGCATGTGACAAAGCAGTGTGAGTACAGCGATAAAATATTTAACATATTTAGGGAGAGGAGAGAGAGAGGAAATGGGGAGGGGTGCAAGACAGAGGGGGTAAAACTCGGAGGCCAGAGAGGCGCAGCTGACGCAGACTTGCCATCAGGCGGTAACATTCATCTCATAGCGGACATTCCAGCGCATTTAAAAGTGGAAAAGCGCATAAACATCACTATTAAATTATTTCAAAGCTGGCTGGTGGCAACGCCCCTACGTGTTTATGAAAAAGCAACTTGACATTAATTAGTTTACGTGACAAGGTAAACCTCTATGAGAAGTTACCTGACAACATTTCCTTTAAAGGAAAACAGCAGGACTGATTAAAAACTTTAAGTCTGTTACGGTATTCGATTAGTATAAATGGTCTACACGAGACCATACAGTGCTTATAGACAGGATACACAACCACGGAAGAATACATTGTAAATTTAAGACGGATGGGATATATAACTTTCTAATATCCGTTTTTATTTAAAGTACTTCATGTTTTACTTGCGTGTTATACCAGTAGGCCTATTACGCGTGTGATTACAAGAATCGTCTTTACCTTCATTTTAAATTCTTTATTTGATTATACAGTTAATTGAACGACAACTGTAATAATGTTTTGAACAAATCTTTTTCCTTTTTACTGTTTGGGGTAAATTAACTATATGGTTGCGGTCTCTCGATGGTGGAGGTGGGATCAGTGAACGGCAATATTACAAGATTTAACAACACCGCTGTTTTACTGAAATTCTGCGATGGCGACGTAATTTGACGAAGCGGCTTTCCACGCTCACTTTCCCACATTATACGTTTTAAATGTGACCCAGCTTTAGTATGTTGTGGCAGTGCTGGAAATACATTTAAAAAAGCCTCGCAAATAAAAAAGTACAAAGCTCTGGCCTTTTGTGAGCAGAACAAGGCGGGCTGTTCATTGTGCGTTTTTTTTCTGCAGGAACATGTGGAAGTAATCGCGGGGTGGTGGGTTCAGAGAGTCGTGGATGTGTTTTTCTGTGCAGGAGTGCTACAGGCGTTGCTGGAGCTCTTTGGTGGGTGGATGCCTTATGCGATAGCCGCGGGCAGAGCCCAGCCCGCCAGACCCAGCATTCGCGTACCTAGTTGCGTGGATGTTCTCATTGAATAATACATTATCTCTCATGGTTACATTCTTGTCCGAAGTAAAAATACGAAACCATCATTTCTCTATCTGGGGAGGCTCAGACTGCTGACACGAAGACACCAAAAGCGTCAAGGAACCGTTAAAAATACAATTAAAAGTTTAAACGTTTACCTTTTGACGAGGACAGTTGCATTTTATGCGGTGTTATAGTGCCCCCTGTTTTCCTACATGGTATAGGCAACAGAAAACCGCACGAGAAGCAATTTGGACTATCATGGCAAAAAAAAAAAAAAAAACATTTGGGAAGGGCTAAGTACTGCGTAAACTATTCACGGACACCCTAAACATTTCGTTAACATATACAATAGTTAAAATTATATAGGGCCTGCTGCAAATAATCAAATTTCATTGCATCTATTTGTTTAAAGCTGCGCAAACGAAAGCAAGAGATTAGATAGTTGCTATTAACAACTAGCGGACATAGTAGAAAAGATATATACAAACTTTTAAAATGTTACATTTTTGCAATTTTAGCAAATAGTATAATACATCAAATGCCTTTTATTTTAAAACATCCAATGACCTGGGTATAACTCGGGCTGCCATCGTTCTGGCACTTCGTAACTAAATGATGTTTTTCTAGCGGATAGTTCGCCTTTTTCACAAAAGCAGCACCAGGGGAAGAAAAAGCTTACTCTGCGAAACATATGTTTTTTTTTTTTTTTACCTCTCCGCTTCCCTCTGTGCCGGCCCCGCCCGGGGGCCCCGCGGCCGCGCCGGGGGGGGGGGGGGGCGGGGGGTGGTGGAGGAGGGGGGGG
>JAODJX010000001.1:21886174-21909205 GCA_026776945.1 Isichthys henryi
GGGGGGTTCATTTCCTGATCCCTATTTACTTTAAGGCAGATGATTACTTTTAGGGGAGGATGGACTGTTACATTGAATCAATTACGGGTCGCCGTGCTTGGAGCGCATTGTGAGCGCAGCGGCGGAAGCTGGCAGAGGAGCGCCGGAGCCTCATGCTCTACGCGCAGGATTTTATCCGACGCATCTGTTACTGGGATCCTAGGACTGGCACCGGAGCGTTCATGATTTTTTAACATCCAGGGGTTACCTTAATTAAGAAAAACACCCAAACGGAATTTTAAAAAGGTATTGTATTGGCTTCTTTTACAGATAATTTAAAAGCGACCCCCCCCCCTCGCAATGTAGGTGGTATTTCGCAAATTTCAACTTTTCGAATGTTTTTTTGTGGGATTATAAGATAAATCACGGAAAGTGGGATCTAATTAAAATGAAATGTAGTTATATGGAATTGGTTTCTGTTGATATACGTCTACGCGTCTTTCGCTTGTACGTTCAACATATAGAAGTTTGGTCAGCATTCCAAATACAGATGTGATTTTTTTCTGGATTTTTTTTTAAGTTCACAAGGATGTGGATTCCTTTAAGTTTTTTAATTTTTGCGACGGAGTTGGTCATTTCACTGGGATATTGTCTGTTTTCACACGACAAATGGCTTCACCTCCAGACGCTTGTCTGAGGTACGCTGATGGGTCTGGATGAAAGAGGCTGATTTCGACTTCGCAGCGGGAGATGTCAGCCGGACACCGCGGGGCTTCACCCAGGATGGGGCTAAAGAGGTTAATGGGAAAGCGTTTGAAAACGAGTGCAAAGCTATTTTCATTCATGCATATGGGATCCCACATTTTCGCATGGAATATAACTTTGCGTTTTCACTGGAACGTGTTTTTTTAAGGGATCTTATTGCACTCTCAAGCAACGATTCAAGGGAGACCTTTCTCCCGAATTAGGGAATTGAGTGAGGTTGGGGAAAATCATTTTGTACCTCTTGTACTTTTTTCCAGTTTAACGAATTATTTGTTTGCGTTGTTCCTAAGAATTTAAATCGTGTCGCTGGGAAACACTGGCTTCACGCATACGAGCTATCATTCGTCTGCATGGTTTTCTATTTGGTGTATTTCCATGGAAATTGATTCTTCGTGTGTAGAATTGGTTTTAGCCGTCGAAAAAATAAATTATGTGGAGGACCGTCGGTTGGAATAAATTTCTCAACCTCGCTTCATGTCATGGAACCGCTTCGGTACTGTGAGAATCGGCATATAGAAACGCCCGAATACAGGATACGGACAGTCTTCTTGTCTAGCTGCTACAGAAATAGACAGCTATTGTAAAACTGCGCGATTGGCGTGGTTAAACAAGATCATCCTCTCCGAGTGGTTGAAAAAGATCAGAAGTCAAATTAATGCAATCATAGGTTGAATTCCCACGCAGCTCTGGTGCTTAAGCCACCTCCGCAGAGCGGTACTTAATTACAGTTCCGACACCCCAATATTTGTCAGGGATAATTGGTCTATTCTGCACACTGTGGCAAACTCGGTGGGACTTCGTGATGCATTTCGTCAGCAAAGGCCTAACTTTTATAAGTTCTTTACGGCTATATACTGTAAGTAAGTAAAGACAGAGGACGGAAATTATAAATACAGCATCCAGTGTCACACAAATCATCGCAAATTTCTGTTTTCTTCTGCTAAGGACTGAGCATTTGCAAAACTATTTGCATCATTCAAATGCTACGAAATGGAGCATGCACTGTTTTGCACGTGTTTGATGGCTGTACCTGGTTTGGAAATAGAGGACAAAATGCCTGGATACGAGAAAGTTCGAATTGCACTGGGCTGAAAGCGTAGCCCCTGGGCATCTCAGCATGCCGTTCCTTGCCAGTGCGGCTACGCTGCAGCGCTGATAGAGTCCAGGGTCCAGAGCATTAGAGTCTCCGCCGAACAGATAAAAAACAGATTCCTTCACTGTCTCTTGGGCAATTTCTCCACTGACGAACCGAGCCGCACTGATTAGAAACATTCGACCAGATGAGGTCTTTGACAAGAATTTTCGGGGGGTACCGCGTTAGTTTAGATAGTGTGTTACTAATATAGACAAATAATTCTGTTACTAATGCAATTATCATCACAATCACACATCTTGCTTAAGCAGATAGGCAACTCAGATTTACCCTCGGGAAATCGGTTGTATTGTGAAACAACAAAAAATCTTTAGATGACTTTAGTTTTCTTGCTTGAAAATTAATTTCACGTTTTCTTGGTGCGCAAAAACAGCCAAAATGCACATTCGGAAATTCATTCACTCGGAAATTCAGGCAATATGAGCTGTGATTCCAGCATACGCATCTTATTCTAGACGAATGCGCACTGAAGCAATTAACAAAAATATCCAGTCTGAATATAGGCTATTGTCACTCGCGAAAATTTATACTGCTGCGCCCTCTTGTGGCTACCATGGGAAGAACCCCCTCCTTATTTTTCCTTGTTGTGTTGGCAAAATGAAATTCGGTAACTTCCAACATTTTTGTGGCGCCGCTAAGGGACACACAGGCATTTGGCTCGGCACAGCCTTTCTTTATGACAGTTTCTTATAGTTGCAGACCAATTTTGGGCCTTGCTTAAAAACGTAGTTATGAAATCGATGTTCAGATAGATTGAACAATTTGAAATTCATACTACGCCCGGGGATGTTTCCAATTAATTGCGTGCTTGCTTCTCTTAAGAGTAAATAATTAAAGTCTTGTCTAAATATTGTTAAGATGAATTTGACGATTTCGTTTTGTCGTCCCAGCTTACGTTGACACCTGGGGCCATGGGTGTCGTGTGGGCCATCCTTTCATTTGGAGTCTGTTTCATCGGGATACTCTTAGGTAACGTGACAATGCTTTATTTGCGTATATTTCATTATTTATTATAGTCATTTATAATTGATTAACTGGGAACAAATGGGAACGTATGTACAACATTTCGTTTAGACACATCATCCTGAATACCATTTATATAAAAACCTTTAATTTGACCTTATTGTCATCCGATGCAGGTCCCCGGGCCGTTAAGAGCGAATCGTCACCTCCACTCATCCATCCCGACCTGCCAGAGCTGGTTGTTAAACGCCATGCCAGCATCAACTTGACCTGTTCCGGAACGAGGGCCGTCAGCTGGATGCTTCCGCTGCCGGATAATGCCGTGGTTAAACGTGAAGACCCCCGAACCGCTGTGCTGGTGATTAAAGACGCGTCCGCTGCCAACACTGAAGCCCTAGTCTGCGAGTACGACGATTGGCAGGGTGCAGAGGAAGATAAGCAGGCTGAAATATACATATTTGTTCCTGGTAAATAAATATACATGTTCCCCATGTAAAATTTAAGCATATACCATACAATGTGTGTAACTCAAATTTTGATGCATGAAATATATGTATATATTATTTTATAGACCCAGAGATTCCATTCGTCCCCGAAAATGTGTCAGGGGAAACGGACCTTTTGACCCAAATCCCTTGTCGCGTTACAAACCCGGACTGGCACGTCGTGCTCAGAAGTGTCCCTTCCCGGACGGAGGTGCCCGCGCCGTACCTAAGCAAGATCGGCTTCCTGGGGGCTTTCCCCGAAGGCTCCTACGTGTGTGAAACCGCCGTGAACGGCAAGACGCGGAGCAGTGCAATCTACACGGTCAAGGCAGATCGAGGAAAAGACGGTAAACAGAAAAACCCGATGGCAAGTTAATTGCAGTATTTACAGGCGGCGTTAAGCCTGGTGGCTAAGAAACTGCGCTTGTACATATACGCAGTAGGGGGAGATAGACAGCTGAACCCTTAAGCAAAGTGCTTTAGAGAGAAAAAAAAAATACGGGATTAAAGATTTGGATTGGATAGGAGTGGGTCAATCGTATAACTCGGCGGCGCGTGTTGAAATGACATTACAGAAATTTTACGTGGTAGACTAACATAAGTAGTTCTGTAGAATTGAGAAAATGTAGACGCTTTGATAATGAGCCACTTAATAGCCACTTGTAGACGGTTCAGTTTTTTTTCCATGTGATGTGGGACAGATAGCACATTACCTGATCTTCCAGGTGTTGCTGTTGTAATGAATGTTAGAGCAGAAGTTTCTGGTGTCACTTACTTGTGGACGCAGGAGAAGACACAAAGTACAATATTGTATGGAGTGAGCACTGAAATACTCCGGGTCAAAGAGCATGCGGTACGGTTATTGTCCTGCATGAGTGTGTGTCTAAGTATATGTTGGGGTGGGAGGGGTCTGCAGGGATGAATGAGTTCACATCTCATATTACATGAGGGGGAGGGCAGTAGTGGGAGAATAGCTATCCTTCATTGGACTGGTCTTGGCTGGTGGGAGGGGCGTTTCCACAACACTCCGGGAAACGTATCTCGAGTCTGCTGGCTTATTGCTGCCCCCCTCCATGTGTAACCTCATACCTCCCCCCTCCCAGATGATTTCCAGTTGAAGCTGCATGCCAGTCAGCCAGCCGTGCGGGTGGGCGAGCCCTTCAGTCTCACCTGTGAAGGCCCCGCTGGAGACTCGTACCAGCAGAAATGGCTGCACCCCAGCAAGCAGGCAAGGGCTCCTGACAGCCGCTTCCATGCCGTTCTTTGCCCGTGTGGCTACGCTGAGTCCAGAGCATCAGAGAGGAAAGGACTCGGCAAACATAAGTGCTGTCAAGGAGCCGACCAGGCGTAAAAGTAGCTGGGCTGAGCTTGTAGGAAGAGCTACAGAAGATCTTACAGCAAAGCAAGAACATAAGACCACTATTCAAATCAGCAAAACGTACGACATTAAAAGCATTCAGGGAGCATGGAGCGGTACCAGGCTGCTTGGGGTTTTCCTGGAACAGATGGATCTTGAGGTTTTCCTTAAAGGTGGACAGGGAATTTGATGACCAGATATACTACAGTAGCTCATTCTGCCTGTAAATTCACCTTGCATGCCCTTCCTAGATGCCCCACAATGTCTGGGAAATAAAGAGTACCAGCTTGTACCGTTATGTGTTACTGGGACTCTTCCAGGGGAGTTTTTAGCTATCAAAAAGATCAGGGGCTAAGTGAAGTTCAGCTGGGGCTAAAGATTGGCATCGGGGCTAAAATACTCAGGGCTATAGCCCCGAGTGAACGGACCTATCAATGCCCATGGGCCGTACCTTCAAGGGTCTGCCGATTTTACTCCAGCTGTAGGTGAATGTACCTTTTAGTCTAAGTTAAGGTTCAGATTCTGTAGGACTCTGAGAAACATCCCCAAGGTACAAACAACGTAGTCCATTTCTGTACCTTAAAAGGTACAATTATCTACAGCTATAGGGTACTTGAGGGCACAGGCCAAGTGACAAGGCAAGGTACAAACTGGTGCTTTCTTTTTCTGACAGTGTACCTGTCCTTGCCTAATCTTGCCTTTCCTCTTCCTCTAGATCACTGGTGCTGAAGAGAGCAGGCAGTCTGTTGCTGGGGCCGTGCTCTACACCCTAAGCATCCGTGCAGCATCTGAGCAGGACACCGGCTTGTATGACTGCGCCATCACCGATACCCTGACCAGCATAACCAGAGTCCAGAGGGTGGCTGTCACAGTTTTACGTAGGTTGTGTTCCTGGACCTTGATAGAGGCTCCGCCTCTCACAGCCCGTTTCACCCAAAGGTTCTACTTTTTCGCTAGCGGGTACCACCTTCATCAGACTGGACCACAACATCGCACCACTGGAATTTGCAACCAGTCTGGAAGAGAGTGTGTTCAGCATCTTCATTGACGCGTACCCTGCCCCCAAAGTCCAATGGCTGAAGAACAATGCGGCCATTGACGAGAGCCAACGTAATATCTTCATCAAATTTAACGCGATCACTGCTAACAGGTAAGGATCAGCTTCTTTTAAACTTTTGTATCGTTTCCTGTTGACAGAAAACTTTTTATAGTTTAAAAATAGTTATTTTTAAATAAGGTCTAGAAATGCCTATGCTTGTTATACATGTTTTTATGTTTGTAAATTTAAGTACCAGCGAATCTATAAATATCAGCGAATTATGGCTGTTAATAACTGGAGCTTAGTGCTCATGGGCAGGTGAGTACTTGGTCAGGTGACTCCTTAGTCATGTCATCCAGTCACTGGAGGCAGGTTACTGAGAGAGCGAGAGGTGATGTAAATGACTGTTAGTAGACTAGATCAGGGTGACTCTCAGATGTTTTCTCTGAACATCAACGAATTTCTGGCATTTTTGGGTGACCTCTTGCCCCCCCAACTTCACAGGTATCTGAGCAGGCTGACGCTCTCCCGCCCCCAGGAGGGTGACAGTGGGAATTACACGATTGTGGTCTCCCATGAGAAGGTGCCGCTTGATGGCAAGGCGGTGCGTTTCTCCTTCCAGCTGAGAGTGAGAGGTGAGACCCACATCCCCCACTCCCTGCTGCCTTGTAGCTTAGCCATATGTGTTAGCCAGCAGGAATAATCCATGCACCCAGGGCCGGAACTGAGTGCCCCCCCGAGCAGCAGAAAACAAATTCTCTGAATCCATTTATTTTAAAAACATTTCAATAGCACATAGTATCTGTCTACTAACTAGCTAGCTCACAACATTTTCACAAGAAAAGTAGTGAAATATTAAAACTAGTGCAAATAAATAACATCTTCCAATTTAATCAGAGGTGTTTCTTCTGATTTTTCTTCACTCACTCTTTTGCATCCCATATTCAAATGGTGCCCTGCACATGCCCTTCACATGCTGACAGAATATGCACATGAGTGTAGCACAAGAGCTAATAAGCTAATGGAAGCCACTGTCATGTACACAATAGATGTTTATCCTGAGTGAGTTAGCTTTTAGAACACATAGGCAAAGACATAAGCATTCATAATGCATAGTGCTAAGTCTGTACGATCTAGAGCTCAGTTTATGCCCACAACAACATGGTATCAACCCAAGCACATTACGGTGGTTTGGCTTAGAGAACCACACCTGCCATTTTGGACAAGACTGTTGGTTCTCCTCCCATTGGGACCCCAGAAACTCAGTAATAGACATGAAGAGGCAGGGAGTTTTGGTTAACAGCTAACACAAAAATGAAAGGGTTTGCAAATCTCTGGATGCTGCTGGATAACCAGCTTCGCAAGACTTGGCTCAAGTGTGTGGGGGCTGTTTGAGAGCTCAGTCCCAAATATTTGCGTAAAACCTCACTAAAATTTAAATCTGGATAAAATTCAATGCAATAAAAAAAACCCTAAAGAGTCTGTTTTTATGTTTCAGGCCCCGATCCGCAGCCCCTGCTGCCGGGACTGCCTGAGATCTGGCCCCAGCAGACGGAGATGGTGGTCCCTCTCCACCAGGAATTCATCCTCAAGTGCAAGGGTGAGCGGGAGGTTCTCTGGGTCCTGCCCATCTTCCAAGGAGACTTCCTGGAGGACACAGAGGAGGATAACAGTGGCCTTTTTGTGACCACGCTCACTGTGATTAATGCAACTGTGGAGTACACAGGCTATTACTACTGCCATCATGCGGACAGCAACTACACCGAGCAAGACATGACTGCCATCTATGTCTATGTTCCAGGTACTGTACCAAGGTTTCTGTGCCGTGTATTGTGACCATGGTTGGGCGATCCCATTGCTTAGTATGGATATATTTGCTCTACTACCCTTCATAAGCAGCCTTACATAATCACAACAACAGTATCAAGACCTGATATAGCTATTCAGTCCCATTGTAACCAACTGGAACTCCGGTACAACCTCAACTTTTCCTCTCTTTCTCCCATAGACCCCGACATGCCCTTTGTCCCATCTCTGGACCCCTACAGCAAGCACGTCCTGGCCAGTATGGATGACATGGAAATCCAGTGCCGAATGTCAGACCCCAGAACCAATGTGACGTTGCTGAATGTGGACACACAGAAGGAGGTGCCGGCCACCTATGACAGCAAGCGGGGCATGGTGGGTTTATTCAGCTCGGGCACCTATGTCTGCAAGGCCCTAGTCAACGGCGAGGAGCACTACAGTGAGGAGTACATCGTCCATGGATGGACAAGTAATTGCCGGCGATGATGTTGTAAATAAAGTCAACAGAGCATTTTGCCGTGTGTGATACTCAGTGCCTCCTTCCCATTCTCTTGCAGCTAACGATGACCTCCAGGTGGAACTTCGTGTGGAACACTCAGCTCTGCTGGTGGGGCAGAAGCTGGTGGTGAGCTGTATAGCACGTGGCAGCGAGATGCTGGAGGATCTCTGGAAGTACCCTGGGAAGATGGTGAGGGCTTCTCACATTAAATTTTGTCTGGGGAAGAGCACTGAAGACCAGTGATTTAGCTGTCTTCTGTAATTAAGCACGTACGTGTCACAGTTGCCTGTTGATACAGCCCAGGTCATGGTATCACCTCTAGGAACCAGAGGAGACACATTTAACCCCCACAAATTCAAGGTGCCATCACTAGGAGTAGTGCTAGCAATGTTTGTGTGATTTCTGTTAAGTCCAAGGCACTGCAAAAGCCAAAGACATGACAATTGGGCCATGTGAAGTGATGCATGCTGGGTGATTTTTTTGTGCAGGCCTCAAGGGGGGTGAAGACAGTGAGGGAGAACAAGGCATCCCAGGAGATCAATTATACGCTGACCATCTCCCAGGCCACCACCAAGGACAGTGGCCTCTACGAGTGCTCCATCACTGACATCATGACCACAATTACTCGGACCAAGAAGGTGGAAATCACAGTCTATGGTATGCATAAATTGTGAATGAATAAAAGGCTTCTCCATGACTTGGAGCCATGCCTCTCTGAGCACTCTGCATTTTTTTCCTTCCACAGAAAGGGATTTCATATCTCTGGAGCCCACCTTCACTGCCATGCAGTCTGCCGATCTGGACGAGGTGAAGGAATTTGTGGTTATCATTGACAGCTTCCCCACCGCCAGGGTCACCTGGCTGAAGGACGGCAAGGTGCTGAACGACATCAATGCCGAGATGACCAGCAACCTACGGCGCGCCAGCGAAACTAGGTAACCACAGGCATGACACCCCAAACAACTGACATACCAGTTCATACACCTAACCAAACCTGATGACCCAGTCAAACCAAACACCTTGACTCCAGACTATCCAGTTGATACAGTACTAGAATGACAAATGCTGAACAGTGACAGCTAATGTTGATATGGTTTTGAGAAACTGCGGATGTATTCAAGCAACATCTGTTTCCCAGGTACCAAGGTACCTTGGTTCTGATCCGAGCGAAGGAAGAGGACAGTGGAAACTACACCATCCAAGTTAGAAATGGAAACCTGACCCAGAGCTTCAGTTTCACGTTGAAGGTGAAAGGTAAATTCAGTGCAGCCTTCAATTATGGTTAAATCATGTGACAGTTGGGTCAAGGAAAAGAAGGGTCTTTTCAGGGCTGTGAATTTTCCCTTGTTTGTAAGCAAGCAGAGGTAACCATGGAAGTTCCACTTGACAACGAATTATGACCAACCGTCTGTTTCCTGCGTAGTGCCACCAAAAATTGTGCAGTTGATGGACCTGCACCACAGCTCTGCCACAGGACAGTCTGTGGTGTGCATTGCAGGCGGGCAGCCTGTGCCAGAAGTGGAGTGGTTTGTCTGCAAGAACATCAAACTGTACGTTTCCTCTCACTTGTACCACATGCTATGCCACATGCGTTTTCATAGGTCAGCCACCTCATTAACAAGGGGGAGGCTGTCTAGGTGAAGGCGGCAGTGTAAGTCATGATGTTATCCTTCCGTTTGTCCACTAGATGCTCTAATGATTCATCTCAGTGGACCTCCCTGGCTGTCAACTCCACCGATATCACCATGGAGAATCACATAAACCAAGACAACCAGCTGGAGAGTCAGGTGATCTTTGCCAAACTGGAGAACTCTCTGGCTCTTAGGTGCTTGGCAAGGAACGAGCTAGCGGTGGCTAGTCGGGAAGTGAAACTCGTCTCAAATGGTGAGCACTGTTGTGAAAGTCCCCTTATTTTGAATGATACCAGCCACAATTTTTTTTTTTTTAAAAAAAGCAGGCCCCATGGAAAATAGGGTTTTTGAAAGATTATATCAGGCTAATTAATGCTTTATACTTTTTTACTGTGAAATCAGTTTCTCATTGAGAACCACAAAAAATGTCCTAAGTTCCTGAATAATTCAAAACATATTTGATGTTTTTTCCTGTGTAGCCCTACAGTCTGAGCTCACGGTCGCAGCTGCTGTCCTGGTTCTCTTGGTCATTGTCATCATCTCTCTCATTGTCCTGGTCATTATCTGGAAGCAGGTATTGAATGTCATTCATGAATTCTACCTATAAAGGCTTGTTCATTTTACCTGCAGCCAAAAATGACAATTGCATGTAACAATTACCACTACATCCATTGTACATTTTACCTGTAGTTACACTGTCTATGCTTACACATTTCACACTTCCAGTGTTCTTAGCAGTTCCTATTGTTCACTGTCAGCAGTGGGATTTGGGTCCAAAAGTTAACAACTCGTTGGAAGTGTAATATGGAAGTTCCACTGGCTAATGAACATGGGGTGTGTTTCCTTTCAGAAACCCCGGTATGAGATTAGGTGGCGTGTCATTGAATCAATTAGTCCAGATGGACACGAATACATCTATGTGGATCCCATGCAGCTTCCATATGACTCCAGATGGGAGTTTCCCCGTGATGGACTTGTTTTGGGTGAGCCTTGAGATACATGCCTGACTCCTGCACATCCAATCAGATCATTGGCTGCCCCTACATTGGTTGGCTTTCAACACATACTGTTCATTGGATGCACGTCTGCATTCTGTCAGATCATTGGCTGGTTCTTATAGACATCCTATCACATAATTTTCATGCTACATGTATAAAGTAAGGGAGGGAATCGGCAGTGACCGTCCGAAAAAATATAATATCGATATTTGTTGGTTGATTTGATATGTATCGCAATTTTTAAACATATGTTTACATATGTTGCCCTGATTTTCCACTTGCCGAAAGTTTTTGGCGATCGCCAACAAAAGCCCCAGATTGGAGGCATATCAACGTTCACCTGGCGCTGGAAAATCAGTGCTTGATCGCTATTAGTTCAGAGACGCGACTGGACAGAGTTGTCGATCCATCACAGATGCCCGTCAGATATCCAGCAGGCGATAAATGCAGCAGCAAGCTACAGCCAATGAGAGGGACAGGCGATAAATGCAGCAGCAAGCTACAGCCAATGAGAGGGACAGGCGATAAATGCAGCAGCAGGCTACAGCCAATGAGAGGGACAGGCGATAAATGCAGCAGCAAGCTCTAGTCAAAGAAATAGCAAGACAGGGCGAAGTGAAACCTGAGGGAGTCATTTAAAAAAGGTGTATATAGTTCAGTTTGTTCTTAGTGTTCAGGGAAGAGGGTGAGAGATATTCAGTTAAAGTTTACTTTTCACACACTAGCGTTTAGTTAGCTATAGTTAGTTATAGTTAGCTTTAAACTGAGATGAGGCAGTCTCAGCACAGGCTTATTCATTCATGATAGCACTGTGCCAAACTCGTGCTTGTCAGTCCCTTAACAAAATCAGGCCGTGTGCAACTGGTCAAATATATTAGCAGTACTAATCGTAAACAAAATTAAAAAATTGATTTCTAAACATCAGTTTGAACATGGGTTACTGAAATTAACTTTCATAGTGATACTACAATCGCCACCTTGAAAAATTGCAATCAATTCCATCCCCCGCAGACCCAGAGCTTTGGTCCAGAACTTTGGTCATTCCTTGAACTCCACTTGCGTGCTTCTGAGGAACACAGCATGATCTGTCCATGTCCTCCTTCCCTGCAGGCCGCGTTCTGGGCTCCGGAGCTTTTGGGAAGGTGGTTGAGGGGATGGCATACGGCCTTAGTCGCTCACAGCCCGTGATGAAGGTGGCCGTCAAGATGCTGAAGCGTAAGTCATTACCTGGCAGGGGCTTTGGATTCTAATTGAAAGTCATCAGAGTAATAATGTTTGAGCAAACTGCTCATATTCCTCTCTCAGCCACAGCAAGGTCCAGTGAGAAACAGGCCCTCATGTCTGAACTGAAGATCATGACTCATCTGGGGCCTCATCTGAACATTGTCAACCTACTGGGGGCCTGTACCAAGTCGGGTATGTACCCTAGGTATAGAAGGGGCTCCTGCAGTTTTTTTCAGTGGAGCACATTTTACAGTTCATTGACGACCATAAGCCCAGGTCTGACCGGCCACTTCTGCCCTTGCTCTTTCAGGACCAATCTACATTATCACAGAGTACTGCTTCTATGGCGATTTGGTCAACTACCTCCACAAAACCAGAGACAGCTTCATTAGCCAGCACATCGACAAGTCCAAGAAAGAACTGGACATCTTTGGCATCAACCCGGCTGATGAGAATAGCAGGAGGTGAGTGGCTGGTTTGGTTATTTTGGTCTGTTTTTTGGGCTAGACTTACACCACTGGGGTTCTTAATACTGCACTGTTCTACACAATAACCATCCCCATTCATACTGGTCCTCAAAGCCTTCAGGAATGAACGAAATGCTATTCATTTTAATATTCAGCTTTGCATCTAACACAGCACCCATCTTTGTGCCCTTGTTTAGCTACGTCATCCTGTCCTTTGAAAGCAAAGGGGACTATATGGATATGATGCAAGCCCATAACACCCAATACGTCCCGATGCTGGAAATGAGCGACGCTTCAAAGTACTCTGACGTCTACGGATCCAACTATGACCACCCGCCTTCTCATAAGAACAAATCTCTGAGCGGTACGGATGACATCCCCCCTCCCCCTCCCAGTATTGTGGCCCTGTTCCTGTCCTATAATTACACACTGGGTAATTGCAGCACACATGTTGCATTGGCTATCCACAGAGCCTTCACTAAGAAAGGCTGAATGGTCAGTCCTCTATATTTATATCGAGGTCCGCTGGTTTGATGTTTTCTGCTCCAGATATGAGTCACGTGTGCTAAACATCTTGCGTTTCGCTGACCCCACAGAGAGAGAAGCAAACAGCCTGCTGTCTGACGACTCTGACGATGGCCTGAGCACTATGGACCTGCTGAGCTTCACATACCAGGTGGCACGGGGGATGGAGTTCCTGGCCTCCAAGAACGTGAGTCCACTGGCGACCAGGGGCTCACGGATAAAAAGCTGGAGGGCTCGACTGATTGAAGATTATTGCTGTCATGCTAAAGGACCCGAGTTTGTGCCTGTGTCCATTCAGTAGTTTTTTTGAAGGCCGTATGTGGCTCATGGGCTAAAATGCTGTGATTGGAAGGGTGTTTTTTGTAATCCTAGATGTTGCAGGTTTTACCACTGGGCTGTGGAACACGGCTGTTGACCCAGCTCCCTCAAAAAACTTATGTTTCTTTGGAAAATCATCTGCTAAATATGTAAAATGACTCCAATGCAGGGAGGCACCTGTTATTTTATCGGGACGGGAGTGTAGGTGAATTAGCCAGTACGCAAACCAGTGGTGACACTATGTTAGATTAAGTATAATGTAATGACACAGGCAACAAGATGCATCAGAACATAGCCTGATCAAGTTGGCTGGCCAGACAGACAGTAGGGGCAGGGTCAAGGACAAGATACACAGCCAGTTATTGGAAGGGGAGGTAAGGGTTGGACAGCAAGTGCAGGGGAGGACTGACATTATGTAAAGGGAGGGAGATGGCCTTGTTTATGGTCAAATAGCAGTGCCCTGCTCACAGGCCCCAAGCTGAGGGTTTTAATTGCTGTGCTGTCTCTCAGTCCTGGGCTGCCCCGGTGCCCACAAAGATGATGGCAATAGGTTCCTCCCATCTGAGAAAATGACAGCCCAGGCGTCCAAGTCTGGGGTCACATGCCTGTTAAATCAGGGGTTGAGCAATAATCAGCACTGGAGAAGTCTGGACAGGCAGAAGAGAGGCCTGTAAATAGGCCTGAGGCTTAAATTACACGGTGCCACAGAGCAGCGCTGCTTATTCTTGCGGCAGACCTGTTACCCTGTTTCTCTGGTGTTTTCCAGAAGGAATTTTAAGGTCTCAATAAGGAGAATGTAGCTTGTTTCTTGCCATTTGAAAACATGAAATGTTGTTAGTAAATCAAGTGCTTCTGTTTGCAGTGTGTGCATCGAGATTTAGCTGCGAGAAACGTCCTGCTTTCCCAAGGCAAGATCGTGAAGATCTGCGACTTCGGCCTGGCCAGAGACATCATGCATGACAACAACTACGTTTCCAAAGGCAGTGTGAGTAGGAGGGAACTTCTCAGCAAGGCACAGGTCACATGACCACAAGGAGTGTGCGGGGAGATCTCGTAACAAGTGGAACATCATCAAAAAGAATAAGACTGATGGTTTGGGTTGAGGTACAGCTTAAAAATGAGTGGAAGTATGAAAGTCAATCATGATTCCTTACACAATAAGCTCTCACACTTATCCATGTCATTGACCTGCACATATCCCCAATGCCCCCCAGACCTTCCTGCCTGTGAAGTGGATGGCCCCCGAAAGCATCTTTGACAACCTGTACACTACAATGAGTGACGTCTGGTCCTACGGCATCCTGCTGTGGGAGATCTTCTCCTTGGGTATGTCAGACACACCTGGTCAGGCACCCTGTGTTCTCTCAGTGTTTCACACAGAGCTACAGTGTCCAATATATAACAACAGGTCTGAATTTACATCTTTTTCCTGTTTTTTTCAGGTGGGACCCCCTATCCAGGTATGGTAGTGGACTCAACCTTCTACAACAAGATCAAAAGCGGCTACAGGATGGCCAAACCTGAGCATGCCACTAGTGACGTGTATGTCCACGCCTTTCCCATAATGCAGCTCTCTTTACATACTATTACACACATCTAGAAGGCCTACTTTACTACGCATCATTACAGTTAACCACAATACATAAGAGTACAATAGTACATACTGCACTGCACTATATGTAATATGTAACCCTACCTCTATGGCTACAGGTATGAGATGATGATGAAGTGCTGGAACAGTGAACCCAAGAAGAGACCCTCCTTCTTCAGTCTCAGTGAAACCGTCGCCTCTTTGCTGCCTTCCGAGTACAAAAAGGTGGGTCTCTCTCAAATCCAGCTGTACAGCCGAACACAACCCGACCTGTGTTCTCAAACCCCTTTGATGAGCTCACCTCCTCTCTGTAACACCTACCTCTTCTTTTATCTTTACTTCCAGTCTGTTACTGTCACTTCCTGTCTGACACTCACCTCCTACTTGCCTCTTACAACCTCTGTATTATTTTAGGGTCAAGCTAAGAGGACAGAAACTCCCAGACTTGCTTGCAGAAGTAGTGCAGGTGTGTAGGGACCCCATAGAACGGTGTAACCCCCCAAAAAAACACTGGTCAAGCCTCACATCCCCTTTTGCGTTGATAAGATTCGCAGCGTGGGGAAGGCAGTCCCACATGGAAAAAAAATACTAAAAGATTGCCAGCAATAAAATTTGTCGATCTTATAAAAGATCACAAATGTTTTGTTTTTTTTTACATATCCAGAATATCATACCATGGCTCCTCCTATGACTTGGCGACCCCCCCAAGAAGTCATGAACTATAGTTTGATAACCAGTGCTACAAGGCCTGTTCGGTTCTTGGCTCATATGACAAGGCTGGCAAGCAGCTGTGTTAATGATGGGATGTCCTTTAGGAGGCGACCCGAGGTTCATAATTACGACAGGAAGCCCTGCATTAAAAGGCAGCACATTGCCGACTGCATGCCGCCACATCGATAAGACCTTCGGGCCTTTTATGATTCGGGGGAGTGGAGTAATTAGCCTTTCCTATAACGCCGCTTGGTATTTGGTGTGGTTTTCCTGGGTAACACACCCTGGGTTTACACACGCCCTCTAATGGCAAGCAGCTGCGTCAGCTGCGGCTCCCGTCGAGTCGCCACGGTGATGCTGAGAGCTTGTCATTTGGTGCGCAGTGCTATGAGCGTGTCCACCACCAGTTCCTGCGGAGCGACCACCCGGCGGTGACGCGTGTGCAGGTGGATGGTCAGGACACCTACGTGGCTATGCCCTACAAGAACCAGAGCAAACTGAAGGAGCGGGAAAGCGGCTTTGGTGAGCAGCGACTCAGCTCCGACAGCGGATACATCATCCCCCTGCCCGACCTGGACCCGATGTCTGATGACGAGTACAGCAAGAGGAACCGTCACAGGTGTGTAGAGTGACTGCTGCCATGACCACTACAGCACCCTAAACCTGTCCTGATCAACCCATGAATTCTAGTTCATACTTCTCTTTCCCACTTGCGCTTTTGTGCGCTTTCAGGCTGGGGAGGGTCGTGCGTGCAGCAGCTTGAGTTCATACTACGTTTGGCCGTAGATGCGGATGGCCGCAGTTGGTGCTGCATACAGCAGTGATACTCCACCAGGCCAGCAGGGGGCAGACGTATTGCAACAAACACAAATACAAGCAGTGTAGTGAAGCGGGTAAACTTAGGAACAGTTTTCAAGTTATTAGTCAAGGCTTGGGGGGGTGCCATCTTTTGAGGGGGTGCTGACTTAGCAAGTCAGTTTCACTTTGTCTCAGACAGCGGGCACTGCCGGTGAAACTTACCCACTCACTGCCATAACCCATACTGACAACTTCTTCCTCTAAATGCCACCTTTGAGTTGTTCCTCTTAGTAGTAATGTCATTGCCCTTAAGTCTACAAATGCCTCGTTTTGAGTGGCCACAGCCACACTACCTGTACTGTTCAGAGCTGCACTGCTGTCCCAAAAGTACTGCTTCAAGCAGGTTCTGATCCCAATCCCACTCTTGTTCCTTCTCCAGTTCCCAGACGTCGGAGGAGAGTGCCATCGAGACAGGCTCCAGCAGCTCTGCCTTTGGCAGGAGGGAGGCCGAGATGCTGGAAGATTCAGAGATGCTGGAGCTGTGCCTAGATTCAGGAGACATGACGGAGGACAGCTTTCTGTAAACTCCACAGAGCTACACCCAAACCCCCCTCCAACCCCTTTAAACCAGGACAGGCCGGCTGCTGAGAGTCTGAGGCCCAGTGCAGAGCATAAACCACTTTTTCCCGTGACCCAAGGCCTGTTCTCCAGGTGCCCCAGGAACAGAAATCATGGGCGTCTCTTCAATGCTGATAAGGAATGGGCTGCGGATGAACATTGACCCCTGCCACGTCACGCTCTGCATGGTTGGATCATCTCCTCTAGCACATTGTGATGTCCTGCTCGTTTTGGGGCATTGAGCACATAAGGATGAAGAGGACATCTTAAATGTACAGCACCTATTCTGTGGGCATTTTAAATCCAGCGATATAAGCGACAGAGGGACAGAGAACCAAAATCACGCTGAACCCCCAAAGACTGACAGTTCCTGGAAGCAATGACTGAACTGATTGAAAACCACTAAACCCAAAAGCATCATACCCACAATTCCACTGTCTTGGTAAGAAGAAACATCTCTAAAGAAGTCTAAACCATGGAAAGGGCAATTTGCGACATCCTTCCCTTGGTCCACTCAACATCCACTGCTCTTCCAAAAGCTAGCTGACTGAACAAACCGTGATGCAATATTAAAAGCACAAAGTTTCACTACATTCTGTTGGCGTGTGTGAGATATGTCAGCAGCCAATTGTGTGCAGCGGGCAGACTTATTTTTTTACTTTTGATCTTTATCATACCTATGAAAATGTAACGTTTGTTAATATTTCTGTGGAGTGAGCATTATTGGGGTGAAAAATGTGGCTATATTGTAAAAGTTTTTATGTCGTCGGTTTTATTGTAATGGTAACTGCCTTGTCCTGATTAGAAGTAAACAAACGATTTTCACCTAAAGGTACTGTTTAAGGCAAAAATATGCATTGATAATAATAATAATAATAATAATACACACCATAGAAATAACATTATTTCAGTTCCATATGACAAACATTCCAGAATTTGACTTTATATAAAACACATTTAAACCAAATATTATACACAAAAGCATTTAATCTACTTGTTAAACAAACTTTTATTACAGATTTAAAAAATACTGTTACATGCAGGAACCCCAACCACAAACTTCCATCTCAGTGAGACCATTCACGTTTCTGTTTAAGATACCTAATTGTATGTGACTGTCGTTTCGAAACTAAAGACTTGTGCTTGAATCTCTGTGGATGCCAAAATATGCAACTACGTCAACTGAACCACGATGCCTATAGATAATCAGAGGCATTGGCTCTAGACAATCAATAACGGACCTGACGCTGATCCAGTTCGAAGGATGGACATTTACCCTGTTGCCATTGGATCCCAGGCATTCGTTTCCTTTTCCCAGAAGACGTCAAGCATTCAGGACCAGCAAAGAACCCTGTGCCTGGATCCAGGCAATGAGGGAAGCCGTCTGGATTTATAACAGTCCCGAAAGCATTCCAGGTGTTAGCTGCCTTTGTGAAAGTCTAGCAACAGATTTGTGGAAACTAACAATGTTTTTTTTCCCCAGATGTGGATATAAGGAACATCCAAAACATCTACAAAGCCAAGTAATCTGCCAGCCTGGAATGGGCAGTGCTAGATATGTACAGAAATGTGTTTTACCTGCTGGAAAAAAGACTAATTACGTACAACGCGATGTCATACATCGATGAGTATATTTGCGTATACTGCCCTATTTACCTTTAGCTATGTCACTGCCTCTATTGTGC
This sequence comes from Isichthys henryi, assembly GCA_026776945.1. Classification (NCBI taxonomy): domain Eukaryota; kingdom Metazoa; phylum Chordata; class Actinopteri; order Osteoglossiformes; family Mormyridae; genus Isichthys; species Isichthys henryi. Next base: position 21,904,787 of record JAODJX010000001.1, read on the forward strand.
CTTTGACGACTGTGATGTGTACTCTACGGGCACTAAGAAACTTGCACTTTTAAAAAACTTTCCTTCTTTGGCGAGAGACGAGGTTTGGACTTGTAGAAAGTTTTCCTTTCAACGGCGTGACAGGGACGGGAACATTGGAAAGAGTGACCGTTGATCTTTACAGAAGGTACAATGCTTGTAATTATAGACAGCTTCTCAATTACAGACGTATCCTTTTGTTTTGTTATTCAATATGTACATTCAGATGATCTATATTTCAATAAATGATTTAATAAAGTCCTTTTGCCTTTAATCTAGTCATAGTTTACAAGCCAGTACGGTGCTTTTATAGTTCTCAGTTTCGCCATCGCGAAAGGCGGAAAAAAAGTTTTTTCTAGACTGCAAATTCAGAAATGGAAAATGCATTACCTTTAAAATCTTTCGAGTGCAGAGTTATGGGAAACAATATCTTTCACGCTTTGTATTATAATGCCGATGAATTACCTGCTCTGCATTACCTGTGCGGTGAGAGCGTCAGTTTCTGTCTGAACCTGATTCTATCATTCTTCACTCCGGTTTTTGCTGGAGTAATTGTTTTTTTTCTGTACCAGTAAATGTGGAAAAAATTGCATTATATATCATAAATAACAAGACTAGCTTTCACTGAAGTAAAACGCACATTAACAGGAAACCCACAAATTAAACACAGTAACACGGATCAATACACAGGGCAACCATGGCCAAACTGCGAGGGAGTCGGTCCAGACCATCCCTGCCTTCGTTTGTATATTTTAATTAATTAAGCAATAATCAGTCCGGTTTAAAATAGGCAATGCTTATATGATATCGCTGACCTGCAATTTCAATAGAAGCGCTGTCTTAGGTGTCATTGTGTTTTATGTGAATTTATTTAATTTCGACAGCAGGACAAAGCACTTTGATAATTTATTGCGGTCATTGCGATAAACAATGAAAACGCAAACTTTACTCGTTTATACGAATTCAGCGACTTATAGGCCTAGTCACCAATTCTACAACTGCTATTCTTCTATATATTCCTGAGACAGCATTTCTGACACTTTCGGTTACTAACATTATTTTGTGAGGAGGGGAGGGACACGGGTTCGAAACACAAAGTAGATAGTATCACTACCTGGACACTGTAGTCAGTGCCGGTCAACCCATTAGGCGACACAGGTTTGCTACCATAGATTCGACCGGAACTTATCGTAGGTTTTAAAGCATCTTTCCCCCTAAGTGAGTGCTTACATCTTCTGTTCTCCGTCTTTCGGAAAGCCCGGGGGCATCGTTGACTTTCACCCCCCCCCCCCCCAAATTCACCTCTTCCCTGCGTCCTGCACATTCACAAAACCAATATAGCCGCTCTCTGGCCCCCATCCCGGCATGGTTACTTAAATCTTCCTGCTAGACTCCGCGCGTCAGCCCTAGTTCCAGTAATACTTACTCTAGTATCTGTTTCTGGGCTTGAGTTTTCTGCTTGAGGTTACATGCCCAACGCTGTACTTACTCAACCTCGTGTTAAATTTTCCTATCTTTTCCCATTTGCGTCACAATGGCGCCCTCTGTCTGGAATCCTGTGGCCTTCTTTTGCTCAGTTTTAATATCTAGTAAGTTCTTTAAAGACTTAGGAACCACAAGTGATTATTTTTACGTCCAAACCAAGGACCAGTGTTCAGACTACAGTTCTAACAACATGATTGTGACTGGACAGCTAACCACCTACCTGTCTATAGCAACGTTTTTATCGTCAAGACCACGATTTTTTTTGCCGTATACGTGCATATTCAAAATGACGTGAAATGCACATTTTCATCACCAGAGGGAGACATAGCACAAGAAAAGATTTGATTAGGCCAAGGTTTTCGCTTTCAACAAAATATATGGGTTTAATAAAAGGTGTTGCAAATTTTAAATAAAATTAAGCAATACATTTTACATGACACATAATTAAAATAAATGCAGAAATGTATTTTTTTAAATAATAGTCCAATGAAAAGTAATACGTTAAAGGATGTATTGTGATCTAGGTAGGTCTCTCTTGTAGGATGGCAACGAAGGGTTGGGGTGGATGAATTAGACTAAGCGATGCCCTTGAAACGAAATGGAGAAGATCAGATGACCCACATTATTCATGTAGGACAGATATCGCCTGGGAGGTGGCAGAGTGTGTTTTGGTTACAGTTTTGTCTTACTGGGTCTATAAGGGTTAATTCTGCATGGAACTTGGATGGTGAGATCAATATGTAGTTGGGAAGTTTAATCTGTGATGTTTGATGGTACTGCATTCTGTGAACACACTAAAGAAGCCACATCTGAATTTACAACAATATTCTATTCACAAACCTTGATAGTTTGCTATTTACTCCATTGTAAGCATGCAGGCACACATCCAGGTACTAAAATTACGGGTTTGAAGTCCCCGCCCCACCCCCGACTGCCAAAATGATGTACCAAGGGAGACTTCCCCCAGGTCAACAAATTCTGACAACACCCTCCCTCTCCATTTTTTATAGAGAGATACTCTCTGGAGCTAAAGCCTTAGCAACCTCATTAGATACTACTGAGATACTCCCAGGAGATAAGATTTTAACCTCATTATTAGATATTCCTAAGATACTCTTTCTTTAGCTAAGGCTGTGGTATCATTAGTTAATAATACTGAGGTGGTCTGTGAACCTTACAGCTGTCATTTGCATACCATGCTGGGTGAATTAGCAGCTCTGGGCAATGATTTTGAGGTGTTCAGTACAGAAGAAGCTTCATGGAGTTCCTGCCTGCTACGGAATAGAAGGAGCACATAGAGTTCTTGTTCTTCTGTTATTGTTATGGGAACTGGGATCCTGGAATCTTTCCTATTTTATAATATTATCATATTTACATCAGGAGCCTGTTAGCTAAATGGTGCTCAGTTGCCTAAGAATGTGTACATAAAGCTTAATTTTTCCATAAATGCATGCATTGCTTTGGCACTTAGCAAATATCACAGGACACACCCACTATCATAGCCATTCTGAGAAGACGCTCCTTTTACGATGGAACAAAGCAAGTTGTATCAAGAACATGGCGGACATTTCAGATCCAGAAAGTAAAAATCCAAACCAGGATTTTGTTTCAACCAACCAGTTGAGCATAAAGAGTCACAGTCATATTTCGCTCAACTGGTTGGTTGAAACGAAATCCTGGTTTGGATTTTTACTTTCTGGACCTGAAATGTCCGCCTCTGAAGATTAGCCTGTCATTGGAATTGTGGGATGGAGTCATTGAGAAGGAGGTGTTACTTTCATGTGCTGTTCTGCCCCGGTGTTTATACCAAAAACGTTTATTATTTTTACATAAGAAGAGGCAAACAGAGACCCAGTATTAATGCCTGACAGAGTGTGGTAAATACAAGAACTCAGCAACTGAGTTAAACATGTACTGTTTGAAGAACACTGTAATGAGTCATGAACAGATCAACAACTGGACCCAAACAACTAGCCTCTATTATTATCTAAAGAATTGATCCAAGTGTTGGCTTGCCCCAGCATATGAACATTGATCTGCATTAGTCTTCTCTTAGACCTCAGTCCGAAATATGGATCAAGCTGTTTTGTACGAAGGTATCATTTCTACTTTTTACTTGATGCTGTTTTCCAATAGTACTAAATGTGCAATTTTTCGCTTTGTTTGTTTATTTTTTGCTTTTGGATATTGGAATTCTGAGTTTTTCTGAAACAAACAAAAAAAAAGTTATCTGGGAATGTTGCTGCACTGACTGACCTTTGTACTACTATTGCTGTACTTTGTACTTTGAAGGACGAAAGAGTCGAAGGCAGACATGTTGGCGAAACAGAAAGGGATTTTACTGAACTAATTGAAAAGGGATGGTAAACAAACAGGATTGCAGGGGATCAAGAAACAGGAGGAGTAGAACGAGGAAGGGCACAGGCAACAGGAAGGTTTGGTGTCAGTGATTGGACTGGGGATGACAGGGCTGGGAAGCACTGATGTACTGAGGGGACTAATGAGAGGCAGCTGGGAGTGATTAACACGAGGGTTAACCACCATATACACATAAGGTACTGCAAAAGGGGGTTATTTTGAAGTGCTTGAAACTCGACAAAATGTTGACATGTTGGACCTTTCTCTCGGTTGTTGCAGTATCATCTGTAGGTTCACTTCATTGCTACGATGCCTTTTACTATAAGTTGAGTAACACAGATAAAACATGCATTAAAGGTAGGTGTGTCCAGACTACTATATATATATCCATCCATCCATCCATCCATTTTCCAAACCGCTTATCCTACTGGGTCGTGGAGGGTCCGGAGCCCATCCCGGAAGCAAATGGGTAAGATGCAGGGAACAACCCAGGATGGGGGGCCAGCCCATCGCAGGGCACACTCACACACCAGTCACTCACACACACATTCCTACGGG
>JAODJX010000001.1:21909305-21938946 GCA_026776945.1 Isichthys henryi
ATGGGGAGAACATGCAAACTCCACACACATGTGACCCAGGCGGAGACTCGAACCCGGGTCCCAGAGGTGTGAGGTAAGAGTACTAACCACTGCACCACCATGCCGCCCAACTGTGTGTGTGCGTGCGTGCGTGTGTGTGTGTGTGAATATGTAAACCTGTAATATGTATGAATGCCTGTAAGTCTTTTTTTATGGATCCTTTTGTTGTATTTCTGTAACCCACCAGGACAATGGAAAATATAAAATCTCTGTCCTTTAAACAAAATTTTTTAATTACTTTAAATTCCCGTAAAATACTTTGAGACAGACCTGCTGCAAATGCACTATACTAAGTTAAATTTGATTGGCTGATTGATTGATTGATGTTTAACAACAGTACCATGTAAACCAATCACGTGGCTTTCATAAAGAGCAGCCACGAGGGTCTGAAAAGTTACTGTTATGCAAAACTGAAACCAAAACACTTCCAGTACAGTGGAAGCATTCAACTGGAGAGAAACTGTTGGTTAGCAGGGCCAAAAACCCAGACCTGCAGGTCTAGAGGGCTAGAGGCTTTATCAACCTCAGGTACAAATTATATCAGTGGCAGAAAGTCCCATGCAGGTCAAATCAAAGCCAGAACAAAGGCCATAGGAATTCTGGGACATGTCGGACAGCTATGGTGCTTCTAGTAACAGACTCACATATCAGCGCATGCAAAGGACCAGTGACAGTTTTGCATTGTGATAGGAGTGTTCTAGCAATAGGGAAATGTGTCTCCAGGCGCTACCGTTGACATGACATTGCTCTATGTCTGATTCCGAGCTCCCTGAGGCCCGTGAGTATGGCACCTGTCCAGCAGCTATGAAGCCGACACACATGGCTCTGTGTGCCGACTTAACGGTGAGCCTCTGGGCCCAAGGAAACAGTTTCCTTTCCCTAAAATGCCAAACAAGTATCAGCCAGAGATGGAAGAGTGACTAATAACAGACAGTGGTTAAGCCTGATATGAATGACGCCTCCCCCTAGGGGGAAACGGAAAAGAAGGAAAACCCCCTACAATGCAAACCCATTAGGTGATACAGGCTGTCAGGTAACACGGCATCTTCTGAAGGGGCGCCGACCCTGCAAGCCCATTTCCCTTTGTGTCAGATAGAGGGCGCCAGTGGGGGCGCTTATTTAAATCACTGCATGGGCTTCACTGTGTGCTATCACAGTTTTTATCTTTAAAACCCACATCTCGCTCCTGCCAATGTTAGACGTGAATCCTGACCACAGAGATGTTTGGGGATGAGCATTCCTTACATATAACATTAACATTGCTGTGGTGAACCTTACTGGCTCGCTGTTGCCTTGTTTTGTTGGTGTCTCGGATCTACCTCATGGTTACGTATAACCTCAACAACCTCCATGTTTATTCAGGTGCACTAGCTTAGTTCGCTATGACTGCTCCATGTTGCTGTCTTGACTTCATAATTGATGCAGCACTTTGCTTTCCCCGCCTTCCTTTCTGGCCAGCAGTAACCTCTAGAAAAAAAGTTTCCCTCTGGTTGCTGGTCCAAGCTATAACAATTGAATTTTCATTTCATTTTTTTGTAGAACCTTCCTCAACACAGCTGCCCTGAAGGCACTTAAATAAGAGGGTGCAGCAATGCAATATTAGCGCATAGATACTCAACTGTTCATGATAGGGGGGAAAAAGGAAGAAGGGAAAATTCCAGAATACGATGAGGGAGAGGAAGCAAAAACTCCATAGCATGGATTAAAAGAAAACATCTGGGGGGGTCCAACGTCAACTGGCCACCCGGTGCCCCTGGGCACGCTAACATTAAATAAAGCAAAGAAAGTTAGCATGCTTCCTTAAAAATATATAATCATCAGAATAACAGCCGTAAATTTGAAAGAAAATGAGAAATTCAAATAATCCCAGAAGGAGGGAAAGTTACTGTAACTGTAAGTTCTCTGGAAGTTGGAGGAGTGTTGAATTGACTGAAACAGACCCATAAAACCCTGACTCTGATAACTGAGACAGGCATATGGCATTAGGTTTGGGAGTCTTGGGATGTTGCTTCTGGGAGATTTAGGAGTTTTGTGAATGTTAGATGCTAGTTCGGAGAGCTGTCTTGCACTGGCTTGAAAACTGCTCCAAAAACTAGAAGCCCTGGAGCTCAAGTCTTCTCCATCAACAGCTCTTTTAATTATTAAGATAATTTCAAAGAGACTTCTCTTGTGCCTCTGCATTCCATCCCCTGTACCCTTAGCTACAGGAGAATTATAGCCCTCTGTAACTTTATTACGGAAGTCATATTCCTCAGTATTTGAATAGGTATCAGCAGAAATTACACCCTGGCACATATCACTCCTATTTGGCTGTGGAATTTTTTCCTGGGGGGGCGGGTGGAATCAGGGTATAGATAAAACTTAGGAGGAGGGGGAGGGTTCTTTGGATGACCTGCAGAGATCGATGGGAAAAGTTTTCCCTGGATACTGTGGAACATTAAGATAAGAAAGTATTACTAATATTTAATGGTAAGAATGTATTAACTAATCGGGGGGCATTAGCTAAGGCTGTGGTATCATTAGTTAATAATACTGAGGTTAATAATTCTCTGACATCAGCAGAGAAACTCAGGTGTTGCTGTTTTAACCAAATGTTCCATTTTTCCCAAGGTGGGGGGTGGGTCCTGGTGTCTGCCAGGTCCCTAGGTTACAGCCTCGGATGACCTACGCATTAATCCAGCCCTGGTTCCCAGACAAACAGACCGAATATCAAATTCACAATCACTTCTATATCTGGATGTGACGGTTTAATTTCAGTCATGAACCTTTAAAGAGGAGCCCTAATGTGGTCTCCGTTTAAAGAGAATTCTGTGGACGACTTGAAGCGGACTTCTATAAAGGAATCATTTATTCTTGTGTTGAGATATGAAAGAAGAGAAACAGGCAGAAATGTTCCTAGTAACATTTATATCAGAGCTGCTTTGCATTACACAAAGTGTTGGGTCTGCAGTGTGGAGACTTTATCACTGCTTAGTAATACAGTGCATCTCAGGCGACACATTCAACCCCCTGCGCATTTTCTGTTGTTCATGACAAGCCCTGCAGCAGCAGAAGTAATTAAAAGAAGGCTTCAAACAGAGATGAGGCCCCCAGGTTGTCCTCCGTATTAACTGCCCCCTCTGGTCTGTTGTTCTGTGGCGATGGTGGTTAGAGATGATGCTTTGTCTGACATCTAGGTCTGTTGCAGCAGATCGTGTGACACAAGTGGCAAAAAGAGAGTCAAATCGCCAGGTGAATAGGAAGGCGAATCGGCGAGGACGTGACCTGAGGAGCATGTACCAGCTGAAATAACAAACCCACTTAAACCGTAAAAATGTTGAGTAAAAACCTGAAATACCTTTCTCCTATTCTCTTCCTGTTATTTTGAATCAGACTTCCTGTAGCCAAATATAATATACAATAAAAATTGTGCTTGAAGAGCATGTTTTTTTTCATTAGCAGGTTCCAAAAGTCAAATTAAAGTCTAATTGCAGATTTGCACTTAGTACTGTCATGAAGCGTGGAAGTATGACTAAAAGGCAGGTGTTTGGGCAAACAAAAAGGGGGTTATTGAAACAAAACTAGACATAACTGAACAGGGGCTCCAAACTAAACAAGATTGTGAGGGATCAAAATGGGAGGGCTGGTACAGGGAAGGACGCGGGCAGACGGGAGAAGCAATGTTAACAACTGGACTGGGGATGATGAGACAAACAAGGACTTAAGTACAAAGATTAACAAAGGCCAACAAACACCAGGTGAGGCTCATGAGGGTCACGTGAAGGCGGAGACAGGAGGGTCAGGCGGACATGACGGGCAGGACATAAAGGGACCTGTACATATTTACTGCCTCCATGTCACGCATCCTCTTGATCTGGGGAAGTTAGACTGGATCAAGTTACACCAAGCCTAGCTATGACTTGTTAAAAACCAGTGAGACCTGGTACACCTACCCTGACCACATTTGGTCTAGCTACAAATGACCAAGCTACCTGCGGTCTAGCTAACACTCTGCTGCTTCACTTGGGCCACTACAACAAGCCAATTCATGCGATAATTGGTATCGACTCCCTGTCATAAAATATGGCAACATTTACAATATGGATCAGCATTAACGGTAAGCGTGTCTGAGTGGTAAGATATAAAGGGAATCTGATTTGAGTTTATGAGGATTGTTGATGTTCAACAACCGCCAGACGAAACCCAACACGGGTCCTGGCCTTGTCCGAGTGGTACTCAAGGACCTTAGACTCCTTGGTAAAGTGAATCGGCTCCTGGCGGAACCTTCCCTGGAAACGGCTCAGTTTCAGCGGCGTTCTGCTAACGAGCGCATTCCCATCGCTCATTTGGCCGAGCCGTCATGTCGAAATTAAAACCCTTGTCTGCAAGCAACACCACCGTCAGATTCAGACCTCAATGCTGAACCTTTGCAGATGGACTGAATTTGCTCAGAGGATCCATACCAGTCAGTACTGAGTACGAGGCGGGGGAGACCCTAGATGGGCAGACTTTTTATCCAGCACAATGAATTACTTATAACCCAAAACCGGAGCCATAGTTGGCACCCTGTTGAAATAAAGAGAATTGTTTGATACTAAATTCACTCATGCTTTATAATATCCAGACTAGTCTTGTTAGACTCTTTGAGAAAAGGGATCTTTAAATTTCATGCTCTATTTTGAATGATATAACTCAACCCAGCCTTGTACTGGATAAGCAGCCAGAAGATGGACGGATGGATAAAACATTTGTCCACAAATACTTCAAAATCAGAATAAAACTGGTTGCCATGCCTCACAATGCCATTTTCTATTTACTGCTGAAAGTGATGGAAAGTGGACAAGAGCATCAGCTAGACTAATAAACAAATAAACAATGAAATGCAACTATTGTCTGGTAACTCGGCGCTATCTGCTACCGCTGTGGCATGAACATACATTGACAAGTGTAAATGTGTCAGATTCTGTTATACATTAAACACCACTGTGACAAATGACATTACACATCAGAGTGACAGACTGCTTCACACACGTGCGACAGTAAAACCAAACAGTCCTCATCCTTTCATTTTTGTATGGATATGGGATGTCTCTAAAACATCTGCATCAGATTTCGGGTTAACGGAGTGTTTTGTGAAATCAGCACGGCATCGGGTTGCACTAATTCGGCTCATCTGGAATGTGAAGTCGCTCGCACGCGTGGCAGCCTTGCCGATCACTGCAAGAAGAGGACGGCAGCGGTGAAGTGAGGTGTGGTTCACACATCACTGCTCTGGGTTTGGAAAGTTCAGCGTTGTTCATAGTTCTAGGTCGTAGAGTTTGTATCTCTCAGCAAAACTCTTCGATTATGCAATGTTAATCATTTTAATCAGAGGCGATTATAGGATTATTTTAAGGTGGGGGCATGAGAGGGGCTATAATTCATACAGAGGGGCCATCCTTCTCATTAGCCAATGATATGTTTCGAATGATACGAGGGAGCACTCCGGGAGCCAATCAGCTTTCAGTTGAGAGCCTATGGTCCTGCCCCTGCACACTCCCCAGATTTTAATTGCTTAAAATTGATTGCTGTTGATGTGTTGAGAGCTTTTGGGTGTTGGGAAAATCCATCCATCTTCTAACCACTTATGGTCAGGGTTGTGAGGGACCTGTAGCCTATCCCAGGAGGCAAACGGCAGTGAGTGCCCTACATTGGAGGCCAGTATATTAAAATATATAGTTATTATACAACATATATATTTTACCCATCTATTTTCTGAAAGTGCTTGTTTTATTCATGGTCGCGGGGGGTACGGACCCTATGGTCACGACGCAGAGAACAAGCCAGGATGGGGCGTCAACCCATTTACACACCAGCCGCTCACACCTATGGACAACTTGGTAACTCCAGTTAACCTCAGCTTGTTTTTTGACTGTGCAGGGAAATCGGGGAACCCATACCCTGCTGATGGAGGCGCTGTCAGGCACACGGTTCCACGACTGACCCGGGATGTGGTGGCTTTTTATAAAGCCTATTTGCTGGTTTTGAAGAGACACATATTTCATTTTACTGAAAGCCCTTGGGGCCCAACAGATGTAACTGAAATAACTGTAGCAGCCAGTGGAGGGTATGTTAGGCTTGGTTTGCAGACAGCAGTTCAGGTCACAGTAGTGACAGCATGTTGGTCATATGCTTTTCTCAGAGACGCCAGCGTAGCCTGGAGACGATCTCTCCGCCCATGTGACCAACGAAAACCTCTCGATGAAGGTTATTTTTATTTCGGGTTGTGACTTGCTGCTTGTGTGAACCTCTTTGATGAGCCGAGCAGCATGGGGTGTAATTGTATTCAGGTCAGTTGTGGCTGGAAGTTGAAGCTCCCGTATTCTTGTAAGATCAACCAATGTTTAGGGTGGTTTAGCTGCTGGTTGTGGACTTCATGATGTAACCTAAATGGGGCCCAGGAAGAACCCTTCAGCAGCCCTGTGTAGACCATGCTCTAGGGCAGTGGTTCTCAAAGTCGGTCCTCGGGACCCACTGCCCTGCTTGTTTCCCAACTATCCCTGCCCTACATACTGCTGATTGCCTGGATCATGTGTATTCAGTCAATTAGAAGCTGAAAGACAGCTGGGACGTGTGTGTGGGGAACCACTGCTCTAGGTTGTTCTTAGCTTGACCAACATCAGCCTGAGGTGTTGGAACCCACGATGGACATTATAACCCACTGTTAGCATATTTATCATTTACTTATTGAGATTCCTTCAGTCTTACTAGAGGTCTGTACCATCAAGGGTATCATATAATCAGGGCAGGATATCATGGTTAGCATAGTGTGCGATATTAGCCACTTATGTTGCTCTATTTAGCTTCCAGTTTTTGGAAAAATTTGAGAAACTGCCAAAATTCTTATGAAGTTCAGCTCCATTCAATGGCAGAAATGATTCCAGATGGGAACAATGAAAATGCAACCCTACCCTCTTCATTGATCTCAGAGTAAACAATTATGTAGCACGGCTGGGCCAGGTTATTGGGGTCATCTCGAGGCCAGCAAGTGGGTTGTCCTGGACTTCTCTTAGGGACTTGTCCCTTCTCGCAGACATGCTGGATGCCTACAAGCCAAAGTCATCTTCTGACACTGATTAGAAGACAAACTCTGTATATTTCGCTTCTATCACCAGAGGATCTATCAGCTGAATAATGAATGGCAACCAGGGAACCTCTCATCCATTTATCCATAGGACATTTCAGTCAAAGCGACACTGGACCAGGTTAGTGGGGTTATCTGGAGGTCAGTGAGAAGATTATGTGGGGGTCAGCATTGGTGTTTATGCAAGCTCAACAAAGTGGCTCCAGAGATGGCCTACTACTTTGGGGAAGGATCACTTAAAACCCACAAGGACCACCTCTCTGCTGTGCTCATAGGGCGCACAACCAACCACAGCAGAGACGTTGCTTTTGTCGGGCATCAGCAAGGTATGGCCGTCTATTTCCCAAGTGACCACTCTTAGCAAAATACTACACATTCTTCATACTGCACCATATATGTGTCATGCATTTGTAGAGTTGAATATACCTATAGAGACCCATCTGGATTAGGTACCATAACTGTGACCCCATCCCATGGTTCAAACCAGCAAACTTTTGGTTACGGGTCACCTTTAATCATTCTGCTCCTCCCATCCCCGGTCTCCATTACCCCTTGGAGTTGGAAACACTGAATCTGCAGACCTGCATGCCCCACCCTTGCTTGCTAGCCTGGATCGATTGAGTACTCTTAGCAGGATGCCTCGAACACTGGACAGGGAAAACAGTGAGCCACAGACAAGGTTAGTCTCCTCTCTAACAGGACTAGCCCCGGGTGCAAGCCTGATGTTGATTTCAGCCAGAAGGAACTGTAAAATGGGCCTCTCATCTGCTTGGGGGTACATTTAAAGAGCACTCTTTGTAATTACTGTTACAGCATGATAAGGTGTTTGCTAAGTAAACACTGTAGACTTGTTTGGTTACTATGGTCTGGATTAGATCGGTTGTTCACTTTCCTGGCTCAGTGCCGTTAATAACAAAATGCTCTTCCCTTCGAAAGATAAGGGGTCACAGCGAGTCCTTCACAGAGGTTCCGTGTCTTTAAGAGACACATGCGAAGTCCTGAGGATCCAACACAATCAAACATCACGTGACAGCAAAACACATCAAGTTAGAGATATTTCTGCGGCACTTTATCCTGACACATATCTCATCTAAACAAAAGGATAGCTCATGGTTATAGAGCATAATATGTACGAGTGTAATTTGTTTGCCCTTCGTCAATCATTTACATCTGGCTGATTCAGTGGCAGATAGCATTTCCAGCTACAAAAGCTTAATTAGCCAGCCTAGAGTAATATGATCACATCACACATGCACAAACTCATTGATGCTAATATGTTCACATTATGCTTATAGTGGCTAATAAATTCACATCAACACATTCAACAGCTAGCTGCGGCTAATATGTTCATAAGGCATGTAGTAGTTAGTTATAGTTGAAATGTTCATATGGCATATAGCAACTAACGGTCGCTAATACATTCATACTGCATGTAGTGGCTAGCTGTGATTAATATGTTAATCTGGCATGCAGCATTTGGCATGAAGTACAAATCATGAAGAAATCATGAGCAAATATAGTCGCAATTTGATATAAAAGATGTGTAACTGTTCATTAGTGATGAACAAACATGATCAGTATTGCACCTGTGCTATTCATGACTTGTTCCTTCAGTAGTTCAAAGGGTTTACTGGATTAACTGATACAGTAACGAATACAGTATCTGCTTGGGATAAAAGTTACATTATGATTCATTAATGATGAACAAAAGTGAGATCAATATTTAACTTGTGTTTTTCATGACTTGGTCCTTCAGTAGTTCACAAAGGTTTACAGAATTAACAGATGCAGTAACAAATACAGATGCTCCTCTACTTACGAATGAGATACGTTCCAAACGACCGTTCGAAATTTGAAATGTTCGTAAATCGTTATTCAACATCATTTTAAGAGTTTACGCAAGTACAGAGAACTAGGATGCTGGGAGTATGCACGCTACGCTGCTGCGCGGCCGGAGTAGCGGCCAGAAGTCGTGCTAGGCAGAAATGGAGCACAGGAAAAAAAAATTGATGTTGCGGATGTCATGCCCGGCTCGTCCGATCCTCCTGTGTGCCACGCCCCCTGGTTACCCACGTGTGATTCCTTGATTGTCTCCAGCTTTGTCTGATTGCTTTGCTTTAGTCTTGTTGTATTTAAGTCCTGGTCTGACTTGTTTCCCCTGTCCGTCATTGTGGTATGGTGATGTTTGTGAGCGTTAGTACTCGTGTCCTAGCAATAAACCCCGTATTTACCCCGTATTCCTGCCTGCCTGCGTCCTGCTTGCTCGCTTGCCCGCACGATCGCCACTCGCTACCCGGCCAATCGTGACAGCGGACAGGAAACGGGAACATAAATAAGGACTGTAAGTCCTCTTAGTTCGTATGTCTGAAAGTTTGTAAGTTGAAAGTTCGTAAGTAGAGGAGTGTCTGTACAGCATCTGCTTGAAATAAAAAAATGTATCACGTTTCACCAATGATGAATTAACATGAGATCAGTATGTAAGTGTGGTTAATTAATACTTAAATAATAGCATAATGCTATATTATTTGTGTCCCATCGAGTAAAGTGTTACCACCGTTGCCAATATTTTCATATTACTTGTATCAGACCAAAATAGATGCTTTCTCTTCTCGTCTGTATTTATAAATAAAAATTGCACACAGGGCACTGTGTTGTTCATTGAAATGGGACACAGTGGTAGTGGGTGGGAAGTAAAATGGTAGGAAATCCCAAACACAGAATCAGCATTGAACACAATGTGGCACCACACAGATCTGGGTGTTAATGAAACGTGTCAGTCTTCTGTAGCTACAGTGGGGGGAAGAAAAGGGGAAACGGGTCTGGTTGGCTCTTTAGTCATTGGATTGGACGTTTAAGGGCCAGGATCTGCCTAGAGGAAAATAAAATCTGAAAATATATCTCACAATTGGTTCAGTTAATTCTCCTAGACAACTATGATATCTGTGCATAACCTATATGAGAGTATAGCTTATTTCTCCCATCTCTCATTTTTGCTCTCCTGCAAATAGGCACAAAATCACATATTAGCCTCACTTTCAGTTTCAAAAGAAATCTCATCAAGCTAATAATAGTTCTTGGATTGTCTCAATTAACTTTTGCACCACGTTTTGATCTCCGGTGGAGAAATAGGAGAGCACTAGTTATGAACTATTCTCATCCCTGCCAAGGTCAAATACCTGTATCAAGTTGGCACCCATATATGTGACCCGTCGCCACGAAATGAGTCTTAAGTCGCACTGGTAGAACTGCACCCATAAGACTCATTTCGTGGTGATGGGCCACATATGACTGAAGATAATAAAATGACTTCTGTTTGTGCAAGTGCTGGTTTCTGCAGCAAAAAATAAACATTTGTACTTTACTGATCATTTCAATGAATGATTTAGCTGATATTATGCTGCAACTAAATTCAGTTGTAAAGTTCATCCTTTTCTAGTCCTTTTTCTGACCCTGTGCATCATGCTGTATCATGGACACAGAGACGAGCTCTGCAAGGTCGTGCTGTGGGTTGCACTGCAGGATTTGACTCCCTCCCCTCGCTTTATGCACATGGATCTTTTAGCTCCAATATTGCTCATTTATGAAACCAAGTCATTTGGCAAGATTTCTTATTTGTTTCAAATATTTCTCCTGTTCGCTGGCTCACCTATGCCTACTTTATCTCTCCTAGAGAATTTTGGGAAAAACAAATCATACAAAAACTAAAATGAGGCTAAAATGAGAATCCCCATTTTCCCTCCCCAAGCTATAGACGAGCAGGCTATGAGCAGTATAATTTTCCTCTGGGAAGATTTGTCATGGTCTGTTTTTGAGATTGTTGTTTGGATGTAGGGCCAGGAACTACAGATAAGGGGGAGAGATGCTCTCCTTGGTGCCTACAGGAGTGACTCCATTCTGGGCTGCAACTGCTAATCTCACTCACCCCTGTCCATGTTTGCCTGACTCCCGGATACAAGTACCCACTCCCGGATCCAGCCAGAACCGGTTCTGCTAGTGAGATCCCAGACTTCTCTGCACTTGTCCTGGCTCGTGCATGTGCCGGAAGCCTGTGAGCCATAGTCACTTTCTGGTGTTGACTAGGAGGCAAACTCCATGTCCTCACATAGTTGCTCTTGTCCCAGCTAGATAGGGACAGCAACCTGGGAACTTCCCACCCCTTTTACCACAGGACACTGCAGTTAAATCTACTGATGCATATTGACAGTTATTTAAATGTCAGCCATAAGTCATACGCTTAATAGCTACTGACAGGGCTGCCTTTGTACATTTGAGTGGATGGGAGCAGGTCTAGGCTTTGACACTGAGCTTTATCACATACGACACTAATACCGACACCCAGGTTTAGTTTTCTGGTGAGCTGTGGAGGCCAGGCTGGGTGGAGGAACCACAAAACGATGTGGGATGAATCGGAGGCCTAGGATTTGATGTGCAACTGAGTCGCCAACATGTGAATTTCCCAGTTTCTCATGGGTCGCGAACTTGGTTGTTCCCACAGTAATGAACATACTGATGGTTTTACAACTGGACAGCAATCTCCACTTTGTTTGCCAAAGAAGCGGAATGGGGAAGCACAACTTGGATTAAATAGAAGGAAATTCCCACTCCACAATCGCTTCTGTACTCAACACAATGCTCATACAGTCGTGTTTCTCCAGATATGTCAATCTCTAAGTGAAGCAGAAAAAATCCTTAGATGAAAGTGATCACCTTTAAACCCACTTTCATTACCAGAATAATTCAAAATTTGAGCTTCTCCTGGAAGTTTAAATCAGAATGTTAGGCTGGTTGCTCTTATTTGGGGGGTTGTCAACTCTTCACATGATATTCTGTACTGGCCACTTCATCTGGGATTTTGCCTGAAATCCTTAAGCTGAAGAGGCATCAGCAGGAAGCCAGTTTATGCTGAATGCGCCTGTCAATGCTGCAGTCTGGTATTTTTGAACAGTTAGGTGTGTTGTCTGTTTCCATGAGGTCATCACACATGAGGGCATCATCATAAGTTTCCTCCATGCCATCAAACATTTTTTACCGCATGTGACAGTTCCGTGTAACTGTCTTATTGTGAAATATAGTGTAAAACATATTTTTGCTTCTCATACAAGTGAAAATTAAAACATGTTCATAATTGACATGCATTTTTGCCAATGTTAACTCATATTCCTATATACTCACCGATAAACACAATATATCCCATTGTTTTTTTATGTGACTGATTTTTGGGTTTCACTTTGAAGTGAACAATAACATTACTGTTTTACGGAGAAAATCCAGCTAAATCACTACTGTGGTAATAAATAGGCAGATTGTTTTTCGATCCTGATATTTGTCTTCTGTCAAAGCAGTGATGAACTGAGTGACCAGTTTAAATATGAAAGTACATTTCAGAGTGATGTTATGCTTTTCGAAGACCCTCAAGTTGACTTGATCTGTGATCTCTGTCAGCTTCTTCAGTTCGACCGGGATGGAATCGCTGGGATCAAACTGGCAAACCCAGGGTGTGTTTTCCATCAGGGAAGAATTTGTGTGATCAGCCAGGAATGGGGAAACCGTGGGGAAGATTCAAATATGCATTCACTACTCAGCTTAAATCCAGTTACACAAACAGGTATTTCTTAGGACGTAAGAAGTACCTGTGAAGAATATGTTGATTCAAACTGTATTGTCATTTTATTGCACTATTTTTTGTCCTACCCTGCAACATAAGAGTTTTACTGTGTTCCTCAGAACACGAGACAATAAAAGCTTGCAAGCGAAACTTGAAAATATGCAGGCGTACAATGAAACGATTCTTTTGTTTGAGACTTTACACATTTACACATAAAATGACATAAGCGCACAAAACAATTGTCACGTTCACCGGAGAACAGAACGGCGATCATGCGGGCAAGCAGGCAAAAACAGGCTTGAAGCCGTAGATCAGGGCAAACTAGGGGTTTATTAACAGACTCAGGCAGGACAGGACACTGACGCACGGCAACATCACCGTACCACACTGACGGACAGGGGAAACAAGTCAGACCAGGACTTAAATACAACAGGACTAAAGCAAAGCAATCAGACAAAGCTGGAGACAATCAGGGAAACACACGTGGGTAACCAGGGGGGTGTGGCACACACGAGGAGCCGACGAGCCGGGCATGACACCAATAATGAATAAATAGATTTATATGCTGTAGTTGAAGTGCAACTTTCAACTAGGGCTGAACAGTGGGTTTGACTGTGAAAAGCTTACAGTTGAAGAACAGTAGTAGTAATAGGACAGCGTGGGGGTGGGGGGTATGAATTAAAGTTGTTCAATGTAAATTGTAACAAGATGGTCCCAGGAAACTGAACACCAGCAGCTTTCAAGTTACGACAGTGTGCTTTTAAATTCCGTACTAGTTTGAGTAACTAACCAATTGAAATATTGAAGGGGCAGACATTTCCTGATGGAAGCGTGAGTTTAGGGCAAAGATACATAATTCATAAAATGAAATATAGCAGAATGTCAGCTCTCCTTCTTATAAAACACAACAGGGTGTGACCTGCTCTGGTCTTCACCGTTGAGATGGTCTTCATTTCCTCCATGTGATATTGCGTGTTGAAATGTGATTACACCCAATGATAATTCTCTGCTTTGCATATGGCAGAACTCTTAAGCCATGCAAAACCCTATATTATTGCTGACAATATTCCAGAACCTCCTTCTGATTCTTCCCCAACCATAAATTGCATATTATACCATTGCGCTGGTTATCTTAAACATCTTTCTTTCTTTATGTCTTTTGACATGTTTCTACTTGCTGTACCTGAGGAAGCAACTGTGTACTTGTTGTATAATGACTTATAATGATAAGCCACTGCCTGCTTCAGTCCCATCATCACTTAGTTACAGTAATGAAACTGGCAAATGCATCATAACAGCTCATAGGGTAACTGACACTAATTAATGCATTATAACAGCTCATATGATCACTGACACTGGCTAACACATCATAACTGCTCATTGGGTCACTGACACTAATTAATGCATTATAACAGCTCATATGATCACTGACACTGGCTAACACGTCATAACTGCTCATAGGGTCACTGACACTAATTAATGCATTATAACAGCTCATAGCATCACTGACACTGGCTAACACATCATAACAGCTCATAGGGTCACTGACACTAATTAATGCATTATAACAGCTCATAGGGTGAAAATGATTTGTTAGTCATTGACAAAACCCTGGGTACCATGCTGATTGACACTATTTATTCAAAAGGCTTCTCTCATTTTGTTAAGGATGCCAACAGTGCCGCAGTGTTCAAGCTGGAAACAGTCGGCATGTGTCTTTAAGGAGTCACTTTGAAATCACACTGAGCTTTGGGCCTAATTCCCCAGCAAAGAAAGGACAGTGAACAGATGCCTTGATGCCAGGAGAATGTGTCACCAGTCCCAGCATGCCTCAACATGCTCCTCTTCATCAAAGCTGTCAGTAAGGCAGCAGTGAGTGGTTGGCACAAGGCAGTCAAGCTGAGTATGTAACCGTAGTGTTGGCTACTCAATGGTAAGGTTGAGCATATGACTTTAGGGTTGAGTAAATGGTATTGCAGATGCGTAGAAATTTAATGTTGAGGAAATAAGAGTTGAACTGGGAAAGGTGTGAATATGTGAAGACAGAGAAGTGGAGCTGGGTACACGACGGTAGAGTTGGGTTGACATTTAACGTAAGGTACACAGCAGCCGCATTTGGGTTATAGTAGTTGAAATACGTAAATAGCAGTGAAGTTGAGTACAGATGTAGCCCTGAGCTGTGGGTTTTAAATATGAAATAAGCTTGAGTTTGGCAGCTTAACACCAGCACAAGGTTTCTGAATCTGTGACGGGGCACATGGAAAAACAACAAGGGCTATATCTGAGGGCGAGTGCTGCAAGCAGACTGTCCTCCAAAGCCAACTGACACAATGGCAGCCCTTCACAACTCCATGTTTGTGGTGTGTAAGCCAGTGATGGTCATGTGAACAAAGATGAGGCCTCGGGCGAGACTTGTAAATAAAAATAGTCTTGCTTTTCAGCAGGCTTTGTAGTTGTCTTGGTGGGGCACCAAGCTCACTGTATCACAAGCATAGCTCTTGCATATCTGTTCTTGGGCCAGTGGGGAGCAGGGTTAGAGACTCAAGTAATAACATTTAATCTCCACTTGTTCAGAATCCCCCCTACCCCCTTCTCCCTTGGTTAAAAAAAAAGTAGTCTTTGAGAAGCCGCAGTAATTCCCCAGCCAAAATGACGTACAGGCTTGACGTAAAGAGATATCAGATAAGATATCGCACATACAAAATGTTTTTTTGTTGTTGTTGCTACATTTGATCAGGTTCTCTTGTACTTTCTCAGAGACAAACAAGAAAACTTTTCTAACTGACATGACGGTCATGTGCCAGCATTTGGAGTGCCGTTTTTCCAAATTGGCTTCATGTAGTTATTTGTTTCGGTTTTCCGTGGAAATAACAGGGCATTGATGGTTAGAGTTAGAGGCGCAGATCAATGCATCTCGAGCAGGATGTTCAATACAGTGTAATGTGGAAAAACTGCATTCATGAGGAGATCTGGTGCCTCATTTATGAAAGTTGCAAAAAGATGCCCGAACTATGTGAACGCTACTTATCACACAAGATCCCAGATTTATTAAAAAAAAAACTATAGGGGAAAAATGTGTATATTTATGGAAACTCAGGAAGAGGTTTATGCAACATTTTGGACTAATCGGGAAAAGGCAATTGTAAAGCCAGTGACCAATTATTTGCCTTGAAAAATTTAATTTTCCATTTCAAATGCTACATCTTGCCACCTCCTTGCATGAACTGAACATATAAGTAATTGTCACAAGTTGTACTTGTTTTGCATTAAATATATGTTTCCCTACACTGCGGGTGAACAGGCAGACCTAAAACAGACAATGTACGAAGAGCATACCTTGTTATTGATGCAATTTGTGAAGACGTGAGTTTGTCCATGATAAATACAGTCATACTGGTTCTGCGTACAGCAAATTGTTGCTTTGTCTTATCTTAAGGATCTGACCACTTCTTTTTTTTTTGAGGCCTTTGTCGGACCTGACAGAATTTACTGCAGTGACAATCAAATGCAGTTTACCATTCAAGAGTGCAAAATAGTGCAAAAATGAAAGAAACAGCTGTACAAAATATACATGCGTGATCAATAAATAGTCATACAATGTACATCTATACATGTTCTTGCTTGTGAAAGAGGTTATTAGGACCCTAAATGTAAATTTTATCGTGCCCCTAGCTCACACTGGGGCAGAATCTCAGGCTTGTGCATGTATGCATGTTTACATTTTGCATTGTGCACGTAAGTTGCGCATTTATCACAAAATCTATGCAAAAAGTTTGGTAAGGGCCAGATTAAGAAGGGTTAAGGCCCCTGGCCTCGAGGCATTTTTGGGGCCCTAACTACACAAAATATTTTGGAGTATATAAAATACTTAGTGTTATATATATCAACTTCAAGGTTTCACAGTGAAACAAAGAAAAGTAAATGACTACTACAGAGCCTTAGCTTTAAAATGAATGGCAGCCACGCTAAGTGTTGAATTCTTCTTGATTTCAGTAACAGTTTGAGACTATGGCAAGGACTGTGGTTCTGCTACTGAGTATCGCTGATATTCTGAGAATTTAAGTGTCTTTTTTGGCTCTTCTTTCTCACATTGTTTTTCTTTCCTTCCTTCGTTCTTTCTGTCCTCTGCTATAGCACTTTCTGGTGTCCATCATCATAATATCTATGAAGAACTTTGAACAATCATCCAACTGAAAAACATTAAAACCAACTGACAATCAGCAGGAGTGACTGACGTACATGTAAACAAATAAAAAAAAAAACTCTCTGACAGCACATTGACTTGCACTGCAATTGAGTTTAATGAACTCCGGCTATGTCTGTACCTCTACATTTTCATTTAAAAATGTTTCATTTTCAATCGAAAATGATCTCTATCCATAGACACATTTTCCATTCCTTTTTTTTGGATTTGCCATTTTGCTCATTTGAATTCCTCTGCTGGCCCCTGGATGTTGGGCTCCCCCTTTGAGTCTGGTTCCTCCCAAGGTTTCTTCCTTCTAGGGAGTTTTGCTTGCCAATGTCGCCTCTAGCTCGCTCACTGCAGGCTTTAGGGAGGGATAATGTAAACAGACAATGTAATGTGAAAAGGCGCTGTACAAATAAAATTGAACTGAATTGTTTTTAATTGAATTGATTTGAATTGAATTTTGTGCAGTCACTCTGTGAAATATGTTATTTAGCTGAATACAGGTCAGCAACAGGGAAAGTGCCATTGAAAGCAGCTCCTCCATATCTGCCGTGTTGGAATACTGTTTGTCAGGGTCAGTGCCCGTTCGATCCCGTCCTTTGTGTCTTTTACCCGTTTGGCCAGCAGGAGTCACTAGTCATCCCACTTTCCCCTTCTGTGACTAATAGCCCTTCAGCCCTAGTGTTTTTCCTCACTCCATGGCCTGCTGCAGAGCTCTATGGGTTCTGTGTGGACCTCAGAGGCTGAAAACTCTCTGGTTGTGGGTTGGAGGCTGGCAGGAGGCCGGCAGGAGGCCAGTCTAACCTGTTTTCTTTGTTTATTGGTTTTCTGTTTTCCCAAGTGTTTGTTATTAGTTTATATCTTGTTGCCCCATGCTGATCATTTGTACTGATTGTCCTCACCTGCTGGTCATTTGTACTGATTGTCCTCACCTGCTGGTCATTTGTACTGATTGTCCTCACCTGCTGATCATTTGTACTGATTGTCCTCACCTGCTGGTCATTGCCCCTTGGTTCTGTATAGCAACCAATGTTCGACAGTAGCTAACTACAATTAGCAACACTACTAACTTAATTACATTTTTCAATAACTTATCTGTAGCGCAGCTACTTTTAAAATACTGTAGCATTTCCAGTAAATATGCATATATATTTTTTTACAAATAACGGTGTAGCTTGTCTAAATGCTACATCACAAAAAAATAGTACAGGTTGTCATCAACTTACAACCTATGTGACTTAATGACCAATCGACTTTACGATCGTTCAGAGACTTCAAATATGTGGGCAACACTGTCCTGCGTGAGTGTATGACTTACTGATGAGTTACTGCATGGCTATTACTCTGCGTAGTGTGTTATGTTACTGCGTGGTTGTTTACTTGCTTATTTGGTTACTTGTGTACTTGCCTTGCTTTGACCCCGGTTATGTTATTCTAAGGTTTCTTTTAGTGTTAACTCATTTTTCTCCCTGTTTACTTTTTGACCCATCGTAGTCCTTTTATTTTGTGCCTTCCCCGTTATGTTAAGTTTGTTTAAAAAACGCCTTTGTCTCTGAGCCATCAGTGGTTGCCACTTTTCCTGCCTGTGTAATGCCCCACCATAACACTGTTTACTTCCGTGTAGGGTGACCAGGGGTATTCCTCAATATCAAGAATGCAGAGATTGTACTTGTGGTCCTGGCAAGACTGGTTTTGCTAATTTGCCTCCCAAGAAAGAACTTGGGGTGCAATGAATCACGGGATTGGTCTCATATAGAGAGGATGCAACCGATGTGTCCCTGATATTTGAGTTAGGGCAACAACGATATCTGGGGATTTTTACTGTCCGATGTACTTTTGTTAATAGTACTGGAACTGGTCTTCGGCAATGAAAGATGACGAAACATGTGTACATGAGGACATACTCCTGGCGACCAACCACACAATGAGAGGTTGTAAATAGTGGGATCGAATCAGGGAAGGGCCACTTGATGAGTACGGACCAATTAGGGTGCTTGTTTTGTGTTTTCACTCATCCGCACTGCAACTCTAAAATGTACTTTTTTGAAGTATGTGGCTGTGGGAGTGTCTAAGTTAGTGGAAACTGAAAACTCTATGGTAGTGTGGATGAAATGTGAAAATGGAGAATAATGTCTGTTTTTGAGGGACAGCATAACAGTGGACGTAGTCTTAGGTGTTTGCAGTGCTGCAAGCATAAAATTTTTTACCTAAAATAAAGATGTGCCCATTAAGATCATTTTAGGGTCCTCTACGCATCAGGTTCCTGAGCTACTGCCCCAGTAAGCCCTTACTAATGCCCCGATATGTCCCTAGGGCCTCATTTATAAAAAATGTTCGTAAATTCTTGAGCAAGAGGAAACCGATGTTCAAATGAACAGTAAAAGTCAGTTTCATAAAACCTTCTGTACACCATGACACACATTGTACTGGTTATAAATCCCATGTATCATCGAAACATTCACACGTAAGAGACTTTTTTTAATACAAAGATGGCGGCCTGCTCAAACCCACTAATTACCCTAAACTAGCAACGCAAATTAGCCACGTGTATATATATAAATGTGCATATTCTACGTTTGCGGCACTATATCTGCAACAGTGGAGGCAGCTGCCAGACAGAAGAACTTGTGTGTGCAGATTTCATTGACCAAGGCAGAGGAACGTCAAACTGTTATATTAGGTAGCCTTGTGCTGGTGCAACAAATAAAAAAAAATCTGTGCAATGGCAGCATGCAACTGCTGCTGTTAATGCGGTCAGCTCCACAAGCCAGGCAATGTTAGAAATAAAAAAGAATTAGACAGACCATCAGATTGGAGGCTAAAATGCAAATTGTTGCACACCAGCACAGTGTGTTGGCCAATGGTGGGGTGGTTCCTTGACAGGGACTCTCTCTGATTGGATGCCCAATTGGGTGAAATAATTGGAGAGACGTCCCAAAACAGATGTGGCATGGGACACAGACACAACGGAGTCAGGTAAAGTCCCCCAGAGAAAGACAAATAGAAAAGATGTCCGCCATGACTTCCTCTGTCGGCCCCCTGGAGGATGCCCCCCCCCCTTTGAGTCTGGTTCCTCCCCAAGGTTTCTTCCTTCTAGGGAGTTTTTCATTGCCGCTGTCGCCTCTAGCCTGCTCTCTGGAGGCTATGCGGCAGGTATAATGTAAAGTGCTTTGAGACAATGTAATGTTGTGAAAATGCATTATACAGATAAAGCTGAATCGAATTGAATGAAAATAGGTCTATTATTATATGCAGTGTCCGAGATGCCCAAGCGTGATCCTGGCTGATGCAGGGCATCATCCAGCCCCACAACTCCTGTCCCGCGAGGCACATCCACCTCACATGGCTGCGTCCTCACAGATACAGTCGTGCGCCAATAGAAAAGGCAGACTAGTGATGAACTCTGGACCATGAATGCACAACTGGAGGAAATCAAAGGCGCTTTGGACAAAATGTGCGTTGTATTAAAATAATGCCTGTTACATTCTTCTGTACACACTATCCCTCAGTCTCACAGTCAGGTCAGCCGGTTCAGGCAGCGACTCAGCAACGATATTATTTGCTTCGACAGTTAGAGGCAGGTTGTGTCGGTGGGTGATGTTGTGTAGGATACAGTACAATAGTATAATGTTGCACACCTTTGTCGGGTGGTATAACAGAACAACACTGGACCTGTCCAAACACCGTCACCATCAGACATTCTATAGTACACCACTGAAGGAAGAATTTCTCTCTGCTGTGTGGGTGTTAAAATTGGGTTAATGCTTAAGTGGGAAAGTTCTGTCTCCTCTGAGTGCCACATGAGCATATTAGTGAAAGGAGACCTTATGTATACAAAAACTCTAGTATACAGCTCATATTATTTGCATTTGTAGGTTCAACTTACAAATCAGCCAACCATCCTGAAGTGCCCCAGCCTCTAGATCATGACCGATATTGCTGTTCTGTAAAACACTGTAAGAGCACCGACGTGGATCCAGGCAGACATGCAATAACGTTCGTTAACAGATGAGTTGCACGTTGGTAGAATGAAGCCGCTTTCTGTTCGCAAAGGCATCTTTATTTTCTGATGGTGCTTCTTTTGCATTGTGTGTCCAGCCAATACCATCGATAAGAGTAGGATAGGAGGAAATTGCTACAAATTGCATTTTAATGTCTGCCTGTACATCCATGACTCAGGGAAACTTAATATATTGTCATGACAGGTGGCTTATGCCAGCCGCTACTTGGGGAATGATGAACGTCAGTGAGGGCTGGTACAATACCTGACCTGCCAGTCAGTGTCCATTGGTATGTTCCTGTTGCCAGAAATCCAAGTACAATTGTTTGTACTTGGAGCTGGAGAGGAACAGCATGATACCATGAAAGAAGTCACTCTTGACGGACTGAAATGACTGATAAGCCACGAATCATCAATATAAAAATAATCACAGTGATTACTGGCGGCGTCCATTGATGCCACTTACACACAAGGCTACATGATGGTGCCTACTTTGATTTTTCATTGAACACACATATAACATGGATTGCAAGAAACAAATATATTGGCATGTGTTATGTCTTCTTTTTCACCAGTTCATTCATTCATGTTCATGATTCACTCAGCACAAACGCCGAATATTAGTTGTATATCAGATAATGGCCCAATAAAAATGTTTCCATATTTATTAATGCATTTCACCAAGTGTTAAAACCAACTGTAGATGCAACTTAGATTTTCATTTCCACCTGAGCTCCAGATGTCGCTTTTTTTTTGTGTTGTCTTCAAAACATTTGTACGACTGTTGTGGAAGATTCGTAAATGTGCGAACTTTTTCAGGGTAAGTATTTCTTCATAGATCCCCAAATCTTTATATAGATGTACACACAAATATTTTTCGTTTTTTCGTTCCTACAAAGACTTCGTAAATGAACCTCATAGTTCCCTGTCAGAAGTCACATGATTTTCATAAGGACCATCCACCACACCCAAAGGAGGGCGCAGGGGGTCTACAGATGCAGTCACAGCAGAGTGTGTTTGTGCAAGAAAGTAAGTCTGCTTAAATCACACATTAATCGGTTTTTATGGCCAACATGCAGTTCACAGCGCTTGGACTCAATGTTCTTGCTGATCTGCTGCACTTAAGACAAAAGGAAGACTGGAACCCCTGTTTCGTGCCCTCATTCACGACATCCTGCTGTGTAGACTGGCCGTTTGTTTAAGCGTGTCTCTTTCTGTGTTTTCTGAGCTTGGTTGCCGCATAACAATGCAAAGATATGAAAGTCTGGATACGTCTACACCCTGTGGGCGATAAAGATCTGAAGGTGAGGTGGCCACAACGTGTCTCTTAGTATATGAAACCGTAAACAAAGTAGTGTGTGGCGAGACAACGCGACCCTTATTATTCGTAGACGAAAACAAAAACAAGCCAAGTTATATGTATACCCTGTACTTATATGAACGTGCAGTCTTCAATATGTTTATTATTTTTATAAAGCCGAAAAGTTGATGGCGACATCTGACAACGCACTGAACCCGTTGTTAAAGCTGTATTTGAAATACGCACTTTGATCCTTAAGAGGTTCCAAATCGTACAAAGAAGCGCAGTTGTTTTAAATGGAATATGTGCATTTCACTGGTGCATCCTCAGGGCAACATCAGACGAACTTCTTTTATACTTAAGGACTGAGTGTTAAGAAACACCCTGCGCTGATAGATTACTTACATGTAACTCCTGCGATATAGGGTACTGTCTATCGTGAAGGTGAAACGCGATCGCATTGTAAGCAACGCAAGCAAACAGGGGTGTGCACTGATGCGTGAGTCTTGAATATTCAAATAGGCCAGAGAGTCTTTGCGGCTGATAACCCAAGAGCGCTTAGAGTCCGACAAGATAGTCACACTGTCACAAAACCTTTTCAAGATAAATGGGACTGTAACTATGGGATCGTACTGGCTTTTTATTGCTTCGTTACTGATAACATTCATTCCAGGTAGGACCCTCAAGCATGATCAGTGGAAACAAGTCTATTTTATTTTAAACTAAAGAGAACATACGAAAAGTGGGGAAAGTGTGGTTGGATTGTATTTTAAAGAATTTACTATTAATTGTTTGGGTATGCTAATGAATTTGGCAGGCTCGTCATTGTCCTTTTTATATTTGGGAATAGTGTTGACTTATACTTTTAGTTTTTCGCTGTTACATGCTTTTTATAGTCACCTGTTTTGTTTATTATTATTTGATTAAATGTCCTTTCACCTGTTTCGCTACAAGTGACAGGCAGTAATGCTTTTTTGAATTACACATCTATCATATATACAACACCGTGTTAACATCAGCTCAAATTACTTACCAATAAAAGAGGTTTAAATGTATTAATTGAATCTTCCAGTTTTTCTCTCTCTCTTTGTTAGCTAGTGTAAAAAGAAAAACTCACAGTTACACTGTAGGAACTAGTTTGTTTTTCAAATCTAGATCGATTAGATATTTTTTACGCTTCAAAAAGCTATTGAAACCGGATCCGTCGAGACGAAGCTACAGGTGAAGGGGTGGTGTGTGTATCCCCTTCCATGCATATGCAGTCTTTTTAATTATTTATCCTATAACTGGAAGTGCGGATCTTAACGCACGCGTCCACACAAAGACAATAAACAACGAAGTATGTGCGGCGGCAGCAGCATTACACCGTTCCAGTTAAACGGCTATACGTAGTAAAATAAAGTACACTGCGTTCAATATTTTGTGCATCTAGACAACCTTTCATTTATCATTATTATTACTACTTGTAGTAGTGTCAGTGGTAGTTGTAGTGAGACAAAACGCGCTTTTAAATGTTTTTCTTAAGTTGCGCTTTAATTATTTACACAACATATGTGTATTACTATTTTAACACGTGTTTTCCACATGCTCAAATTATAAGGCTACCCTGTTGACAGTACAACCATTCTAACAGCATGTACCAGAATAAGTCCGTAATGTAGCTTTTGCGTTAATTTAATTGAGCGCGAGCTTCGTGCCCCTTCGTTTTCCGTCTTTGTCCGTGTGACCTGTGATTGTAATGTTTTTGTGAATAGTTTTCTTCATACAAAACCTTAATCCGAGTTTGCTTTATGAGGAAGTCCGATGCCGTTGTTCCATGTATTATGACTAAGGTGAGTATATGGAAATTTGCGTAGGTTCCTTAGAAGGATGCAAGCAAACCTGCTGATTACTGAAGATGTTTTTAAAATGGGTTAATGTGCGTAGCTGATTTCTTTATGCATATGCGTTTTTTTAATCTACAGCTCTATGGAGACAGACCGCAGGTATAAATCCTGGATACGGGCTATTCTTTTTTAGCATGTCTTGTGAAAAAGGTTATTTAGACCTGGTTCACTTAGGTTGCAAGATAATACTAAGGAACTCTGCGATTGCCAACAAATTGTATTAGGCTGACAAGCGAATGGACCTTAAACCAGATGTTTGGTACCCTATTAACCGGGTCTGCCTCGCACATAAAAAGTGTTTTTACCGCTGTGACTTGCCTGTTGTCCAGTACGTGTCCTCCAGGCTAGACCGATATAAAGAAAAACATTTATAATTTTGTCATTTATTAGTGATATTAAAAATGGTTGCTTATTTTTATGTGTGAATAAGATAAAGCGCATAAATTGTTTATTATCTGTCCTGCATAATAAATAGTAAACCGCATTTAAAATGCGTAGATATTTCACTCTTAGGTAATTTGCATCTAGTTTACAGTGTGTTCTGTATGCAGAATCCATGTTTACTCTTCGGCGCCGAAGTGGCTGTGCCTGCTTGAAACGTTGGTGCATTAGCCGCAGGATTACTGTTTGCAAAAGACGTGATTTTGTGTGTATGTGTGTGTGCGTGAAATGGAAGTATGAAAGCGAAAAGAGTACTATGCTGCAAGTCAATATTAATATATGTGTGGATGACATGCACTGAAAGGAGGTGATCAATGGGCAGGGGCGCGCGCCGAGGACGCACGTGGAGTTTTAAAAGACGTGTTAACCGACAGATGCATGGATATCCTCTTGGCATAATTACAGCATTGTTGCTTGTTTATGGAACTCGATTTAGAACACTCTCCAATTAAATTCAATGCAATGCTGTCTTAGTTCAAAATTTTATGGCTGCAGCCTCCATTTCACATGTTTATTATTGTGGGGCATGTACTTCAACTTCAAATTATTCTTGGTCAATTATGTCAGTAAAGTAATATATAGTATACATTTCCCAACAGTCGGCCAGCTCTGGGAACTGGACTTAATCACAAGGCATCAGTACCAGACCATCTGATTTGCCATTAACACCCAGACTCTACCATTGGTCGATACGTCTGACCATAATTTTCTATACAAAGCACCCAATATGGAAGTACCAACTTCCAGCTCTGTATTTTGATTTGGGGGTTTTTCAGCATGATAACATCACCCTCCGTGTCTGCTATACCCCCCACTCATATGCAGTGCAGCTATAGCATCGTGACAGGGATTGGCCTCCTGTCTGCCTCTCACTTCTCATTCCAAGTTTTGACACATACCAACACATACTAACACACACATGCAGTTTGGTGGGTATTTGAAGACTCTACTATAGGGTCTTAGCCTTTGGTATGATTCCATTACCTCTGTTGAAGTGTTACAGGTTGCGTGTTTTGACCCGATGTTAGAGACCATGTACATGCCAGTAATTTTAGGGTTTGTGGGGATATGGAGCTGACCCATGGCATAAATGAAGTACGCAGCTGCTTAGGGCCTGGCGACCACCTGGGGCCCCTCAGCTAATCAGCCTCTCAGAATCGGAAGGACAATAAAAAAATAACAATTAGGTTTATCACGTTTTGCTTAGGGCCCCGAAAACGGTTGAGCCGGCCCTGTGGAGATCAAATTCATTTTCATATGAGTTAAGGTGTGTTAAGAACATGTGTGTAGTAGACTTGTGTTAACAGTTGTGTTTAGCCACTCTTACAGGTTCGCCGTCCGCGGCATTACTCTCTTGGGTCCAATAAACTGCCATATTTCAGGTGAGACGAGGCTCCGCATAGAGCCAGGTGGCCCCCAGCTGGTGGTGTCCTTCAACGACCCCCTTCAGCTGGACTGCTGGGATGACGGTGATGTTCAGTGGCTACGCGAAGACCGCTACAACAAGACGATGAAGGGGGTCGAGATGACGAAGGGGAGGGCCACATTCAAGATCCCGAAGGCCCAGGTTCAACACATGGGTCGCTACATGTGTGAGAATCGGGAGAGCCGCGAGCAGGCCTCAATCTACGTGTTTGTCAAAGGTGTGCACACAAGCTAACGGCTAAATAGCTGTTCCTATCATGTCTAGCAAACAGAGATAGTTCTGTTGTCACAGTGAAGAAGTCTAAAGCTAGACTCTCTCCAAAGGAGACAATTAAAAGCAAGGCCATTGTTTCGGCAGACCCCAAGAATGCCTTCCGGAAGACGATCATGAATAACTTACTAGGGAAGGTTGGCGAAAGCTGTGTGATCCCGTGCCTGGCGACGGACCCGAACGTGACTAACCTGCAGGTGGTTCCGTGCAGTGGCCTGCCGCTGCCCCCCGGGCTGGAATTCAGTGCCAGCATTGAGCGCGGCATCACTGTCTATAACCTACGGAAGGACTTTGAGGGCTGCTATGTCTGCACTGGTCAGCTGAATGGACGGACGGAGACCTCCATCCAGTACACGCTCACCGTTCGCTTGGGTAAGCATGGTGTCGCTCGGCTTCAATTTCCCAGCATGCATCAGGGGCATGGTGACAAACAGATAGCAGTGACCCAGAGGATTGTGGGGGGACCCTGTTGAGTCCCACCCTGGATGTGCCTCCAATAGGGCAGAGAAGAAGTTTGGTTTTATACTCCTGCAGGGGCTTGGGTAGACTGTACACTGTTATGTGCACTTGACAGAGATGATGTGAAGAAAGGGAAAGGGATAGGATTGAAACATCCAAGGGTTTAAACTAACATTTCTTTTTAGCTCCGGATAAGCTTCCCAACATCGAATTGTCTGAGAAGGAAATTGTGATTCTCACTGTGGGCGAACGCTTTGAGGTGACATGCACCACTACCAATATCAATGATGATTTCAGCCTGAAGTGGACTTATCCACCGGGAACGGTAAGATAGTCACCTGATCCATCATTTCATTCCGCCTCTCACGATGATGACTGAGTGTTTTGTTCTGTTTGTATGTGTGTGAGACGATTATTATCCAGTGAACCTCATAGCAAATCACCTGTTTGAAATACATCCTGTCTGTATCACAATGAACTTCCCAGTGCCATAATGGGAACGGTGAGTAATCTCTCTGGTTCATGTTAAATGGCCTTCGTCCACAGAACCCAGTCGTGGTGAGTAAGCTCAAAATGCTGACGAACCCTTTGCTGTACGTGAATATACTTTCGCTCGACGTTGCCACAGTGACGATGAATGATCCCGGAAGCTACTCCTGCGAGGCCACCAATGAGCGTGGCGTGGCTTCGTCGTCTGTCCAGCTACGCATCTATGGTGAGAAACTGGTGTCACTCATTAAGGTCCGATGCCCAGGAAGGCTGACGTGTAAATACAGATGTCTCATGCAGTTCTGCTCTTGGCTGCAGAGCGGGGCTTCATCACTTTAATAGAGGTGGGCAATGACACCATGTACACCCGTGCTGGGGAGAGCCTCGTCCTCCAGGTTGTGCTGGAGGCCTACCCCAGACCGAAGCTCATGTCCTGGGTGTATGAGGGGCAGGCGTTGCAGAACAGTTCGGACCATGTCATCTCCACGCAAGAGATGGGATACAGGTGAGCTCAGTTCATTGCTTTCCATTTCACAAGGTAAGTTCTATTATGATTTAGCCCCTAGAGTAGCTAACTGACACATAGCAGCACTCAAGTTGATCCGCACACCTACCATTATGTCTACCCTAAAAATTCTGTGATAAATGACAGGTCTGTCTGCACAGGCTTCCACCGGGTACTCAAATTTCACCCTCTGATCCAAAGATGTGCTGATAGATAAATTGGTGACCCTAAATTATCTCGAATGCGTGTGCATTTGTGTGTGCGCAGTAACATATCCGACGTGAAGATTGGCTCTGTAATGTCATACGATACCCAGCTGTGTTCTCAGGTATGTTCACCTCAGGATGTGTTGCCATAGCGATCTTTGTAGATGACGATGCTGTCCTCCCCATTCAGGTACGAGAGCGAGCTGAAGTTGGTGCGTCTCAAAGCCTCGGAAGGGGGGGTGTACACATTTCTGGCACAGAACACCAACGCCACGGCCAGCCAGCTGTTCATGGTGCATGTGATCAGTAAGTGGGACAGTGGGTTCCAGTGAGGGGTGTGGGGGTATGTGGCAATGGAATGCAGGACGTGCCCTGACCAGTCTATGCCTCATGCAGGTAAGCCTGAGATTGTGGCTCAGGAAGGGCCCCTGGATGGGCAGCTGCGTTGCGTGGCAGAGGGTTACCCCACCCCTCAGATCACCTGGTTCTCCTGCGAACAGCCGCATAGACGGTGAGTTAACTCAGGGCTCTGGTGACCCAAACATTGAAGACTGAACAGTTGTGTGATGCATAACAAAGCAGGGCTCCTTTTTCCCTCAGAAATTAGCCTTGTTTTTCTTGTGCTTGTGGTTCTGTTCGTAGAGTGACCCTGTTTGTAGTCTGGGATTTTTTTTCTGAAATTGACCTTGTTTTGCTTGTAGCTTGTGCTTTTTTTCCAGAAACTGACTTTTTTTTTTTTGCTTGCAGTTTCGGTGGTTTTTCAGAAACTGACCTTCATTTGCTTGTAGTTTGGGCTGATAAAAAAGCTTCAGGAACAAAAGTTCAAATTAGATTCATTGGTCTTCCTTCATGTCGTACTTAGAAGCCTGATCATGCATCATGAGTAAGTTAAGGTCGGCTGCAAAGTAGAGCTTGCATCAGTAATAATGACTGAAAATATGGTTAACCTGCCACTAAAGGTCCAAACTTCCTAGATCTTGGTTTTCTGGCCTTTAATCTGCCTGGTTTGTATACAAAATGGCTAATTACTGGAATGATTCTTTTTTCCCTTTCGGTTATGATGGAAGCGATTCTGCATTGATCTGTGGAGCTTTGATACTTTTTAATGTCATTAGTAATTTCATTTTAATTACCCCAGAGTTCTGTGGAAACATTATTGGGTTTTATTCTTGGGATTGTTCAGCAATAGAAGAGAGAACTCAACGTTATCAAGGGCCTTTTCACTTTGGCTTTTTGAAATTTTATTTACAGAACATTAAGGAAGTTCTCTCAGTGTGAGAATAGTGGATCTATATTAATAATTCAGGCAGCAGCATTTATTGCGGTTTGGTGCACAGACATGTGAACAGATTTTCGGTATGATTCTGTGCACCAAGAGCACGCGCTTGAATATTGTAATTAAGAGGTAATTTCATGTATTACGAACAAAAGTGCATAGTTTTTAGGTAAATATCCATTAATGGAGTGGAAATGCAAGGTTTTTTTGTGGGAAGTGACAGCACAGTAACTGCAGATGGGATCATAGGAGAGAACAGTTTAAAAGATATTAACTTTAACTGCTTTTTTCCATGCAATTAAACAAGAATGCTGAGAAGAAACAGGACAAACTTGTCAATCCTGAAAACCATCTATCTGTTTTCAGTAACGGGGGCGGCATGGTGGTGCAGTGGTTAGCATGGTGGTGCAGTGGTTAGCACTGTTGCCTCACACCTCTGGGACCCGGG
>JAODJX010000001.1:22007162-22038241 GCA_026776945.1 Isichthys henryi
CAAGCACAATAGAAAAGTCAACAAAATTCCTCCTTTATACATTGAGATACATACACTACAAACATTTTATTCAAAAAAAAAAAAAAAAAAAAAAAAGGAAGGGTATCCATAGGGACCGCAGAGACCATTGTAAGGGCACCTTATAGGGCACTGCATCAGATTCCCTCCACTAGAAGGGCACTTCATAACTGCACACTTTTCCATTGGAATGGCATCTTATCTCTTCACATGAAGGGGGCTAAATCATTTGAAGTACAGTCAATAGTGGCATTTAACTGAGCATGAGGGGAGACCTTTTCATGAAGCAAAGTCATGTGAAGAAGTGAAAACTGGATTTAGCTCCTTCTTTGGCTCCTCAGTGGTTTTCCTGGGAATGGAACCGCGCATGCAGTGATGTAGAGTAATAGTCATGGGTCTGGACATACCTGCTTTTAATTCATTTGTCTCTGTTTTAGCTATGTTATTCACCTTATAGTAAAAGGCCTCTAGGCAATGAAGTAATACATATCAGATATTGTGATGACTGAGAGAAGTGCTTGATGTCTTGAAATTTTCTCATATATTTGACTCTTCAAAATAACCCCCTTTTGCTTCGACAATATTGCAGAATTTTGACATTCTTTCAACCAGTTTCCAGATGTAGCCACCTGGGATACTTCTCCAGCCACAAAGGAGTTTCCACAAGTTCTGGGTACAAGTTGGCTACTTTGCTCTTATTCTTCAATCCAACTCATCCCAAAGCAGCTCTATATGTTTAGGTCGTAGGATTGTGGGGGCCAGGTCGT
Organism: Isichthys henryi; assembly: GCA_026776945.1. Taxonomy (NCBI): domain Eukaryota; kingdom Metazoa; phylum Chordata; class Actinopteri; order Osteoglossiformes; family Mormyridae; genus Isichthys; species Isichthys henryi. The sequence goes on from JAODJX010000001.1 coordinate 22,007,948, forward strand.
CTGTCACAGCACTCCAACTCTTTCCTTGTTCACAAGATAATACTACAACCTTGAGGTGTGCTTATGGTCATTATCTTATTGAAAAACAAATTATTTTCAGTAGGTGTGTCCAAATGTTTCACTGGTACTGCATGTACTATACAAACATATAACATAGATAAAACATAGATACACTATACCTGATGTTTTTCTATATGCTCATGCATACACTTTAAACTACAAATTATGTGTATTATGAACATACACTGTAAGCTAGAAACCTCAGCTGATGTGTGTACTATAAACTCACATTTGTACTGTAAACAAGAGCTTGCTGTTGATGTGGGTACCACATATATGTCCTATATATTGCAAATGAGAGATTTCAGTTGATATGTGCAAAATAGAAAGAAAAAAAAATTCTAACAATTTTATGATTTGGTTTTTAATTATTTGTCAAGATATACCCCCACTTGTTGCTACTGTATAACCCTGTGAGTACAGGGGAAAAAATCAGAGGCAATTTCCACATCATATTTTGAATACGTTAGAGATAATATAAACTTTTGATACACACACAGATAATTTGAACAGGAAAGTTAACGCTGAATCGTTCAGTAAATAAAGGAAATGCAACGCGAATTCTTAATCCGCGAGTCTTATTGAATCTTTTCGGGGGGCACTTGGAAGTTGTTTTGTGCTGCCGCCTGCTGGCGAAAATTAAAAGCAGTCAATCAAATTATCCTAGCCGATTTTGTTTATTTCTTATTTTTCATCCTTTGTAACATCTCTTTTTATTTTTAATATATCATTTCACAATTGCGTACAACATTTCAAGTACCAATATTTTCAGAGGTGCTACGTGTAAGTGAGAAGCGCGAATTTATAGACGGAACTAAAGTAAAGTACGTGTTTCCGGCGGAATTTGGGGGATCGTGGCACGTTAAAATGTTATCATGATGCTTTTGCTTAGGTTATGCTTAATTGACCAGATATGGTTTTTGTTAGCAGTTTGTTTTTTCCTGACTTGTTGTCTCCACTGTCATACTTATCCATCTGGTAAATTTGAGCGATTCCGCTTGTATCAGTTATTTCAGGATATTATCCGATACGGTAAAACCAAGAAGCGTTTACAACGGCCAGACTTTCTTCGTATTTTTGACATTCCGAAAAGGTTAGGAAAAATCTATCTTTTCAGACATGGTCGTCAGCTTGACCTGAATCAACGGTTGTAGTACGTAAACGATCAGTCCCAAAAGCAGAGTTGCCAACTTTGGTAAGCTGGCTGGTGTGAAATTTTCAATTCAAGTCAAGTCTGCACACACATTTGTAAATAGTCTGTAGGGTTTGCAAACTTTCACAACGTTTTTGATGTAGCTAATTTTAGGTTGATAATGGAATTATATGTTTGCCGTAAGATTTCTTGCGTAAGCGTGAGAGTTGGCAACCCTGCAAAAGGTAACTAGTGACGAACCTTCATAAGGAAATATGTCACCAACAGTAAAATGCAAATTACATAATTTGCACTATTACATAAGACGTGAACATGTATGCAAAAGGTAACTAAGGAGGTATTGAAGCTTATGTTTCCACCGTTTAGGTAAGTTACTTGGGAGTCTAATACTCTATACAAAGTTCTAATGGGCAGTTTTCGACACAGAAGCTGATTTTTTTTCAGAATGTCCAAGTTCGAACAGTAAAATGGATTTTTTAATTTATTAAGTCAATAGTTTTGCATTTGCATAAAGTAAATGGATAAAATGAAAACAAATTATTTGTAGTGTAGGAATGTTGTCTATGAATGTTTGCAAAAAATAATTTCAGGTAGAGGTTATTTCAAAGAACTATTTGAAAAGATATTTTGTGTTCTTGCAGATGGTTCTTTCACTTCTACATCATTTCAGTGATATGGAACAGTTTGTTAATTTTCACCTCTCTGCGGGCACTTATCCTGGGTGAAAGTTTTCCAGCCTGGTTGGATCACATGCTCACGCTTCTGAGGGGCAGTCTGGGGGATCTCCAGAAAGGTGCTGGCTACTGTCATCTTCCCCGCTGTGGCTGTAGGGCCACGGTGAACGTTTTCCAGAATCACTTTTGAAACGTGGTACATGCATGAAGTCTAACGCTGGCAGCTCTTCCCCCCAGCCCTGCCACTGTCTGTGGTGCTGGTGCAGGTCCTGCTCTGGATCCATTCTCTGAGGCGTCTGCTGGAGTGCCTGTTTCTCAGCGTGTTTTCTGATGGAGTCATCCACTTGGCACAGTACTGCTTTGGTCTAGGATATTACGTCCTGCTAGGACTGACTGCTTTGTGTGTAGACCACCTTCACTCAGGGGATGGTGAGCCCCACTTAATCAGCAGACCACACACTCATTACCAGATGGTTTCTGGTTCAACTCCAAATGTTGGTTTGAGCATAACCTGCATTTGCACATTGAAATATTCAGCTACTTAAATGAGCGGCATTGAAAGAACTTTTGGATAAATATAATGACCAAGGATTATAACCAATGTGGGGAGTAATTATATCTATCTTTTTCTTCCCAAGAGCATTTACTGATTTACTCAAAACATAACAAAGTGAGTTGTGCTGCTGGTGACCAATGTGCTGCTACTTTTTTGGCAGGGTCTCTAACGGCTCAGCATAGCTTTTGGCTCCAGTGGTACCTTGTGCCAGGAGTTCTGTTATTCCTATGGGCGTCTTTCCACCAGCACAAGTGTCTAGTGATACTGGCTCGGTTGCGGACCAGTCGTTCAGGTAATGTGGTGACGAGCCTGTTCTTCCAAGCTCTGCAGACTCTCGTTTTTAAGTCTTGCTGGTATATGTATTGTGTTACTATTACACCACTTTCCTCACATTTTATCCCCTTGGGTTTCTCACCCATCTTTGTCTGTCTGCAGGCAAAGACGCGGCTCAGCGCCACGCAGTTCCGCACGGCGACTGGTTCGAGCTGGTGTCCTGCCCTCACTACCTGGCTGAGCTGCTGATATACGTGTCATTCGGCGTTTGCTCGGGAGGCGGCGCTCTCACGTGGTGGCTCGTGGTGCTTTATGTACTTTGCAACCAGGCGCTGGCTGCACGGCTCAGCCATGAGTTCTACTGTAGCAAGTTTGCGACTTACCCAAAGCATCGCAAAGCCTTCATTCCTTATCTTTTTTGATTTGTACAGTAAATTGTAATCGCCACATCATTTTCGTGTTTATATTCATTATTTCTTATATCTCAAGGGGAGCGGGACATGGACCAACTCATTAAAACACTGAGTTTAAGGTAATTGTAAATTAATATTATCACAGTAAATTTCACCTTTGGTATATTTACAATATTAGTTTAAAATGACGCAAGCCCATATGGATTTATCAGATGAGACGTGCTTTAAAAAAAAACGAAAACATCCATACGTAACATATACAAATGCCATTTTAAATAATAGAACGCACGCCATAGTAAAACTAAATAACCAGGCGAACCGTTAAGAGACAGATGCTTTGTGATTTCATTTATAATTTTACTGATAATGTCGCTTCGAAGTGGTATGCCAGGATACCATGTCTATTAGAGTTTTGTACTATCAGTTCGCACTTTTTTTGAAATACAGGTTTCCCACAAAAACTTTTGTCTAATGATAAATTGGGGTGTCCCGAACGATATTTTTTGCAGGCCCACAAATCCATCGGCCCACCGGGAAAATGCCCGGTATACCAGGCGGCCAGTCCACCCCTGCTTTCAACGCTAGTTGCAAATGCTATGGCTGCTGTCGCAAGAACTCCTGAAAAGTGAGCATTCAGATTATTCTTGCGCTGTCCATCGCCGGGTGGTTTGACCTACTCAACCTACTTTATTGGTTTGCGTTAAAAGAATCCCAGTCCCTACCACAGCAGTTTTTAAAAACCGACTATCCTGCAGAAAATCTGCTTCCTTCCTCTGTCAATTTCCACCAAACTTTATTGCATTTTCCATGACGTTTGTGACAGACAGACATTTTCACCAATGGTCGACCTTTGACTATGTGACGTAATGGCATTTATCGAGGCATCTTTTAGCAGCCGAACCAATCCCTGTGCTCGGTACCGCCCCTCAGATGTGGGGTTAGGCCGGGCTGTGGCGGTTGGTGTCTTGAGTTTGGGAATAGAGTGTTGAGGAGTGTAAAATGTGTAACTAGCTTCTTGACCTTAAAATATCCTTTTAATTTGTTTTATGTAGGCACTTTGGTGTACAAAGTTCAGGTTCTTAGTGCTGACTTTTAACAGTGTGGTTCGCGTGTAAGATGTTTCTCTGGGCCGGCAATAGGCACGGAGCAGGTCTGGTCTGCGTATCTCTGCTTGTCGTCGGCTTCGTTTCGGCCGGAGTTGCCGGAATTCAGGAGGAGCACAAACCGGTTCCAGAACAGCCCCAGCAAGAGGTATAACCGTGCGCGGACACGATATATGTAAAAGAAAAAGACGCTTTAAGAAAATGGTGTTTTTGTAGCCAGTTATTTTTTATAGGTCAGTTTGTTCTGGTCATTGCTGTGTAGCTGAATTTTGATACGACGTGACCACTTAGTCAGCAAAGTATCAGTAAAACTATTTCTCTATAATAGTTTCTCTCTGTCTATTTATAAGGATTATTATCAATAATAATACTGCTAATTAACTTTGCAACTGCAAATATACTGACGTGACACACGGGCCCCGTGATAGGTGATATCTTCATCCTTTCAGTGAATAAGGAAGTAGTACGGGGACACTCGTCCAATGGAGGCAATGACGACTGTATATTTGGAGACTCCTACTTAGGAGGCACTGACGACTGTGTACCGGGGGCTTGTTCTTTGGAGGCACTGACGAGTGAGGCAGAGTGGTGGCTCTGAGGCAGGGGTTGTGTTCCGGAAGAAGAATCACGTAAATGCCAAGTGTGTTCAGCTATACATAATCTATACATAAGTGAAATGTAACCCTCGTCACTCAGAGCAGCTGTGCATGATGAGAATAACAAAATATAGGAAAATAACAATATAAAAATATGAAATGTTCAGCCGTACATAATCTATACATAAGTGATAGGTAAAATTGATTGTGCTGTGCAGTATAAGTGCAATTTGCAAGAGACCTGAGATATGTACTGACAATTTGGACAGAATGAACTGAATGTAAGCAGTACTCATAGGATTATGGGCACTCGTACACAGTGTACACAGAGTGATGTCAATGTTACAGTGACTGAAGAGTTACTGTAGGGTCTGGTGGAAAACCTATCGGCATTGAATACTGTCCTGGTTTAGGAGTCTTATGACCTGGGGGAAAAAGCTCCTCTTTGACCTTTCAGTTCTGGTCATAAGGCTGCAGAACCGTTTGCCTGAGTTCAGCAGGCAGAATAGGGAGTTATTGGGGTGGGAGGGGTCTTTGAAGATTTTTGTTGTTCTGGTTCTACAGTGGCTTGTGTAAATGTCTTGTAGGGAGGGCAAGGCAGATCTGGTGCAGGGCTTAGCTGCTCTAACCACCTTCTGCAGGGCTTTCTGGTCTTGGACAGAGCAGTTCCCGAACCACGATGTGATGCTGATGTTCAGTATGCCGTCTACAGCAGGGGTGACCAATCTTATCCGCAAAGGGCCGGTGTGTATGCAGGTTTTTACTGCAACTCCCTAATTAGGTCACTAATTAGAGGACTGACTGACTGAAGAGTCCTCACACCTGGGTTTGAACAGCTGACCTAAAGGTTACCCCAAAAACCTGCATACACACCGGCCCTTTGCGGATAAGATTGGCCACCCCTGCTCTACAGCAACTGAGTAGAAGGCCTTTAGGACAGCAGGAAAGACCTTAAACCTCCTCAGCTGCCTCAAATGGTAGAGCTGCTGCTTCGCCTTGCTGACCAGAAGGTGTGTGTGTGTGTGTGTGTGTGTGTGTGTGGACCAGGTGAGGTCCTCCTCTAGATGGACACAGGTATTTGAACGTGTTCACCCTCTCCACTGTAGCACCATTGATGTGGACAGATGGGTAAGAGTCCTGCTGCCTCATGTAGTCCACAATCAGTTCCTTTGTTTTGGTGACGTTCAGTTGGAGGCTGTTATCCTGGCACCACTTTTCCAGGTTCACAACTTCCTTCAAGTAGTCCGACTAATCATCATCAGCAAATTTCACAAAGGAATTTGAGCTGAGTGTTGCTACACAGTCGTAGGGGTAGAGGGTGTACAGCAGTGAGTTCAAAACTCATCCTTGTGGAGCTCCCGTGTTGAGGGTGATTGCGCTGGATACACAATTGCCTACTCTCACCATCTGGGGTCTTCCCGTAAGAAAATCCAGAATCCATCTGCTCAGCTGGTCACTCAATCCCAGATCCCTCAGCTTGGTGAACAGTCTGAGAGGTACTATGGTGTTGAATACTGAGCTGTAGTCTATAAACCGCATTCTCATATAATTCCTCCTCTTTCCATCCACATGAGTGAGGGTAGTGTGTAGGACATGAAAGATGGTGTCCTCCTTGGATCTGTTGGTACGGTAGGTGAACTTCAGTGGATCGATGGAGTTGGGGATGGCAGAACAGGTGACGTTCTGGGGCCTTGTCCTTTTGAGGCACTGGCGACTCTGAGCCGGGGGCTTGTCCTTTGGAGGCACTGGCGACTCTGAGCCGGGGGCTTGTCCTTTGGAGGCACTAACGACTGTGTGCCGGGGGCTTGTCCTTCGGAGGCACTGGCGACTGTGTGCCGGGGGCTTGTCCTTCGGAGGCACTGGCGACTGTGTGCCGGGGGCTTGTCCTTTGGAGGCATTGGCGACTGTGTGCCCGGGGGCCTGTCCTTTGGAGGCACTGGCGACTGTGTGCCGGAGGCTTGTCCTTTGGAGGCACTGATGAGTGGGGCAGAGTGGTGGCTCTGAGGCAGGGGTTTTGTTCTGGAAGAAGAAGAATCACATGAATACCAAGAGTGTTTCTACTTCATTGGACCCTTCAGTAAGGCCATTAACCTTGGTATAACGTTAACCTACATTCAGCTCTGCAAGCAGGTCTTCCAAATTCCATGGAAAATTTGGGGGTTGGTGGCAGGATTGGCACTCCAATCAACGGAAGAACTTCGCACTGTTTCATTCCATTCGAACTAGCGTGGTGCTTAGGTCTCACCCACCGCACGACTGCACCGAGGTTCTCATCCCTGCAGTGGTTTGACGTGTGACGGGTGCAGCGACGTGCTGTATCGGCACATGGTCCTTACCTCTCTTTAGGTGTGGTTTCCTTGGTGTTCATTAAAAAATGTGAATCTATTTTGTTGTTATACATTTTACTTTAGGTTTTGTTAATTTTATTTCTAGGGATAGACGGAAAGTTGAAGGACTTTGCAACCACAAAGTGTCATGATGTTGTGCCGTTGGTTAAGGAAAGCCAAAGATAAACAAATCATTACTTTAGCTCAATGGTATTTAAAAACTGTAATGGCAGGTATTTGATGCTTGTTTTATCTTATTTCAGATTCTTTCGGAAGGAATATTTATACTTCTCGTTTAGTTGTGGTTTTTATTTTCATGACTTTTTATTTAAGTTTATGCAAATGTTTCCATTAATAACAAAATATACTGCCTTATGTACATCCGTACTACACTTAGCACCAGGCCAGGTGTCAATGTACGCAGTTGCCTGCCATGTCAGCACTAGAAGTACGAACAGGGACTTGCATGGTCTGGTGTTGTGTATTGAGGAACCCAGGCATTGGAGGCACTGATGATTGACTGAGTGCTGGGAGGGGGGACTTGCTCATTAGAGACACAGGCCAGTCTGTACTGGTGGCAAAGGTGGTTATGTACTGTACTCTACCAGGCCACATACTTGACTGCAGCAATATGATTACAATTAGTTGGTAGCTGTTCAGCAGTGAAGCCGGTTGCATTCTGGGAGATAAGCTGTCTCCCCCCCCCCCCCAGCAGAAAGTCCCAACTTTTCAACCCAAAGGCATCGCCACAAATGACAACGATGCCAGCAAAGGCAACCTGGGTTTCATCCACGGCTTTGCAGCCTCCTTCTCCGTCATCATCGTGTCTGAGCTGGGCGACAAGACCTTCTTCATCGCGGCAATCATGGCCATGCGGTACAACCGTCTGACCGTGCTGGCAGGGGCCATTTTGGCCCTCAGTCTCATGACCTGCCTCTCAGGTGAGTAACACCAGGGTGGGGTGGGGTGGGGTGGGGAGTCAGTGTTTGTAGCAGGGTTACTATCATTAATGAAAATTAAAATAGGCTTGTCACAATAAATGCATCTATTGCCACAGAAATAAACAATTTTATCATTTTATGATGATTTTATGGCATTTATATAATGATTATATAATAGCACAATGATGCAAGTACACCCTTTTCATGAGTAATGAACTTTTAATTCTTATGAATATTCAAACCCTGGAATTGCAATGTCAGAAAAAATCTTGATTATTCATGGGCCAGTGGAAAAGTAAAGTAGCTTGTTTCACTCCTTTGTAGACTGGTTATTTGGTAATAAACTGTGAAAATGTTTTCACCTTCAAATCGAATCACTTGATTGGTGACACCACTTGATACTTTGTAAGCACAAGTGAGTGAAAAGCATGTTCAAAGTCCCATAGCAGTAAGGAATCTGACAGGTTCTTCTATACAATTTTCAGTTAGATGACCATCATATAAGATTTAGCTGCTGTTCTTGAGACACCAGTGTCCTTGTGCCTGTGGCAGTTCCTTCTTATGTGTAATAATAATAATGTTTTTTATTTGAGTAATTCTGAGGATGCACAAAGATTCTCAATAGAACAGGGTGGTCGATTGAAAGGTATGTCATTCAGGGTAGCCTGTCTCGTGCGTGTGTGTGTGTGTACACGACCCTGCATTAGATGGCTGTGTGCACAGATGGGTTTGAATGATGGAAGTGATATTAATGGTGGCCCTCACTTCTTCACAGTCCTGTTTGGCTATGCCACCACGGTTATCCCTCGCATCTACACCTACTACGTCTCCACGGCGCTCTTCGCCATCTTCGGCGTGCGCATGTTGCGTGAGGGGCTCAAGATGAGCCCCGACGAGGGCCAGGAGGAGTTGGAGGAGGTACAGGCTGAGATCAAGAAGAAGGACGAGGAGGTGTGGGGGCCCCGGAATGCTCTACATTTCCGTTCAGCACATCGCACGTGCCTCGCTGTCACCTGACTTCTTTGATTTCGGTCGGCCCCCGGCAGCTTCAGCGATCGAAACTGATGAATGGCACGTCGGACGTGGAAGCGGGATCCGGGGTGGTCTTGCCCCAGCGGAAGTGGCACAACTTCATTTCCCCCATCTTCATCCAGGCTTTCACCCTCACCTTCCTCGCAGAGTGGGGTGACCGCTCCCAGCTGACTACCATTGTCTTGGCAGCCCGAGAGGTCTGTCTGGACTGACTAACTAGCACTAATTGCATCAGGCACGTCAGAAGACACCAGAGTGGAAGGTTTTTAACCAGCTTTCCCCCCCACTCAGGACCCCTTCGGCGTTGCAGTAGGCGGGACGTTGGGACACTGGCTGTGCACAGGACTGGCGGTGATTGGCGGAAGGATGATCGCCCAGAAAATCTCTGTTCGAACTGGTAAATATGACTGCTGTCTCTGGAAGCTTTATAGCATAGGGGTCCGACTTTTTACTGCCGGGCAGAGTTGTACTTGGGATTTGGGGTTAAGCTCCTCCCACACTTGGCAGGTTAACATATGAAACATCTTGTTGTTGAGGTAAAATCAATTTACTTTATATTAAAGGAGTAAACCATGCCAGTAAATGGTCATTAGGCCAGTTAAGCTCAAGCAAAGGAATGGAAAACCAGCTTATCTGCCCTCTAGGGACCATTATGGGGTACTACACTATCCTTAACATTCCTGCTATAAAACCTCACCTAAGAACCAGTAACAACATTTTATTTATATAAAATAATTGTTTCATTCTCAATGGGGGGCCGGCCATTTCACAATAAGGCATGATTTCAAAGTACATCATCTGCCCTATTTTCGCAGAGTTGAAATATCATTTCAGTGAAATTGGCCAATTAGTATGTAACCAGATTGTCTGGGAGAGAGAACACAGGCCTGCAGGAGTGACATTCGAGCAGCACTTCCCCGGGACTGTAATTGAAGATGGGGGCTGTGTAATTATGTTGCCGGTGCTGATCATTTTCTCGCCCTAGTCACCATCGTCGGAGGCATCGTGTTCCTGGCCTTTGCCTTCTCTGCACTCTTCATCAAGCCCGATGCTGGATTCTGATACGACGGAGCACTAAGTGTAAATACACCCAAAGCTCTGTGTTAGTGCTGGGTGAGTGATGTACCGTATGTGTGTGTATACATACCTTCTCTCCATATAGAGTCACTCTGCCAGTGTCTGTGTGTGTGTGGGGGGGGTAGTATGTTCACTGTGTGTGCGTGTGCACACGCGTGCGTGATTGGCTGAATGTCCTGATGAGTGTGACTCAGGTGTCTTATTGTATTAAATCATCTTGGTGTTTGTGTTGGGGAGAGGGTATCCAAACCCATGACCACATGTCCCCTTTGTCCAGGTTCTGCATCCACTGTTAGGAGGGGGTAGTGGTCAGACTGAGTAACGCTGAGCCGGTATTGTTGTCCTGTATCGCGTGATGAGCGTGGCGGGTGTGGTAGATGTCACACTACCTGCATAGGCTGAGGCCCTGATCGGGCACATTTGCTAGACCTGAAGGACTTGTATCAAGAAAAGGGTTGAATCAGTTTCAATTTACAAAACTTGGCATTTGACACATTTTTCCAGTGTTTTGCACCCTGATGTGAGAATTTAGGGAAGGAGGGTTGGTACTGCAAAATCAGGTTGTATTTATTTAACATCAGCACAATATTTTTTTTTTGAATTAAGGTTTTCTAGAGCCAGTAATGTATCTTGTCATTATGAAATAGCTATTTCACCAAAAGCAGGTGTCTATAAGGTTTATATGGCAGAGGGTACAGATGTCACAGTGGGCGATCGTCCATGTTTTTGTAACTTTTTAGTTTTAATGAAACGATCAGTTGTAAACTCTGTGTAAATATTCAATAAATCCACTTCTGTCTCTTCCTTGTCTTTCATAGAAATGGGCTGGACAGTCCTTCCGTTTCAGTTCAGTAAAAGGTTAAAATTATCCACACCTCCTTATTCAGCCATATGAGATCTGAAAGTAAATGGTTGTTTTTATTTGCATTTTAGAGATTGTCATCCTGTCTCTGAAAGGCACTTCAAAAAATAAATATACCTTTTATCTTCTAGAAATCTAATATCACCAAGTCTCTTCATAACTTTATTATGGTGAGCTGACCAAGTGTGAATGTGGAATTTAAGGCCAGAAAGGTACTATTGGGTTGTTGTGGTGCAGTATGTGCTACTTTATTCATGATGTTTTATGGGATGAGGACGTAGGATAAACTCATGGGCCATTAGCTGTGGAGTTTGTCCTTCCTAATCCTCCAAAGTCATCTTGGAAGGAGTATTAGTAACGTCACTAGTATCTGTGGCCGGTTATTGTATGGTGACCTAAACCTGGAAGGGCTGCCCTGTTTCTGGTCCAAAGCCCAAATGAAAAATGGTTTTATGTGAGCTACTGTCCCACCAAACACCAAGAAGAGTTCTGGACCTCTGCCCTGGGAAGAATGGGTCTTTTTTTCCATGAAGAGTTAAGACACTGGAGATAGATTTGACCAGGGAGCTTGTTTTGTGGTGTCACCAGACAGGCCCTAAACTGGAATACCCAAGACAAAAGGAAGAGGGGGTGACCAGGAAACACCGGAGCCCTTCAGTATGGGATGGTGCCAGCTGGACAGGAATGATCAGGAATCAGAAATATCAAATTTTCAAAAGTTACCATCAACACAAGCACTTCAACTTCGCAAAGCAAAATCAATAAAACTGCCAGGCAGCCTTTAACACAAGTTTATTTTCAAAATGGATTCGGGGAGCAAACAGCAGTCTGCTTAGAATGAGCGTTTGTGGGAAAATAACAGCAGCTTTGCTAACCATCGGTTACACTCAGTGATATTACAGCACCATTGGACGCTTTCATCTGTGATTAGGTTTTTTTTTCTCCTCTACAAAACCAAAAGTGCCATTGTCTGGATCAAGCTCTGAAAAGCCTCCTTTCCATTCTCTTGATTCCTGGGAGATACACTGATATAATTTCTCCAGGTTTAGTATGGGGTTTTTTTTTGTGTACAAAAACATCTGGTAAGCCAAGCACAAGTGTTCTGTAAAGAACGTTACACATTGATTAAATGACACACAAAACACTGATAGACATTCAGGACTTCTAGTGCTTACAACAGAACTACAGAACATAGTACATGACTGAAACCATTCCTTTACTTCCGGTGGGCCCTTCAGCTATTAAATAAAATAATAAATCTGTTTCCCCATCTTTCACTACAACTCTTTGGATTAAAAATGGTTTTGCATCAATGGCCTGGAAACTGGATGTGTCTGTGTGGTTGAACACTGTCAAACTCGGTCCCAAACTCCTGCATGAGTTACCTAAATATTTCCTGCTGATTCCTTAGACAATTTAGTAGTAAAAGTGTAAATAAGTACCAGAGATTGTGTTTTCCCTGTTTTTCTTAGGAACGAATCATTACAAACTAAGTTTTTGACTACTGATTGCACCGGGTCAGAGTGACAGTTACAAAGTAACATTTATGGGACTGAGTTTGACATCTTCCTGTGACGTACAGACCAACAGGGACCACCTGCCAGTGTCACTTCTACAACTGGGCGGTTCACACACAGTGACTGGATCACAGAAGCAAGGCTGGCCCTGCCCCCAGACAAACCAGCCTGGCCCTGACCCAGCCCCCCCCCCCCCAGAGAAGCCAGTCTAGCCCAAGCCCCATCCCCAGTCCAACCATGACCAGGCACAGGGATGGCCTGCGATTCTGGGAAACCCTACTGGGCTGTGTCACAGTTTGTTTAAATCCCATCTGTGGACGTCCCTTCAGAGCCAACAGCAAAGCTTAACATCTGTACTCTATCCATATAAATTTTAAAATGCTGGCTTAGCCATTTAAAAAAATATTTCAAAAAAATACTTGTACCTTTGTGTGTTTATTTGTATTTTGATGTTTAGTTACGTCAGACATACATGTATATATAAACATCTTAAAATAAACCTCAGTGCAATTCCATTCATCCAAGGATCCATACTGTACATTCAGTATAAATCAAATCATTATTTAAGCTCATATTTATATTAAATATTTTACTATACAGTTAAAAGGCAATGCATTAAAATCTAATTGTATTTAACTTGCATTTGAAATATAATTGGATCAAACATGGACAATTACACACACAAAAAAATTACTTCTGCTGAAGTACTGGAAGTTCCAACCTTCGGACTTATAACAGTTTATTGAGACTCGCTCTGTCTTCCCTAAGCAACCTGTCCCTGAGCCTAACCTAACTATCAATACACCATTGGTCACAAATGCCACCATAACCCCATGTAGTCATTGGGTCCTAAGTCCCGGCCGCAACATCACAGTGCCAGCTGCAGGGGGCAGCATTGACAACAGCAAAACCATAAGGGGAGATCAATACATTGTTTCCCCCCTTCCAGACATGACCAAGCAGCCCCTTATTATTAGTGAATTCTCACACAGCTTTTCACTGCCACCAGTTTAATAATGAGAGGTACTTCCATAAAATCAGTCCTGAGCTTGCAGTACACTCCAGAAGGCTTCCTCCCAGATCTCTCTCGATTTAATATGAACTGCAATAACCTGAATTCAGCACAAGGTTGTGCGGAAAGGCATGCGATGCCTGCCTAACATCTGAGGGGTTTGATCGGTCTGATTGCTTATTAAAAAAAATAAATGCATTTCTGTATCCATTCTCTGCTTGTGGGACCAACAGACATTTCATCCAAAAGACTTCAAAGTAACAAAAAAAAAAGAAAGATTGTCAGTCACTGCAGTTACCAAGTCAACTGCAAGTCAACTGTAACAAAACTTCTATTTAAAATCTGTGTTAAAAGTACAATTGAAAAATATGGCCAACAACCCATGATCATTCACAGGAAACAGACACTCAGTGGGTTTATATTCATACATGACCAAGCTTGTCTAACACAATCCACTCCCTGAGACACAGAGAAGCTATCACTCCCTGTTCAGTTCACACACACAGCATTTCACTCCCATTCGCACACACACCACAGGACTATCCCAGGGTAACCTCCAAAGACTAAAAAGATTGATAGCTCCTACATTCCCTGAACCGAGATATCCATACCCACAAACCCAGCACCATCTAAATCGATTGTGCTTTCATTCACTCATTCATTCATTCATAAGCAGCACAGAACACTACCATTTAAGGAGGGAATCTTGACTCTGTTCCTTGCAGTTTCCATGGGAACCACATCACCTGGCTGTGATGTGCGACCTAAAGTCAAGCAGTTCTATTAACAGTCTGCACCATCAATGCTGAGGTCTCTCCACCACCCTGACTGCTGCTGTTTACATGGACACTGTTGCCCCATAAAGTTCATTATGGACCCAAGTAATTCACTTCCTTAGACAAAGTGTAGGCAACTCTAACATTCCAGGTGGGCTGACATATCACGCCAGCTAATATACATTTTTGACCAGATGTGGTGGAGTTGACTCAATATCTATTCGGCCTGCAAACCTGAAGGATTCAGATTTGGATCTTTTGAGGGAAACGGTAGCTAATTCACGCTGAAGGTTTACATGACACAACAGGCCATCGCAAACTACTGAAGGTACAAACCATTATATATGTTAGTGTAACTGTAGATGGGGATTCTCTATGTTGGCCGAGATACTGCATTCCACACGAACCACAATTGGGAGCTGCATTTAACGTGTCCGTTCTTAAAAAAGAGATCAGGAAACCGTCCAGGAAACCAGTTGAAATTACATTCAAAACAGGCAGACAAACCACACGACTCACTCAGATCGCATGTAGTGTGAACTACAAGCCATATACAATCACGGCAGCTCATGTTTAGCTAAGACTTATGTTAATGTGTATGAATTAACTGCAACACTACTGGCTGAGGGCAGTCACAAATTAACAAGAAAACATTTCCTGGACCAACATCTCGAACAAACCGATTTCGCATGGCGTATGGTGATGAGAAACTATCCCTACTTAGCTAAAACACAAATCTGTGGAGCAAAGCTTAGTGTTTTGAGAAATCAACAATCCGGGCAACACGGACAATGTCAAGTAAACGTGCAAACCAACATACCGTGTGTGCGAAAAAAAGTTTGTCCTGACAACTCACGCCCTAACAGAAGCCACACCATCAAGCCAACACCTCATGAGAGCCACTTAGGGGGAAAATAAAAACAGAAAGTTGAATTTCAACACAGCCAACCTTGATTGTCACTCAGTATAAAGTATCTCACTTGCTTTGAGTTTCAGAAAAATGTTACACTCCTCCCAGAGAGTCCAGACAGCTGTGAGGTCCTTAGGACAGCCCCCGAGGACCAAGAGTATCAGCTCAGTCTGACACTGTGTAGGAAATAACAGAGAACAGCAGCAGAAAAAAGGAGAAAGTGACAAAATGTAAGAACATAAGAACTATACAAACGAGAGGAGGCCATTCGGCCCATCAAGCTCGCTTGGGGAGAACTAAACTAATAGCTCAGAGTTGTTAAAATCTTATCTAACTCTGATTTAAAGGAACCCAAGGATTCAGCTTGCACTACGTTGTCAGGAAGATCATTCCATACTCTTGTTAAGACAGACCCAAATATCGATTGTGACTCGTGTTGAGTACTATAGATTCCAAAGCTATGCCACCCGTTTCCTTATTCGACACTAGCATTTCGGCAGATATAAAACAACCGATTTTACTTTCATTTCTTGCTAAAAATGAAGCACAATACCGTGGCACACTATGGAGGATACAAAAAAAACAGTTGTATCGGCTAGGGAGAAATGCTTTGGTAGACCTCATGACATGGAAATGACATTCATTAAACGCTCGAAAAAGGCTTGTACGACATCTTGGAGTAAACACCACCCTCTGTGGTTAATGTGAGAAGCTGGTCATCGTGGGGGGGAAATAACGAAAGCATGTGGTACCCCCCGTGGCTGTGCAATATCACTCACTCTGTCACACACACACACACACACACACACACTCACATATCTTCTTGTTTGGCTATTTTACTATATATATTTTTTAGAGAGAGCATCGCTCTCTTTGGAACAAACTTTTTAAAATTCTGAGTAAAAGACTCTTGAAAATTGGCTTGTAGAATTGAGGTTAAACCCATTAAACAAACTGTGACACACCAGCTCAGACCAATAGCGAAGGGAAGCTGTGAAAATATTAATTTTAGCGTTTAGTTCTCGGTTTCTCTGAGTACTTTTTTTTTTTTAAAAAAAAGTATATTCAAAGCTACAAATAACAGATTATATTTTTCATGCATCATATAAAATATTAGTTCTTTCCTTTAGTCTGGGTATTTACATATTATGTTACACACGTCTGTACAATAAAGTAGAATCCATACGACATTCTTAAAAATATTTTCTGACCCATGATTATTTCACATGAACACAAAAAAGAAAGGGTGCAGGGAGGCCTCAAACGGACAGCTTGGAGAGACCTGCATAAATTAAATCTGCCTGACGACAGCAGAGGTGAGAGAGAAAGGAGGGAGAGAGAGAGGGAGAGAGAGGGAAAGGGTGAGCAGGTCAGCGAAGGACGGGAAGAGGCCCCATGATGCTTCTCTGGTGTCCATGGCGCAGGTTCCAGGGCGGCTACCATGGTGAGGAGCTCTGGGAGATGAACAGGGCAGATTGCTTGCAAGTCCGGTTCCTGCGAATGCCAGTGCCTTCTTCCCAGAGTTCAGTGCAAACAGCCAGCTGCTCCCGGCAGCGAGGACGAGCCTGCGCCCCACCGTCCCACAGGCCAGGGGGAGGTGAATGGGGGCAGAGCTCAATAGGTACACTTTAAATACTGCATCTTAAAAGCACCTACCCCCCCCATACAGCTGGATTTGTGGTTCAGTCCATGCACTCGACTGGCTGTCGCCCTGGTTACTGGGGCTGCGTCCCGGAGCGATCGGACATACTATCAGTCCTGTGGGGGGGGATCTGTTGTTGCTGCGTCTGCTGCTGCTGGGCTTGCGTGAAGGCGCCGGGCTGCTGAAGTGGGAAAGCCGCCTGCAGGATCAGCTGCGCAGACTGGTTGCCGTGGAGCAGACGTGGAGCCTGGGGCAACATGGTCCAGAGAGATTATGTGACGTTACCTGCTATGCAACTTACAATGCGTAACATTCCATGAAGGATTGCTGTTGGACCGTAAGTTCACCCCAGAAGAATAGCTAAAACAAATAAATAATAATAATAATTTAAAAAAAAATAACAATAATAATAAACAATTCTGCTGCCCACCTGCAGGAACTGCGTAGCCTGTTGTGTGGTCAGCTGCGCAGACGCTTGTCCCGCCTGCGCAGGCACAGCCTGGCCTTGACCCTGCTCTGGCGCCGACTGCGTCGGCTGTGCCAGGCTTATGGTCTGCGGCTGGCCAGGCTGTGGGGCGAAGGCGTTGTAGGCAGTCACCACCTGGCCCATGAACATGGTGGTGGGGACCATGACCGCGCTACACATGGGGGCCGTCACCAGCTTAGTCAGCAGCTGCTGTCCTGCAGGGAACCTGGAGGGGGTTACACGTCACAAGCAAAAGCATTAGGAATAACGGTGTGTAAATCTCCCGATTTTTGTGGGGAACAGCAGCCCACCAAACCCATCCTCACTAGAGACAGAAAGACCCTGACCGGGAAGCGGAGGACGAGCTCCGGTCTGGAAGGAGGGGGGAAGTACAGGCCCCCGGATTTCTGATTAAGCCTGAGCTGGACCGCAGCCAGGCCACCGGGCTTCAAGGAAGTGTGACGTCAACAGTACATGTGCTGCAGTCACACGCTGTACTGGGTACTGAGAAGCATTATCTACAGTCCTGTACTATCAATACAGAGTTTGCATGTTTTCCCCTCATGTTTAATCTAAGGAATATAGATTATTTCCTTAAAACTAATTTATTTAGCAGATCCTTTAATCCAAAGCGACATCCAATTGAGAAAGCAGGATCAGACAGACAACAGAGGGTTAAAGGGCCCAATGGTGACATCACTGCTGAGGATTTCAACTGGTGACCTTCCAATTACAAGCACAGCATCCTAACTTGCTGAGCCACGCACAGACTCCCCACTTAAATGTTTATTCCCGTCAGATCGTTCCCCGTGAAGGATGTACCGGATCTGGCGGTCAGGGGCAAAGGTGGCCACAGCGCCGCTGGAGGTGCTGTTCTGGGCCAGGCTGGTGGCGAGCTGGACCACGCTGGCCGAGCCGGGCTGGGAGATCATCATGGTGTTATAGAGGGAGGCTGACTGCTGGGCGTGACCGGATCGCTGGGCCTGTAGGCGGCAGGGGTGTCAGTATGACATATACATGCTGCCAGAGTGTGTGGATGTTTCTAGAAGCTTGACAGAAGCTTCTAGACAGAAACCTATGTGGAGAATGTTTTATTTGTAAAGTAATTCAATTGTGTACTTTGTGCTTTTTTCATTATTATAAGCGCTTTTGTTTTTCAGTGGAACTGAATGCATTAGGAATATTCACATTTTCTTTGCTTTCATTGCATCGCATGGTTTTGTATTTTATTATATAACAGAGAAGAACCCAGGGACTACAGATGAAAACTAGCCTTTTGGCTAAATCTAGCATATTTACAGTATACATTGTTCCTGTCAAACCAACAAACAGATTACAACACTACTTCAGACACTGCTGTTTGCCTGACAGGCTGCCTCCTCCCTGCAGATCCAGAATCACACCTTCCTGTTTTGCCTTCTGGGTCACGGTCAGCTAGGGGTCTAGGCTGTGTGACATCACACTGAGGTAAATAAATGACCCCCTGGGTCTAAACTGGACTGTTTCTCTGAAATCGACGTCTCTGTCTCGGGTCATTCACACCAGAGACGATGATATTGAACGCCAAAGAGCCTCATGGCAATAAGCCGAAAGCTCAAGCACAACACCAGCCTGTCTGGGCTCATACGGGATAAGTGTAGCCTGCAGTAAGCTAAGCTCATTATCAAAATATAATTCAGACTTCCCGCTATTGGGCCTTGTGCACTCAAAGCTGTACAACCTGAACTGCTTGTGCCTTTAAAACATCTTACAGCTTAGGGCTATGGAAACAGACTAGAAGGCATTTAAAGAAACCTCATCATGAAAACCAAGATGCTCTTAATGACTCTCTAGCCTTTGAGGCACTTATTAAATGTAATATTTGAATGGTGATCCACCTTACAGATCGCCGCTGAGGTCACAATCATCACTGGCACCTGCAATGTTTGACCTGCTCTCCAACTTCATTTTGGAAAAACACAGTGACACTAGATAACCAGGTAGGAGGGTCAAAACCCAGGTTCAAGTGGAGGTGAAGGTACAGCCGTTTTGAGTAGAACATCACGGCAAAAAGCTGCCCTTCATGTGATCGTCAATACAATCTGCAAAACTGCAGTACAACCGCAAAACAGCAGCTTAATTACACAATTATACAAAAAATGGTCAAAATTTAAACAGCAGGAACAATTTTCAAAATAAGTTAGAATGCGGATAAATGGGAGGGTAGAGCACTGTGTTCAGGCTCAGCAAATTTACAATTCCAACATCAAGAGCTTCACAAAAACGTCTCTCAATACACAAAATCGATATCCCATCTCCTACTATACTACTAGTGGGGTGCTAAGGGTGTGCACATGTGAGAGAGAGAAGCCTACTTGTGAAAGGGAGGAGCCTACCTGTGAGAGGGAGGGGCCCTGCTGTGGTTGTTGTGGGAGGGCCTGCTGAGTGGGCGGGGCTTGCTGGGGTGTGGTCTGTGCGGTCGGAGCCTGAGTGGGTGTGGCTTGCTGCTGGTGCATGAGCCGCTGCCCAACACACTGCAGGGGGCTGGCCGGAAGCACCTGGCCCTGCATGGTGAGAGCCCCGCCCTGGGCCATTGTGCCTGACCCAGGAGTGCCTGGGGCCAGCTGCACAGAACCGAAGCTCAGGCTGCCCGTGGGCTGCTGGAGGAACATCTGCAGACAGGTAAAGTGGAGAAAGGGTCCATCTCCATGGTAACAAGTGCGCCATGTGACGCCACTGCGGAGGGCTGACTCACCTGCAGGCCCTGGCCCTGCACCATGTGCAGCTGCTCCTGGATCTTGCGAAGCTCCTCCTGCTGCCGCTGGATGTTGGCCTCGATCATGCGTGTCCTCTGCTCCAGCTGGTCCTTCAGGTGCTGCATGGCGCCCAGCTGAGCGGAGAACTGCAGTGCGGGCTGAATGGAGGGGCAGCCATTGTTAGAAAGCACAGGCGTCATTATAGCTAAAGGATGCTGAAATCATAGCTATAAAGAAAACAGTTTCGTAAACTGAAATAAGATACGAGAAAGAATTACGACTAAATAAAAACTAATGAAAAACTACAAATACTGCTTTTTAATCAAACAGAAATAAAAGCAAATGTCAAATATCTTTCCATTACCATTTAAAAATACTATTTAGCTAAATTAATGACTTTTAATGATCTTGCCCATTTTGAGAACATTGCTGCAAAATGTGCATTGTGTAGGATTCTCTAAACATTATATATATATATATAAAGATAAGACACATAAAACAGCTGTACAACGTTTCTAGAAAAAAAAAACTAAAACAGACATAAAAACTAAATTGAAATACATGTTTGAAATAAAAACTGATAATAAAATTTATAAAATAACACTGAAGACTAAATAAAACCAAAGTTAAACATGAAAACTGAAAATATAAAAACAAAATTCGAAACGGTAACAGCAGAGAAGACAAGCGAGTGAGATGCAGTCCCGGCTGTATTCTCCTGGCTCAATGGGAACCCTCACCTCGGACTGACTGACATTACCCCAGTACCCCAGACAGTCTGGGTCATTCTAACAAACTAACAAGGGAAAGCAAACGTTACAAAGAAACACAATGAAATAAACTGCTTTTGTGCAGAGCAACTGCGATCACCGTAACTTTTTTTTTTAGGTATATTAAAATGTCATTTGATGCTCAGATTTAATGATTTATTGCATGTAACCCAAAATAAGCAATAAACTTCTGACAAGAAGCATTTTTTTCTTGCGCAATTTTTGCATTAGTTTTTGCCATGGTTTTGATGAAATATCGTTATTACAGAAATAAATGGTAATTAATAAAACTACCCTGAAAGCAGGAACAAGTTTATAGCCAATGATATTACATGATGTGACTGTGTCTTTAAACCGATTTGGAAAATAGGAGGAGTTTGTGCGATCGGCCCATGTATACTACAAAAATACCACTATGAAGGGTCTCTAACAGAACATTACGGTGACGAACCACCTAAGTGCAGTACAAACAGTTAATGTGGGGAAGTAGCATATCACGGTCTGCAGAGTGACCCTGACCGTGACGAGTCACAGTGTGGCCTGTGTCACCCACCTGCACTCCGGGCTGGATCGGCGACTGCTGTGGAGGTGTGACCATTGCTGACGGCAGGTTCTGCCCTGTGGTCTGGGAGCTCATTGATTGCTGCGGGGGGGGGCAGAACAGAGTAAGCAATGCCTTAATGCTATATATATATATATATATATGGAAAAGGGTGGGAAGGGGAAGTCATGCCACTACTATATATATACTATACTATATACTATATATATATATCATCCTTCACTGCTCTGGTAACTAGTCAAATTGCTACACAAATAGGTGAACATTAACCAGCTGCTGCTGACCTGGCTGCTAACAGATGACCTTCGCTGTGAGGTGATCTCCATGGCGACAGATTGCCTGGGGGGCGTGCTCCTGTCTGTCTGCAGTTTGGTTTGGGTTGCTGTGGGAGGCAGCAACAAACAGAAAGTCAGAGGGGTCCTCATTGACAGCAGGCAGGGCTGTCCGTAAACATGACTGCCAGGCTTGTGTATACATGTGGTTTTACTCTAACCTCCTCTCTCAACTGATAGTTCAGCCACTTGCCAATAAGGCAGCAAAATACAGGACTGATATCATGATCTCCCAATATAATTCAATAAAAAAATATATATGTTTAGGTCTCTCAATTGCGAGGACAGGTACGCACAGGCGGGGTCCGACACAGCAGTGTGGGAGGATGACTTGCGGGAGCTGCGTGATGATGCTGAGGGAGTCCGGCTGTGGTCGAAGCGCTCCAGCGCCTCCTTCAGGCTGGAGGTGTTGAGCTGCGATTCAGAGCCCGAGTCCTGACTCTGCAACACAGATGGAGGGTGTTAGTTCAAAAACAATAACTGCGAAAGCGATCACCATGGAGTCCACTCCCCCCTCCCCACCTTATCAGGGGCCATCTCAGGGGGCGACTCCTCAATGCCCAGCTCTCGCCGCTGCTCAGCCCTGACCTCTGCGTAGCTATGGAGACACACAGAAAATTTGCTCACCACTTCCTGTTCCATAAGGCTCCAAATATCAGTCCAGTAATCAGGATTTCTGACTGGCTGAGTGTGCTCACCTGACCACAGTGTGGGTACAGACAATGAACTCCGGCCTGGAGTTCCACTGGTGGTAGGTGATGTAATAGTGTGTCTGCAGCCAGATCCACTGCTGGCCCTTGGTGAGAAACCTGTAGTAGCATGACTTCCCCTTCCCATACTGCATCACTGCACGTCACAGGCAAAGAAAGATGAATTATTGGGTTACAGCTGCAATTAATGCAAGCACCCTTTTCCAAAATGCACCACTGCACATCCTCAGGCAGTCCCCCCAGAGAGCATCCTCGTAGAAACACACACATATAGCTTGACCACTCACGGTGCTCGTGGCACTTGGCAAGTGTCTCCAGGTCGTCCACGTGGTAGTAATCATAGCCAGAAGTGCCCAAAACCTCAAACGGCAAGTATCCAATAATGGGGGGAGCCCTGGATGAAAAATAGCGCCGTGTCAAGCAGCCAGTCCCACTGCATTGTACGTGCAATTTAGCAGAAACTTTTGCCCAAAGCGACGCACAAGTGAGGCAAACAGCACATTACAAACATATGGCTGTCAAGGAATCAACTAGGCATAAGTGCAGCTAAGCGAAGCTTTCAATGAATGCCCAGATGCTTAAATCTCCTAACCCAACTTACACCTGATCAAGTCGGTCTCAGTGGACAGGTGTTCTTTGATCAGTTCTCATCTATCAGACTTTGCAGCATGAATAACAAGCTGTCAGTAACAGTGTTCATTAGGGCTTCGTTTTGGGCCCATTATGTTTCTCCTTATTAGTCGCTCTTCAAGGATATTATTCATACAAGCAGTTATAATTAAAACAAGTATGGCAAATGATTATTTCACAGACAGCATTAAAAATGCATTTCAAGCTCAGAGAAGGGTCATCAGGGACTTATATAGTCAAAACTTCACTGTAAATGTAGGTGGCTTCTGTGGCAATGAGGAATCTTCAATAGAAGACCTTGGTGTAACAGTGAAAAAGCTTCAACAGCCAGCTCTTACACTGCATATGCATATTTTCTTTCACAGACAAGACAGCCAAGGCCAGAAAATCGAAGTCTACAAAAGATCAAGCTTCACAAATGGTCCCAAAAACTGTCTACAACAGGCACACAGTGCAGATTCAAGATTTCCAGCAGGAACCAAATAGCACGTACGTTAGTCCTGTTTAGCAAAGAACGCAATAATATTCTTCAACCTTAAAGACTTCAGACATACAAAAGCTAGGTGAAGTGACTCCCCCATATATTACAATTTTTTAAGTCCTCTAGCGTCCACATGGGCCAACGTACCGACAGTTACTTGCAGTGGGGGGTAGGGTTCTGCTATGCTGCAAATTATCAAAGCAAACTTTTCTGTCAGTGGACTGACATTTCTGCTGACTTTGAAAACCTTTATGGGCCAATTAGCTTCTGCTAAACTTAGTTCTGCTAACTATAAATCTGCTTTTTTTTGCAGGTAAAGTGAACAAAATTTGACTGTCAAAAATGTTTGCAACCCATAATTCCTGTCTGTTGTGAGCATGTCTGCAACAGTCTATCCAGCACACTGTTGGCTAACTGTGTCAACACAAGACAAGATTGGTCGATGCAGCAGCAGCTGAGCAGCAAAGCGTACGTCCGCAGTTTAGTTGACTGCTGTTGCTACAGTCTTGTGTTGAATTGATGCCACGTGTCCCTACACTGTAGCCTGATGCACAGTTCTCCAGAAATTTCAACATTCCAGGTTCATTCCAGGTAACCCGAGAAAGGGACCGCTTCTAAAATGACCTCCTCGCCTCAAAGTTTCAAGGACAGGCACAATTAAAAACCTTTTTAATGTGCCTCCTCCCCCACGACACGGCAACAAAGACCACAACAATAGTGATTGGTCTGCTTGAATATGCATTGATGCACTGGCATAAAATTTTTATGAAATTACTCTGATTTAAAAAGTGCGCACCAGATATAATTTAGGATGAACTCAGGATTAGGGCTGGATATAACTGCTGATTTCCCAAATTGATTCAATTTCGATTCACAAAGTCCCGAATTGATTCAATTTCCAATTAGATTTGATCAAGTATTGATTTGAGGCGTCAAGGGGTTAGTAATATCATAACTGATTTCTAAACATCAATTTAAAAACATGGGTTACTTAAAACATTGTTTACGTAATATTTATGTAAATAGCTTAATTTGTTTGACCCCTTCCCTGAACACTAAGAAGTTTCCAGAGATATTCAGTAAAAAGTTTACTTTTCACACACTTGCAGGTAGTTGTGGCTTTAAATTGAGATGATGCAGAAAAAGTCTCTGTACACACCAACTCAGTCATAATAGCACAGTGCCAGACTGGCACATATCAGACCCTTATAATTAGGCTGTGTGCAACTAGGTACATATATTAACAGTACCAAAATGTGAACAATTTCAGTAATCCCATATTTAAACTGACGTTTAGAAATTGATCATCTTATATTCAGGCCAATACAGTAATAGGATATGATATGATGATATATGACATATGATATACATGCTATTACGCAGAAATGATTACTTGAAGATTCGTCAGATTAAATCGGCAGATTACTCAGTTATTGATGTAATTGATAATGCCTTATATTCAAATAAAATAATAGATTTATTGATCGATGCTGGAGGCTATACCCTGTCGCGTGTGAGGCATTCTGATCGAGGCCATACGTGAGCCAGGCGTATGAAGGGTCCTCTGACCTACCCTGACACAGCTATGCTCCACCCTCCCGATTCGGTGCCACTTCTGCTCCTACATAAGCAAGCACATTCCAGGTAACCCGAGAAAGGGACCGCTTCTAAAATGACGACCTCGCCTCAAAGTTTCAAGGACAGGCATAATTAAAAACCTTTTTAATGTGCCTCCTCCCCCAGCACAACAAACGGGAAAGGAAAATGGAATGAAATGGAACTATAGAGCAAGATAAACAGCATGAGGATACACGCCATGCCAGAATTCGTACCTGTGGTCCAGGAAAAGGAACTTCCACTCCAAACTGTGCCGGGAGGTGAATTCCTCGTTGGGCTCCTCTACGGTGCACAGCTCCTGTTGGACCAGAGGGGGAATTACATTCCCTCTGCTGAATCTTGCTCCAGCTGATACGCAAAATGTATATACACGCGCCTACCTTGATGAACTGTGGCTTGGCTAGCCTTACGGTGGCAATGAAGCACACCCTGTCGTCAAAGGCTGGCCGAAGAGATCGCTGGATCACTCCCTCTAATCCATTTCGGGTAGAATTAGGCACTGGGGAAGAGAGAGTAGATAAAAATAACCAGTCTCTCTCACAGTTCCCTGTGCAGAAGCTCATGTGTAAACAACATAGCCCTAAAGCTAACCATTTGTTGTCAGTTACATCAGAAACATAGGGTGTTGCATAAATGATAGGAGGAGCCTTATCAAATCAACTAGATATGCACTGTCATACACCCTGACTTTGAGAGAGTTTCTCACCGTTATTCAGAGATTTGAAGTTTCCTATGAACTTGACGTACTCATACACGGGTGGCTCCTTGGGGTCCATGGCCCCGCGGAGCATGTGACAGCAGAACTCCAACTGGTTTTTCGCTGGGGGAAACAGACATGAACAGAGAGCGACTGAGCGCAGAACAACATCACCCTCAGCACCACCACCAGCCACGAGTGCCGTCGACAGGCTGAAGCCCATTCCATGCATGCTTCAGGTCCATGAAACAAATAGAAGCAGCAATAAGGAACAGATATCCTCCACATGTCCAAAACAATGAAGGGCCAGAAGATGAGTCACATGCACAGGCCTTCTGACAGGAAGCATAAGCAAAGCAAGACTCACTTTTCAGATACTCTGGGGTGAGACTCTCACCCTCCAGAGTCTGTGTGGACAGGACTTTGTACACCTCCGAGTGCTCGCCCAGAGGCAGGAAGTTCAACAGGTTCTGATCCACAAGGTCACACTGCAAGGAAAAGGTTTGGAGGTCAGGGGACCTGTACCCACAGACACCCCCTCCCAAGCTAGAGGCATGTGTTTGTCCTTTCAGAAGGTGACAGGATAATGTACGGTGCCACACTGCAAAACCTGCTGGGCTCGTCCACTATGGGGAGGTGAGAATTTTAAAGGAGAAGCGGCAGTCTACAGGAAACGGCATACTTTATCAAAATAGATTTCGTAAACAATATTTTACACTTGTGAATAAAGTGAGGCTATATACAACCACTCCTCGCTTAGCGATCATTTGGAAATACGAATACATTTTCTGACCAATTCGCACGATCAAAACCAAATTTTATTTGGCTGACAATAACGAACACTGCAGTGACAGATCTTTGAATCAGAATGTTCAGAATGTTGTTAAAAATGACCACTTCATGAAAGATAAAAGAAATTGAGTACGGAAAGCTGAAGTAATGTCATAGGCACAGTTGCGGTCAGGCCTAGGCTACCATCCATTTCACTTAGAGAACATTTTGATTAAGAAGCGGGTTGCTGGAATGGAACTTGGTTGGAACTTGGTTGTATTTAGCAAGAATTTTTGCAGTAGGGTTGGTGTTCGTTTAAGCATGGCACAATCTTAGTGTGGGTTCAACAGCCGCTCAAGGGGATTCGTAACATTTCCCACACATTTTCCATACAATTTTTAAAGGTCAATTTTAAAATGTTCAAATAGCTGCTAAAAATGGGCACCAAGGCCCACATTTCCACACTCTGCAAGGAGGATGAGTAATTCAGTGATTAAGAGGTAACACCCACTGACGGACAGAAAGACTCACAGGTAAATGTTCAAGTAAAGAGGTAACGCTCTCGGATACGTAGATAATATTCCCATCTGTCATTATTGCCAGGAAGAAGCCATCAAGGGCCTGAAAAATAAACAGAGCAGGTCAACATGTATTAAACGTGCTTTTTTATTTAATCACATACAGGAACTTTAAGAAATGAAACAATATTCTAGAGCCCAGGACCCAACCCTTCTGTTGCATTTCATACAGAGTGATGCAGTTTTTTTTAAAGTGCTGTGAAACTGGGTCATTATCATAATGCTCATTTTCGTAACCTGAAATAAAATAATGTGCTAAAATAAAATAAATACAACTAAAACTATATAAGACAAAACTAGCAAAATAAAAAAAAAGTCAAATACTTTGTTGCTGTTTTATAATGCTACTTAGGTAAAGTAATGACTTGTTCATTTTTAATGACTCCCCCCATTTTTAAGGTTTTGCCCATTCTGAGGACATCAGTACATAATGTATATTCATGTAAGATCACACAAAATACCTCTATTCCCGGAATTACTTAAACTTAAACTGAAGCTAATATATATAAAAACTAATTAGAAATATATCATTGAAAAAAAAAAAACGAACAAAGCCACACTGGCAACTAACTAAAATGACACTACATTTCAACAGTAAATAATATAAAACCACATAAAAAAAAAATCTAAACTACAAGACTGGTGTGATATAAAACCCTCCAGCACACCTCCAGCATGAGCTGTGTAAACTCCTCGTTGCTGAGAAATGGCGGCTTCCAGTCCTGCCGTATCTCACTGGACTCCGACTGGGCGGCAATTTCTGGGCAGAGCGAGAGCAAGAGAAGGAAGTAAGAAAAGAGGACAGCTAGCCGAAAGTGGCGCCCCAGCGACAGGCATGCTGGGCGGATGGAGGGTCGTTACCTTTGTGCTTCCGCAGGAAGTCGATGCTCTTCTGCAGGATGGTGCTCTTGTCCATCTTGCGGGTGTTCCCTGGCAACATGGTGCCCAGCTCTTTGATGAGCACATTGAACTGATCTCGCCTCTTCTTCTCTGACTTGTTCCTGGACACACTGGGGCAGAATCACACAGGTCAAGTTTGTGAGTTATAGCATTCCCAACAGTTACATTTCATTCATATTTAATGCAATTTTAGTTATAATACTGAGACAAAAAAAAAAAATCGCTATCTTCCAGCAGGAAGTTCTCAGTGTTTTCAGATGTGTCCACTTCCACTGTGATGGACAGCTTGGTCAGAGTGTTGGGAGTCCAGTTCCAAAGCATCCAGACTGGCTGTTTTATTTGGATTTCACGTCCAGAGCCCACAGTCCACTGAGAATCCTGCACTCAACTCCTCTTTCAACCTCCAACTTGACTGTCTGAAATCATAGCTGCAACGGCCTGACCTTCGCTTACCTATGAACGTTACCACGCTAACTGGGATATTACCAGCCCCTACAGGGACTCCCACTGAGCTGCTGACACCCCCTGGACTGGTAGACCCATCCTTTGTGGTCTAACCAAGTCAGGGACTACATATTTCAACACTTCATCTGGTCTCCTGCTGTCACCGACACTAATCCCTTGAATACATAAACTGTTGCCTCTCTGCCTGACCCCACCCCCCAGGTCAAAGGGTCAGCCTGACAACATGTCATGCTATGCGATTGGTTTGATATGCGCAGTGAGCCTGTAGAAGGCTGATATGCAGGTTCACATGCTAGTTCCTGCAGAATGGAACAGAGTTAATGCCGGCACTGTATCCAGAATCTTTTATAGACTAATAAAGCTACTCTTGGCCCAAAAAGAAAAGCCTCTATAGAGAGCTGTCAGACACAGCTTTCACCCTGTCTGTGGTTTTATCATTAAATGGATGCTTACCTGACACATTTCTACACAAAAAAAAAATGTGCTTCTGTCACAAGCAGCCACACAATAAAAATAAGTTTTCATCCATTTATACAGCTGGTTAGTTTGCTATAACCAAGGTTAGGAGCTTTGCTTGGGCTACTAAGTTGCTGCCACTCTTGGGATTTGAACAGATATCTTCCTGGTTAAAAATCTGTGTCAAAATGCATGCTGCCTGCTGCTACTGGTACATTTACACGGCCCAATATTCCACCAGAGGGATTTAGGTCAAGTGCTCTGATCAAAGGTCTAACAGCATGAGTGTTTCTGACATGCGAGCAGTAGGGAAAATATGGAGAGCAAGCACATTTATTAGATAAGACATTAACGGCTGAGGTTGCCAATGGCAACCGGCACAATCACCCGCTGACTCCAGGCCAGCAGGGGTAGACTTGTCAGACTGCGGAGAACCTCACCGCTTTGCTTTGTCCTTCTCATCTTCTTCCATCAGACCATCAAAGATACTACAGTCATCCCTACAAAGCAGAAGTACCCAAATCAGGACAGAGGGGGCGCCAGAGTAAAGTTATACACGCACCCACAGGCACCACCACTGTGATTAACACTGAATGCCAGGCTACCAAGTTGCTTGCACACGAAAATAGCCAGTAGTATTTCAGCACTGACAAAATGGGGGAGAAAGGCCTTTAGTCAGTGCTGAAAACATGGGGGGAGGGCAGGAAAACACCAAGCGGGTCGATCACGAGAGCCAGCCATAGAGGAAGCTGCGCAGTTACGGCCAGAAGGGCACCGTTTTAGCGCTATCTATATATAGCTTGCTCCATGACTCAGCAGCTAATGAAATACAGGCTTGGGTGTGGATGCTTTTGGTCCACTGCAACTGGTCCCAGATCAGCGTCCTCATTTAAGTGTAACCTGTTGTTTAACGCAAAGGAGGGGAAGGAGAACTGATACAGAATCAGTGGAGGAATGGGGGCGAGGATGACCTTCACCTTTTCGACCTTCTTGGATTTAAGAATCTTTACCCGTTGGACTGAAGGACATTGGCAGAGCCCAAATCTCATGGGTCTGTGTAAATCAATGTGTAAAATTATAGCATGCTTTAGAATTATTCATAACATTTCTGAAGATATACCAAGTTGATTCTTTTCCTCCCGCACACACGTTATGTGGTTTTATCAAAATAAAATATCCATCCATCCATCCATCCATCCA
>JAODJX010000001.1:22038341-22050739 GCA_026776945.1 Isichthys henryi
GTTGATTCTTTTCCTCCCGCACACACGTTATGTGGTTTTATCAAAATAAAATATCCATCCATCCATCCATCCATCCATCCATCCATCCAACGATGCTATCCAATTAGTGAGCCATTACATCAAGGATAATATCATCTGGTTAGCACCTGCAGCAAATGCCCAGATCATAGAAAGGTTTGTTTTTCAGTTTCCGTCCTGCTGGCTCATCCAGTCATAAAATTAACAGGAAAATAAGAGGGAAAATCAAAGCAGCGTAGCTGCTCCACACTGAAGTGTTTTTAAAACATTGGTAGTTCTACTTTACTGTGCCAATGGAGTCCAGATGCACGCAAGGCAAACATCAGCCAGCGGGCACGTGGAAGACGGCTAACAAACAGCACAGCTCTGAACAGGAGTCCCAGGCCCTGATAACAGTGGTGACACCCTTGAGAAAAACAGCCTCTTAAAGGAGGCTGTATGCTTCAAACAAAGCTGAACAAACGGACCCAACATTGTTCTAGCAATACGATTCCGTTTTGGTGCACCACATATATAAGGTCTCAAAGGTTGTCCATAACTGGCTGACAATTTAACAACACGGGATTGGTCAACAGGATGAATTATTTTCGTGAATTTTTAGTGAATTTAGTGATTAATTGTCATTGTTGACACACCACAGCACACACTGCACAACAACGAAATGTGTCCTCTGCATTTAACCCATATGTGACAATGTAACATAGCAGAGGGCAGCTAATTCAGCGCACGGGGAGCAGTGCTTGGGGGCGGTACCTTGCTCAGAGTACCTCAGCGGTGCCTTGCTGGTCGGGGATTCAAACCAGCAATCATTCAATTACGAGTGCGCTTCCCTAACCATTAAGCTTTGCACAGCGCCCACCTATCGTTAAATGGCGTAAAGTATTTTTTATTTACGTTAATAGTAAGTGTCATAATTGTGTAATGCTTTTGGTGGAATGTGTGTGTTTTGTTAGTGTGTAACCGTGTCGTGTAAATTGTTGGCTTCCCACGTCTATGGCGCTGCTAGTATTAAACCAAGAGTGGCTATTAATAAAGTGATTATAAAGCTCTATCATCAGCATTAAAATGACTGTATAACACATACACAGAAACACACAATATTATGTTTATTTGTGGTCTGTATGCGGGTCTGCTGCATCGGAAGCATTCTGCGCCATCTAGGGTTGTAGTGTGACATACAACGAACTATGTGGCAGCACTGGTTTAAGTATGCAACAGATTGTTCTTGCACACTAGTTCGATTTAGTTTTGTCTGGACACCAGTAGCTACAGGGACTTCCAACTTGGCTGCTATCGTAGAACAGGTGCTAACACACAGCAACATGGCTCAGACAGTGTATATACTGCCCCACAAAGGCAAAACACAATAACTATGCTGACACTGAAATCGATAAAGAGGTCTTCAAAGTTTTTGACTGTCCATCTGTATTTGTAGTAGGCAGGTAAGCAAATGAAAGTATTTTCTTCAAAATAGAACATAGCTGAACTAAGATATTTTGTCCTGAGATAAAACTCAATACGAAACCTGATAAGACACCCAATTTTGGTCATAATTCAGTTTTAAGACAACATGCAGTTATGGAGT
The DNA here is from genome assembly GCA_026776945.1 of Isichthys henryi. Lineage (NCBI taxonomy): Eukaryota > Metazoa > Chordata > Actinopteri > Osteoglossiformes > Mormyridae > Isichthys > Isichthys henryi. The sequence goes on from JAODJX010000001.1 coordinate 22,039,945, forward strand.
TTCGTCTTTGTAGGGAAGCGTACCAGTCTGCTCTATACATCTATACTGCTGCTTTTCTTTTATTACTTACTTTCCTGCTAAAGGCCAGCTTTTTCCTAAGTTCTGGGGTCTTTTCCCAGATACCACCAAGTAACAATCATTACGATTAACTCATGCAGCACAGGCCAAGAGGTAAATGAAACCAAATGAAACAAGCATTATCCCTCATACAGACCAAATAACAGAAAGCAACACAGATGAACAATTTCCTCAGAATAACCTGAATGTCACACTGCACCACGGGAGAGTGATTTTTCTGAGCAAGCAGAGCATGATGGGAAACCACACTTACCGGTCAATGCTGGAGGTCATTTTTTGTTTGTAACTTGTTCAGGGTTGTAGTGGAACTAGAGGGCCCTTTAATCGTGAGGTAGACATTTGTAGATGTACCTAACGTGGGGAAAAAGCAGAGATACAGTTAGCCTAAACCACATTCAGTGCAGCACACCATGTTTAACCTGACCCTTCTTGTAACACACTGGGTCCTAAAGCCCTCAGCTACACTGGTACATTTTGTTGGTTCAGACTGGTCCGTACCTCCGATAAAGCCAGCCCGGTTTATACGATGTGCCTGACCGGTTTGTTGACGTGGCAAAGGCTGAAGTGCTCGGCGTCACTCGCGTGCCAGAGAGAGCGGAGTGGTGCTTTAGCAAGCCCCGACAGCGGCCGACCAGAGGCTCCGACGGCGTGGGGGAGGAGCAGGGTTACCGGGGACCATCCAGATGCTGTGATCTCCGACGGATCCTGGTGTTCAGGTTCCACATCGCAGCCAATTAGCACACCTGTGGGTGGGCGGGCGGGGCGGTTCGTGAATGAGAGCAGGCTACAGGGGTGAATCTCAGTACCAGGAACACAAAGACCGTACTTGTGGTCTTGGCAAGACCGGTCTTGCTAACTTGCCTTCCAAGAACAAACCAGGGATACAATCAAATCAGGAGATTGCTCTCATTTGGCAAAGGTGTAACCGATGTATCCTATATATTTTGGGCGGAGCAAGACTAACATCCAGGGATTTTTATCATCCTCTGTACTCGTGTTCTTAGTAATGGGACTGGTCTTTGGCAATGGAAGATGATGTAAAATGGGTAGGTGAGAACACAAGTATGGTCTAGTACACAGATTGATATTCCCCCCAGGCAAGTGGAAACAAGACATAACAAATTGAGCAATGATAACACATCCCATATGTTCCATGCTGACTGGAAAGGGAATTAATTAGCCACGCAAGGCCACCAGCTCTGTTTTCCCCAATATCCAACTTTGTCTAAATACACCGCAAACCACAAGGTTTTATTCATTTTCATCACAATTATCATCCATCTTCCATTATAGCTTTTCCAGTGCAAGGTCATGGCGACCCTGAATCCTTTCCCAGGAAGTACAGGGAAGAAGGCAGAGAACATCACAGGATGTACACACACTACAGGAACAAACCCACGTGACCATGGACAGGACAAGAAAACTCCTCACACAGGGCCTGGGCAGGATGCAAACTCTCAATGCTGCCCACTTAGCACTAGTACAAGTACTGCCTTGCATGTGGTCCAGGTCAGAATTGGACCAAACCCCAACCCAATAAATGGAAAATGGGGAAGGATCCTACTGTCAAACCCTCTGAACTCTGAGGATTTAAATAGCTAAACATTATTAAAACGATTATGTACTGAGGTTCATACTTTACGACCACACACAACCTACAGTGTGTTCAACAGCTTCAATTTAAGACAGACTATCCTGATTTTTCAAAATGACTGATAGCGAGAGCAACATGTGACTATCAGCAGTATGTAGAAACCTTATGGTGCCTCACTTTCCTGTTTCCATCTCCTCTCCCTCTGATGCGCTGCTAAATCAGTCGTCTGATCAGAGCCCTTAACACGCGGAGCCTTACATTTACAATAAAGTGTTCAGATTCAAAGGAGGTTAGTCATTAATGGATAAAAGATAAAAAAACAACTGAAAAGCACACAGCTTCTTGGCACAAAACCTTTAAGGACTAAGACTGTGACAGTCGACAATCAGCTAGTCAAATGGAAATGCTGTGATGCGGGATGATTGTAATTACTCCGGAGGGAATTCCGCGGCATGGATAAAACCTGTCACAAAGAGTGCGCACACGCGCACACACACACACGCGCACACACACACACACACACACACACACGCACGCACGCACACCAATGCAGCCCAAGGCCACTGCACTTCAGGGTTTTCCTTCTCTGGGATGGACGCCATGAAACAGCACTGACTGACACGCACGCACATACACACACGCACCCACAAACTTGCTAGTTCATATGAGGCGTGAGGCTGACATTAATCCCGCGGTAGTTTAAGAACGCGGCTACAGACGCTGCCGGCCGCACCCGTGTCACATGCAGTCTGTCCGCTGTCACATTTGTAGCACACAGACTGGGACGGGACCCCATGGCGGGACAAAGAGGGAGGGCCGCGGGCGCGACTGCCAAGACATTATACTGCACAGAAAGACCCTCGAAAGCGATCTGCCAGTCTCACTGCATTTCATCAGGCGGGCCGCATAGACGAGACATTGTGAGTGGATGGAAAAATGGAGTGAGAGAAAGAGAGAGGCATGCGGCGAGTCCCCGATGCAAAGCGGCAACGCTGCTGATGGTTGTGTAAGCCTGACGTCGCCGGCAAGCCGCCCCAGTGACCTGCTGACCCACTGACCCAGTTTCTGGTGCTGCTCCTCTCCAGTGAGCAGGTGTGCGTTTCACCGAGCAGCCACCGCAGGCTTGGTCGCCCTACAGGCAGCACCTCTATACACCACATTACACACCACACTCTTGTATACCCCGACAAGCTGTTGTATTACACCCAACAGCACCCTATTACACCCTGCTGAACACACCCCTAAGCCCTCGCTTCAATGCTCACCTAACAGCATTAATCACACCCTCTTAAATGCCTCTACGCTCAAACAACCTGCTACACCTGTACCGGCCGCGCTTTCAAGGCTCGCGTGCCTTTCATAGGACCTCACGCCACACAACGGGCGCAGTGAAAGCCTGACATTAACATGCTGGAGAGAAGATCTCTCAGGAATGTAGGTCAGCGGACCACTAAGCCGTGAATCACCACACAGACCCACCAAGGAGCTAATTACACACGAACACACACACACACACACACACACACACACCCAGCTGCTCATCCACCCCAACTCTGAGTGTAGCCGTGTAAGTGAAAGAGAGAGAGAGGGGAAAAAAAAGTCAAGGACAGCAAAGGCACAATGCGAGTTCCCGCAAATGAAGTATGGTAGACAAGATTATGCATATGATTATTGTTATGTTGAGTTATGTTTTGGAGGGCAGAGAGACGGGGGGGGGGGGGCAGTTCCATTTGCCTCAATGAAACATTCCAGCAGGTTTATGATAAAACCAAAGTCAGGGTCTTGAAGGGAAGCACGAACAACGTTATGCATCTTCATGGTGATTAGCACTTCTCTGTTAAGTCTGCAAATACACCCACAATAACTTATGCTGATTTTTAACGCTTAGCCAGGAATTAGGGCTATAGTCATGGTGAGAGTATAGGGATATAAAACAGATTAAATAACCCAAAGGGTAAAAACAACTCCATAAGTAAGTATAAAATATTACTATCAATCTCAATAAGATGCTTAAAATTAGCTTTTGATTAAAAGAAAAAGTCTAAAACCCTTCTGCCTTGTCTTAAAACCTTTTTTAAAAAGGTTTTATAAGGACAATACAATAAAACGTTTCCAACCATAATGCCTGAGCCAGACTTGGGATGGGGTTATATTCTAGAAGCCCTTAATGTTTTCCAGTTTGAGAACTGTGCCATCTCCCCCCAAACACCCAAAAAATAAAAATAACATAATACAGTGATCTAAATGAATTACACCAAAACAATGTTCAGATTCACCTAAAGACCAGAGATTAACGTAAGGGATCTTACAGTACTAAATTTGGGGGGGAAACGGTTAAATATGCAGACTGCTTAGTTGTTACCAAAAGTATTGTTCCTGGTAACTGAATCAGCTTATATTTTTTCTCCCTGAAAGGTTCTCTGAAGGCAGAGGGGGGAGATGGGGCAGACACCAAGCACACTCGGAACACAAACGATAAAATCCTGCGCAGCGGCATTGACCGGCAGAGGTTAAAATCCACTCTGTCTCTCTCTCTCTCTCGCTGGTAGAGGAAGTGAGTCTAAAGTAGGTCACTGGGGCGGAAGGAAGAGGCCTGGCAGCCTGAAGGCAAGGCCATGTTGCCAGCTGCTCCCTGCCTCGCCCCCTTCACTCCACACAGAGGCAACATTATTCACAACACACACACCTTCATTTAAACCTAAGATTTAAACAGCAGAGGATGTGTGTGTTTTGTCTGGGCTCTTCTTCCTTCCCCCATGTATCTGCAAGGTATACAAAGTATATGGATGTCTCCTCTCCTGTGAGTCGACGTGAGAACAAACTCCATGTCTGGCTACGTTTTCTGTCGAGTCAGACTGCTGAATATATTTTTGTTTTACTCGTGTGCTGATTACCCTGCTTTTAGAGCTTAATAAAATAATAAAATCCCAGCATTGCAGCGATTCAGTCGAGTATTACAGAAATTCCAATGGACCCCAAGGTAGGCAGAAGAACCAAAAAGTTAAGTCAGGTGATTTTGAGCTCATTATTCCCTGGTTTGTGTTCTTCTGAGCTCCATTATCAACTTGGAACATCAGAGCTAGCTAACGGGGAGCTGTGTGTGCGCGTGTGTGTGTGTGTGTGGAGAGGCCTGTCGTTCCGAGACTGGTGCCAGGCACGGCTGTGCCAACTGGGTCAGTGGTCCAGACTGCGGTTCTGGAGTCAAACAGAAAACGGACTGACGGAAAAGCAATGCCCCAGTTCGTCTTTACTTGGCCAAAACGCGACTACTGACTGGCACAGAAACTCCATATGCAAATGCCGCTCATGTGTGGGAGGTCTGCCACCTACCTAGTTTGGCTTCGTCTAATCCCACAGATTTCTGATTATAGGGTTCAGCACTAACTGGAATTACACTAATAATATACTAAGAGATGCATAATATATCAGTTAACATATCGGTACTGGCCAATATTCTTTAAAATTCAAGATATTAGTATCAGTCTGATGTGCCAATCTTGGGTGATGTTGCTAGCCGATATTCAAAGTCAGCAGCACTGAAGCTAAAAGACAGAACTACTGAATTAATAATGATGATTGCATTGGACAATCAGCTGTTTTCCATAATGGAGGACGAGGGATTTTCTCAACTCATTCACCACTTAAGATCTCAGTCTCAAAAGTACTGGCCAGTGAAATGTTTTTAATACCTTATTTAATCTGGCCTGCAGATCGATCATTCATTTCTCACAGAATAGAAAAGGATGTAACATTCCGCTAATCTATGCCAGCAAATTTGTTGTTTCACCATGGGCAGCCCCCTCATCCGTCTTGGCAAGTGGCTAGTCTTGATAAGAAGTTAGTCGGTTATCGGTATCATGGATATCAGTTAAAAATATATCGGTTATTAGTGTCAGGCAAAAATTTCACATTGGTGCACCACTAGCAGTATTCAGCACCAGCTACGCCAGACCCCTCACAGCAAGCATGAGACATACTTCTTGTTCACCAATCATCCTTAATTTTCCTCAGACATCATTCCTGTCATCCGACCCAACCCCTGCCTTCTCGCCAAACCACTCTCAAAATCTACCTTAAATTACAATTCAATTTGCCAAAATTACTTCGTGTTAGTGCTAGGAACATGAGGAGATACTGGATATTTTAAAAATAACATCCACCAGTTTTCCTGGTACAGGGTTGCTGGTGGCCTGGAGCCTGGAGCCTATCCCAGGAATCACAGGGCATGAGGCATCCAGACACCCGGGAAGGGAGGTCAGCCAGGGCTACCAACAAACAAGCCACATCATTCACATGTCATGCCTTATAGGAACCATGAAAAGCAAATTCAGTCATGATGGTAGGATCAAAAACGAATGACTGCATTAAACCACGACACATAGTCATGCTTTTGCCCTTGTCACCGCCCGTTTTTCTGAAGTAAATCAGCATGTGGCCACTACAGGAAAACCAGCCACCGTACTCTTTTCTTCAGCAGTAACATTTGTTTTGTAGGCAATGAAACCAGCTTTGGGGGAAACTGCTTCGAGGAGGCCAATGCAGTCCTGTAGACTATACAAACGATTAGCTAAATGAACACACGCACACAGCTGAAGGTAGCATGTTACTCCCCCCCCCCACGGACCTTCTCGAATGGCACAGTAAACAGACTGACCAAGGTGGAATTTAAAAATGCAGCCAGTGAAACATTCTGCAAATAAACTGAATATCACACCAAAAAGAGAGAAGTAGCTGTAGGAAGGTTATTCGCTAAGGCAAAGCCTGCATATTAACTCTATTTATAAATAGCTCTGAAAGAAACGGCTCCTTTGCAAATGGGAAATTTTACATGTAAAACAGGGTTTGAATTGCTAGCCTGGCCCAGCCTGCTCATTGTGAGGAACCACAGCAGATATTCAGCCACATTTCAAGCTTCCTGAATACCGTGCATGAAGCTCATAGGATAGATGCTTGCTGGAAAACGACTAAGAGAAAGAGCTTGAAGTACTCCACTAGTATTGGGACAGGACAATCCCAGGCCTCGTGGGGTCCATAGAGTTTTATCCTCCTTCAATCCGACATAAATGAAAGCAATACATTTGTGGCTTCCACTAGATTTATGGTCAAGGAGGAAATCTGTACAGATTAGAGTTTTTAAATGATCCCATTTTGAATAATAAAATGTTTTTGTTGTGTTAAATAAATGATTAATGAAAGTTAAACCCACATAAATCTGTGCTGGAAGCAGATTTCAGTGAGAATCAGATAACAGAGAATAATTTATTAGAAGCCAAACCTTGCCAGAGTTTCCTCTATTCACACTTACATGTGTTACTCAGCCAACAAATTTTGTGTAACAAGACTGAATAGCACTCAGGCCCACCGCTAATACTTAATATGCTCAGATTCATTCAGCCAACAGCTAATCGGGACTAGCTAATAAAGAGCTCAGCAAGAACAGAAACTGGAATGCCCTCCAGCCCGTCACGACCCAGAGCTGGGCACTCACAGCCAAGCACTACAGGACACTGGTGACGTCAAAACACTTCAATGCCGTTCTGCTTCAGTTCTGCCCTGGCAAATCATGCAATAACATGTACCTGCTGAAATTAACCTCAGCTCTGACCGATGGCAACAGAGACCATCTGGCCTGTCTGACAAGGCCGCCAACCTAAGAGCAACTGGACTACATGCACAGGGAGAATACGAGGCCCGCAAGGCAGTGGGAAAGTCCAACTAAACGCCGGCACACAATGGCAAAGACCCAAACGGGTCACAAAGACTATCTTCCAGACCACAGAAATGATCTACATGAGACAGCCAAAACCCGGCGGGGCACCAGGACGCCCAAGAAGCGCACAGACAAACTTGACGCTTACCACTCTCAGTAAAGTCCTGTCCAGGAAAACCGTTGTCCTTCGCAGCTTAAAGATGTTCAAGGCTACTGCACCTAGGGAAAGACAGAAATTAATATATTATATGAAGCCTCAACAATGCATGCATCCAAATTACAGCCCCAGACATTACGATTTACAGATCAGAGACAGGAAGAACATTCAAATTCTGGTCAAAACTCACAGCGGCTGCAGATTCCAAACCATTCTCAATTCCCAGCACTTCCAAAGGGAACAGATTCATGAGAACGTCATGCATCACTGATATGCATAGCCATCAGAACAACCAGCTCTCAATCACAACTGCAATGACATAGACACATCTGTAAAAATCTAAACAAGCACCAAGCACTCTGCTTTGAACATACTCAGTCATAGGCAACTTACATAGTACCAAACATCTTTAAGCCAATTTTCTCACTTTTTCTCCTACTCCATGGCATTCTAGGGCAGAAATACCAGCAATCTCCACTCAAAGATGGCAGATTTCAGGCAGATTTTCTCACTTTTTCTCCTACTCCATGGCATTCTAGGGCAGAAATACCAGCAATCTCCACTCAAAGATGGCAGATTTCAGGCAGTATTCCCATCTAATTAACCGTGAGCAGACATATTTTTTTAACCCACCCCTGACCTTTCCACCTACACTAAGACTTATCAGCTAAATCTTAAACTAAACAACCTTGCTATCTGCCAATTCTCCTACGCTGTTTCCCCCCGATCCTTCATTACCTCTCACAGATCATCTTTTGCTACAAGTACACACAAAGGTTTCAACAAAACAACCTATAACATCCCCAACAGCTGGAATCAGATGGATGTTTAATATTAACAATATACTGCCAAACACTGTGCAAAGTGTATTAAAAAAAGCAAACATAATTCCTGTCTCTTTTGTCAGAATTGTTTAACTACGAAACCTGTTTTTCAGGTCTCACAATAGAGTTCAATGGTGTACAACAGACCTCTGATCTGACTCACGCAATTCACAACCAAAAGGAAAATGTCAAAAGAAACATCCACCCATTACAAAAGAGTCCAGCACTACTGGCAGAAATACCTCCCACCCTGCACAGTCAATCACACTGCTGCCGGGTTTTGCCAATCCAGTCTCAGTGAATGTACAGAAAGTCGGAGGATGTCGACATTGCAAGTATGGCTTCATCTAAACGTACTGCATTCCCGACGTCCCATTCATACATTAGCCATTTTATTTGAAAGTATTCCTAAAGAGCCAAAAACAACTGCACTACTGGACTCGGAAGAGTACGTTCGGTTCCCAAAGCCAAGCTCTTTATCGTTATACAGGCCGGCGTCCTGCTGCTAATGAATCATTTAGCCAATCTAGAAACCGTGAATGCGGCAGCTCCCTTAGGAACGATATTTCTATGGATGCATGTGTATGTGCGAGAGTGCAAGCGTGCACACTCAGCATGCAAGTCAGGTAATGATTAGATGAAAAATACACTGTTGCTTTCAGCTCAATATGGCCAAAGGCATCAAGTAAAAAAAAAAAAAAAAAGAAAGAAAAGTTCTCTCGCTTTAGGGGCCAACACAGAAAAATGCCACCATGATAGCTGCCTGCTATCCACTTATTGCAAGTGTCCTCAGGGTATGTCACTCTAGACAGCAGGGCAGGGTCAATATTCCACCTGAAGCAAGACACGCTTCAAACGCACAAAACATACAAATCAAGCCCAGAAGTAGTTGTATCATCTGCACAGCGGTGCCAATCGACTTCAGCTCAGGCACCAAAGGCACAAATACCCGAAGCGCTTGAAAGCAATTCCTCACAGGAGGACACGAATACACATGAATAAAAGGAAGCCACTGGCTCATTCTACTGCAGATTCATCAGCATCTATGACTTTCACCCGTGAAAATGTTCGGTCTGAATAGATAAATGCTTGGCAGGAAAAACATGCAGAAACAAAATGCAGGGAAAGAGTCAGATAAGGAGGCAGCAAATATACAGAAACACCACATTAACTTATAGCTTTACCTCCACTCACACTGCTAATGAACGTTCGTACAGTTCAGTTGAATTGACGCACAATGCAAGCAGCTCCGGCTCTAGGCTTATTCATGGCAAAAACAAGGTTATGTAAAAGTATTTTATTAAAAAATAATAAACCTGAGAAGGTAAAATCTTAACCCACAGAGAGTAAAAGAAATTACGTAAAAGTTATAAAAGAACTTGCTTAGAATTGTATATCGCCTTTTGTTTAAAAAAAAAAATGTAGAACTGCCTCTGATTTACCTTTAGTAAAAAGATCTTGCAACATACTGACCGGAAGAAACATTTGTTTAATAGAAATAAAAGAACAACAATACATTAAAATGTGTACAAGAAAGAGAGGGATTAGACATGTGGGGCATTACCTGTAAGCAAAAGCATGTGCGTTAGCCTAGCAAACATTTGTACAAACCGTATGATTAATACAATTTGGCTCATTGAATACCTTTCATGTTGCCCCTATTGTACAGCTGATGCATTCTGATGCAAAGTTTTGATCTGTCCCCTTTGTTGTCATGTGTCACTGTATGTCACTGCAGATGTCCCTGATATCCTGACATGACCCTTAATCACGTACCTGACTGCATGCTGCGTTTCATCTATGAGCAGTAACATGTGACCGGGAAAACCTCAGGTCACGAGGAAGTGCCCTTTTCACCCCTGCCAACACTTCTGTCACTTTAACTGTAGTTGTACCACGTGTATCACGTCTGTGTTTGATTTGGCGTAACCTTGCACCTTCCTGGTACTAAACAGTTTGCACTGTGCAGCTGCTTTGCTTTCCATTCTCCGCACTCTTATTTAAACACTTTCCTCCCACCAATCCGCAAGACTTCTTGGATGCACATCAATGGACATATTCAATAACTTGCTGTCACCCATCACGTTTGTGGAAATCAAAATTCCTGGACCCATGCAACAGCTAAGAAATGCAGCCACGTATCACATGTGACAACATGGACACAATAACTCCATAAAATCAGGCTCTAAAAACCAAAAAATTCCATAAATGAGCTCAGGAACAACGAATGCACGCAGCCTGTGTTTGACTTGAAGATCAGCTACTTTACAGATTTGTCAAAAAAGTGGAGATAATACATACAAACCTCTCCTGGAGCCGACACCTTATCGTGGTGGAGGGGTTTGCGTGTTCCAATGATCTCAGGAGCTATGTTGTCTGGGGCTTTATGCCCCTGGTAGGGTCACCCAAGGCAAACAGGTCCTGGGTGAGGA
>JAODJX010000001.1:22073303-22092846 GCA_026776945.1 Isichthys henryi
CCCCCCCCCCCCCCCCCCCCCCCCCCCCCCCCCCCCCCCCCCCCCCCCCCCCCCCCCCCCCCCCCCCCCCCCAGAATGCAGGAACCTCTGGCGGGCCGACCGGCCCTCCCCACACAGGAGATTAGCCCTGAAAATGTACATCTGAGATGAAGTGATGCCTCATTTCACAAGTACTTGTGAAGTTCTTTAGTTGTGACATCTCATCATGCTCTCCTTTTAAGAAATAAAACTTTGGTCAAGTTGTTTCTCAACATTTCATGGGCGGAGGTGGGGGGTTCAAACCTTTCAGGCTGCGGATGATAAAAGCAAAGCTTGGGGTCTGAGCACAGGGTCAGGCCACATAACCCCCCAAAAAAGGCTGCTGGGTAAGAGCCTTGCTCAAGGGCACAAAGGACATACGACTATTCTAGAGCGGACAGGATTCGAACTAGTGACCTTCAGATTACAGACAGAGGCCTAAGTACAAAGCATACCCAATATGCGCACGACCCAGTGCTTCTCACGTGCTTAGGACAGGGTTTTGGGTTCCACACTTGAGACTTGCCCATGAAATGTGAGCCCTGGGTGCGATATTCAACCTCTGTAATGTGCGGATCAATGTGGGCAGCTTCTCAAGGCTGCAGCAGTGTCACCTCTACTCACACAGGACAGCATATCCTCAAATTGGTGCTCATTGCATTTGTGTTTGTCTAGGGGGATACGGCCTTAAGTGTGCTTGGAATAATGTCAGAATACTATAGTATAGCACTGCAGTAAATGTTTTTGACCCCGCTTTTGCCTTTTTCAATATTTACTGGGCAATTCCATTCCAAAGTCTGTTTCATGTCATGTTTCATAACGCTGATAAAGTGATTTGTACTTCTAACATGTAAAATTAATACCAGTTTTGAGGATTTGTCTATTTAAACAAAACGATGCGCAGACTGACTCATTGCCACTGAGCATGCACCGAGACCTTGTGTCTGCCAACGAGCTTAAAATGTCACATTCACAATGCTGGAACTGCCCTACAATGATTTATAAACTAACCAAATCATACACAGCCATTGCACTTCACCATGATGCCTCAAGGGGGCGTAGTAAGCCCCCCCCCCCCTATTCTATCCCACATCCAATATTCCTCTTAAAACAGTTTGATATTGCTGAGAAACGGAATTTTTGTGGAGAATTCGCTGCTCCCCTGCACTTCATTTCCGCAGAAGCGGCATCCTCTAGCCCAATAGCTCTCTGCTTTGGGGTCAAATACAGTGCAGTGACAAAGCTGTCAAGAATGAAACGGCTCTGAAGAGTTTACAGAGGGGTCAGGGCACCATACGGGTTAAAGACACTTTGTGCTTCTGCTAATCAGCTTGACCGTCTCAAACACACAAAAAAAGTGATGAGACATGAACAAAAGAGCAACATTTGCAGCATATTCGCTCGAAGCAGCGAGAAACTGCTGTCTAAAAGTAAAAAAATAAAATAAAATTGATGTACCTCTGCTCACAACCTCAAGTTAGTGCTTAAAGACATTTAAAAAGGCCAAAGACAAATGCCAAGGCTATAAACCATTTAAGAAGCTGAAAACACCAGACGTTACTGTTTTGGTAGCTTAAAGGAAAAATGAAAGAACGGGTAAGCAGATGACTGATTAACGAATGGCTGGCAGACATCTGAGGTTATATTCTCCAGCTGAGCAGCGGGGGGGGGGGGCCTCAACACGAAGAACCCAAAGAACGCAGACAAAACAAATGTAAAAATTTATAGCTTATCCTGTTGCTCCACAACAAAGACCGACACAGCAGACCAGCTGAACAGAAGCGTCCTGTCCAGCCATGGAGTTACGTCAAGCCTGAGGGTGACAGTCGCACAGCAAGTTTGAGGGGGGTTTGTGTAAACAAATTTCCCCCTCCCAGAGCAGGATGGGGACCCTTGTCACAGGCAGCCTTGACAGGACAGTCGTTAGTGGCTTGGAATAACAACCTCACTGTTGGGCAATGAGGCACATCAATGGGTCACAGTGGTGCTTCTGAAGAGCTGAGGTCATGATGTACGAATGGGGCTCTTATCTGACTGGGAGCAGCACAGGCTGGATTTTAAAACAGCATCATTTATTAATTTCAATTTAATTCAAAAAAATTTGTGAGCTCTTGAACCCTCATAATACACGGACACCTAATCAACCTGGCATTCTTTATAAACACATCCAGTGGAGTCCATTTGGGTTTATAGAATTGGACAGTAGAATCCCGAAGGTTCCGGAACCTAAGAAGGCCCACTAGGCCAGTGTTTCCAAACCTTGCCATTACCATGCCAGCTCAGTTGAAACTGTGGATGGGAATCGAGGACCGGTTCTGATCTGGAACCGGTTCGTATTGCTGCGAAGAACCGGAATCGTGCACCACCGATTCATCTGGACTTTTCGCGTCGCGAGGAATCCTTATAATGGAGTGCAGGAAGCAGTCCAGGGCATGGCTTCATTTCACAAAGAACAACGACCACTGCGCAGTGTGCAACCAATGCAAAGCCGTCATCACCTCTAAGGGTGGAAACACTAGTAATATGCTTAAGCATTTAAGCCGTCAACACGGCATTACGTTTAAAGGTTGCCATGTTTTCACCACCATGCCGAGTGCAAACTCAGTGGTCTCCATAGTCGCGGGTAACTAACTACAGTGCCTTAACCTACAGGCACGTTTTCTGAAACAAACGAATTATGTAGTACGTTTGTTTCATCCATTTTAGAAGATGACATGAAGGGTGGCAACGATAGCAACTCTGAAGCCGCAATCGTGTCATGCCCAGAAAAACGAAACCCGTTCGCTCTAACTTTCCAGGCAGTGAAATGAAAAGAGGAGGGTGAATGAGTGCCACCGGGCTGTGGCAAAGTTCATGGTCAAAGGTTTGCGTCCTTTCACCACAGGAGAGCAGAAAGCTTTTCGGTAGCTACTGGTACCAAAATGCTTTCATTAGTTTTGTATGTCAGTACATTGTAAAGCTGTGTAATATTAAACTAAGGTGTCGTCTACTTTAGAAGCATTAGTGAGTTAAACATGTTCAAGCGTTAAGAAGATTGCCTGGTTTTGTGGTAATGTGCCTGTGTGCTTGTTACTAGTGTTAAATATTTTTAATTTATTGTTCATTTATTTTCCATATCACACTACAGCTAATAAAACAGCTGCTTTTGGTGCTGAAACTGCATAGGACTGTTAATTTTAAGTAAATATGAACCAGGAATAATTACCTGTCCACAAAATTATAATCAGCAATAAATTAATATGATTATTTTACAGTGCAGTGTTTCCCCTACCATTAAATTAGGGTGGCGTCCCAACCCCCCCAACGGCACCTTCCGCCGCCCCGCTTGAAGGTCAAGTTAATTTTATTTAATGTTATTTTCTATGTAGTGTTCCTATAGAAGAGGTCTATACATCGTCCTTTTATTAAACAAACCAAATAGCCTTATGTTATTTATTTACACAACAGCCTGTCATTTCCGTCTCTGCATGGTCGTGCGTTTACAGTTCCCCTCTGCTCTCTGTATCACGCATGGCGGAGTCACACACACGTGCGCACACACAGAGGTGAGCACACTCCCACCAGCGGACAGAGAGCGCGTCGGAAAATATGTCACGTCAACCACCTGAAACGAAGAGAAAAATATCTGCGTTTTTTTTTTTTACTGCTATCATTAAAAAACGCATGAACATGACCACCATGAACCCTGTTGGTGTTTGTTTGCACAACTCCCCCCCCCACCACCACCCCAAAGCTGTAAACCTAGCAGAACCTGCAGTGATTAGGAATTCATAAGGGAATCAATAAAGAACCGGATCAATAAGAAGAATCGATGATGGCACCGACATCAATAATTTCTTAATTCCCATCCCTAGTCGTAACCCTATATCAGGTAAAGGTTTAAATTAATGCTATGTACTCTGCAATTTACATCAATCAATGCCTGTCGCACAAATCTGATGTGTGTGCTATGAGCTTGCTGGTTTAAAAATGCTTACAATTCCAGCTCTGCCTTGTGACCCTTTCAGAACTTGCCATGACCAGCCACTCAATCTGTCCTATTTTGGAGTCGGCGTGTCTCAGAAAGCCGCAATCAGACTAGGCTGGTAGCAAAGCCCATTCCCGGAAATTGCAGGAAGCTGGTGGTGCCCTCTGCCCCCCCGTGTTCTGGACGGCACGCCAGGCTCGTAAAGGTCTGGATGATGCAGGAGGCTTGACAAGCCCGGGCTGGCCACCTATGGGCGAAACGCGACCGGTGCATTCCTGCCCGCCGCCCTGCTGGTGAGTTGCGTAACCACGGATTGTGGCTCTGCTGGGAGGAACCACAAGAGGAGCTCGGGACGTAACCCCAGAAGGAAGAACAACAGGCAACCCACCCATCATAAAAACGAAAAAGCATCCATTTCATTTGGATTCTTTAACTTCACTTCTGAAAGCCCGATGTAGGCTTGGGAGGTATTATGATAATATTGTAATACTGGCAACAAAATTTGAGGGGAATGGGTGGTCCTCCACAATAAAATCTGCCGCACCCCCCGATGAATTTTAAAATCAAGCAAGATACTGCCATAATGTAGCCCCTTCAAAATACCACATAAAGTGGCATAATGTCTGAAGGGTGTTACCACTTACCCTGATCAAAAACACGACTCTCTCCAACAGTCCGCACTAATGAAGACACCGGATTAATATTTTGGCTTTTCGTGAAGGAAACGTCCTCTGAAGGCACACAGTAGCTGATAAGTTTGAGGGACCTGTTATCTGAGCGGTTAAGTCATAACCTGGACTGCTGGTGATTCCCCATTGGCCTATGGGGAGTTGGTTACCCATGGCTCACCTTTCACGTCGGGATCGTCTATGTGCGGCTCAAGGTTCTCAATCATCTCCTCGAGCTCCTTCCGGCCGAGGGAGGGGGCCCCTTGGTGCCCAGGTGGGTTGGTCTTTGCTTGCTCCGGGCCCTGATCCTCCTGTAAC
Organism: Isichthys henryi; assembly: GCA_026776945.1. Taxonomy (NCBI): domain Eukaryota; kingdom Metazoa; phylum Chordata; class Actinopteri; order Osteoglossiformes; family Mormyridae; genus Isichthys; species Isichthys henryi. The sequence continues at coordinate 22,078,275 of JAODJX010000001.1, forward strand.
TCCAGGTCTATGTCAATGTTGGGGATGGGAGTCCTCCAGTAATGGAAGGAGTTGTAGAGCTCCTGTTCAGGGACGGACCCCGGCATGGCACCAGCAGGGGCGGCTGTATCCTGATCCTCCGCTATGGTCGTATTCTCCACCGAATCCAAGTAAGAGGCCTCACCCCCATCACCACCCCTGAAAACCGGATCGGGGTCAGGATCCGGATCTGGCTCAGCCTCCGCGTCGCATGAGACGTCCGACGCCAGAGCCTCGGCTGCCTGCTCCCCTCCACCCTCCACCCCAAGGTCCACACTGCTCTCCTCCGTCCTGCAGCAGCCTGGTGCCTCCACGTCACAGTGGGGCTGGTGATCTGGCACCTCAGAGTAGGGGTATTCCTGGGTAAGTTCCAGCGAGCAGTCCAAGTCCTGGCTCAACATCGCCCCCTGCTGATCGGAGGCTGCCTCTGCATTTAGACTGATTGGAGGCTTGCTCGATGCCGTCTCTGAAGCATCCCCACTGTGGGATAACAGGGGCTGAATTAGGTCTTGGGATAGAGGGCCTAAATACAGAGATCTCAAAACAGGAGGACTTTTTGGCATATCACGTGAAGATGGGGGTGGCCACCGCCTGGCTTGCTATGAACTTGCTACCAACTTAAAAGCCTGTTTGGATACTAAAATCCACCAGAAACCGAGTGACATCTCAGGCAGGACCAGCACATTCAACTGTTTATTTCCAGCCCAGATTAGAGGATTAGCAGCATGTAATGCGGAAGTCAGGATGCTATTTGTGAAAATACGCAGGCAGGGAAACGGGGCATACCTGCTGGGAGGACAGGTGCATGTGCCATCCCCCCCCTCTTCCCTGAAGTATTGGCCAGCACTGGAGGGGCTGGCAAACGTGGAGATGAACGGGCCGAGGGACTGGAAGGCGGCCTGTCGCACCTGGCAGGGAAAAGGCGCTCCGCTATCAGCCTAAGGTAACACAGCGTATACGACATACTACAGGAGTGAGCATCCATGACTTAACTCCCTCGGATCATTAGGATGAACTGCAGGCCAGTGCTGTGTCCTGAAGGTGGCAGCACTGAGGGATCACAGTCTTACTAGAAGGTCTCCTATGAGTTTGGGCCTCATCTTATTCAAAAATCAAGAATCCAGTCACTCTGCTAGTATTAAATAAATATAATATTCATTAACTAAACCAAGAACTTTTTTTTTTATCAGAAAAGAGGGTCAGACATGTCTGGAGCAATTGATGTTTAAGGGCCTTGCTCAGGGGCCTAACAGTGAAATCACTCTGCTTGCCGCGGGATTTGAACCTACAAACTTCTGATCACCAACCTGCTGAGCCATATGCCTCCACCAATAAAGGTAATCTCACCAAAGGAAGGAGTGTTGAAGTGGCCTAATTAGTTACAACTAAGAAATGGACCATCAGTACAAAGGGCGTCCCCACTCCCCCTGGGATGCAGACTGACCCATCGGGACGGGTCGCTGATGAGATTGATGAAGAGTGACGACAGCTTGGTGCGCCGCACTTCCTGAGAGGTGGCGGAGGACACGGCCATGAAGCACTCTGCACAAGCCTTGCGAACACCCCACACGTTGTCGGAGCAGAGCTGGAAGAAGCGGGGCAACTGGGAAGGAAGATTTGGGGGGGGAGGGGGGGGGCAGGGAACTTTTCCTTATGTGAACATTTAACTTCTACACAACTTCAAAAACCGAAATACTGAGGTAACAGACATACCAGCAGCTCCTCGGTCGCCTCACCCCCAACCACGCTGCACATGTCCCCAAAATTGGCTGCGCACACCTGTGAGGGACAAGGCAAAAAGGGGGCCGTCACCGAGCAGGGGAAAACAAGGCAAAAAGGGCCATCATTGGACCACTCAGGAATAGCCCACCAGTGCCGGTACCTTATGGGTTTTAGAAAAGGAGGTGGCAGAGAGGCAGACAGAGTTTGGCAGACTATGAGGGGGGGTGGCGGAGAGGAACACACCTTACGCACGTGGAACATGCGGCAGTCGCAGCACATCTCACAGAATCGTGGCAGGAAGAGGCGCTCTGTGATGTCCTTCCCTACCATCGGCGCCATTTTGCAGATGATCTACGGTCAGGCAGCACAGGGTCAGGTGGGCCCAATGGAGAAAATGACACTCTGCCAGGCTCCGCCCCTCCAGCCACACACAAGCCCCAGACTCACCGCCATGGCTTCAGTCTTGACGTCATCATTGCTATCTGGGGCCGTAAGGTCTACCAGCACAGGGCAGATCTGGCTCTCAATGTCGACACGCTCGATGAGTTCCTGCTCCAGCAACACCAGAAGCGCAGCCTGGCTCGTTTTCCTCACCTGGGGGGGGGGGGCAGATATTGCTATATGCATACCCCTTAACCACGACGTTATTATTTTATTGTCAGACTGAACAAAGAACATGTTGGAAATTACAGTGACTATTTTCTTTCATTAGTTCTTTGAAATAAAAAAAATAAATCAGAAAAGCGGCTTAATTTAAATATATACAGCCTATAGTGCAGAGGTCACTAACAGGCAGACCGCCGGACCGAGAAGCTGTCCCATACAGTCCAGGACCGACAGCCATAACAGAAAGTTATTTAAAACTTTTTCAAGATATGACTGCCCATATCCTACTGTAATAGCGATTGAAGTGATAAGTTTCTATTTATATTAAAACAAGACTAATATAATAACCGTTGCGGGATTATCAAAGCCAGTACTTAAATCCATGAACACTAAAATATATGATAAACACGACTGTATTAGGGTTTCACGGCTTTTTGGGGAGACAGTAACTCTGCTGCTGTGAGGATTACTGACTGTCCCATTGTTTTCTTGATGGGTGAGCGGTGATGGCCTATTAACAAAAACGAAAGGTGTGACCCGCTGGTACTAGTGTCAATGGACGCGGAAACGCAGACAAATGCCATGCAAGTTAAGCCATCCCATGTGATACTACTCAACATTATACATATCGGCTGTCATGCATACATGTTCAGTTCTATACACACACAAACAGACACACATATATATAAAAATAATATATAAAAACAAAACACTAAAAAAAAAATTAGGCATCGTGATCTTCTGGACCTCTGCTTCAAAATTCTTTTCTCCTAACTGGAGCTCTTTAAATTTTAGTTGAATACTCCTGCTATAGGGGGTGTTTAAAAGTTGTGTGCACTGAACTTGTTTGCCTGAAGCAAACATTTTTTGCTTGAATCTGTATGCACATGATTTTTATTATAACCTTGCATTCAGTATCGCAATATATCGCGATATCTTGAATCGTAACTCCTGTATCGTATCGGCAGATTCTCGCCAATACACAGCCCTATAAAAGGATTATCCAGGGAATTCAATTGTTCTGTAAGACCGGCAGTCTTACGCTCTTAACTCAAAGCGAGGGGGATGCGTTTGATCTATATCAATAATCACAGCTTTGGCATCAATATTAGAGATGCTATGATCAATCAATGAACCAGGGACCAGAATTGGGTGATTTTCAGCGCGCTCGGCCCAATCAGTCCCACGTATTTCCAATACCAAACTGGTCAGTTTTACACGTACCACACGAAGGGCAGGGCAATTAATTGAAAACGAATCAAAATCGGGATTCAGGACCTCTAAAATCGACATTTTGTTACCATATAATCATGTAATAAATAGACCAATGTTAATCAGATGGCAATGCGCCCATTGGTTATAATGTTCATCCGCTTATAGTAATCGATTACACCCAAACGTGATCACTATGAACTGCATTTTTTTGCAAACAAAATAAAGTACGCATTTTCTACTTCTTTGGGGAACTTCCTTTTTACATAAAAACTAAAATGTGACCTCATTTTGAAAGTTCACAACATGCAAATATGTATTAACAAGAGCAGGGCGGTGGGCGGAGCTATGGGTTACCGCTACGCTTTCTAAGTGCATTTGCCGATTCCATTGCGACGTTTCCTGCACACAGTCACCCTTGTCAACCAAACTAAGGGCAGTCATACGCGGCTTAAGGTAGCTTCTTATTTGCAGCTTCACTAGAAGGGAATATTTGCACGGCACATGCTGCAGTTTTTACAAGACATTTTGGAAATACAAAACAACGCATGAAATCTCCCTATAATGAAAATGCGGAATTACCCAGACACGTGATTTTTCTTTCGCAACAATAAACTGGTCGTATGACACTGAGCAATCGTACACATCGATTTGAATAAGAAGCCACATTTTGAAATGGAATGTGAAAGTCATATTCATCTTGGGTAAGGCAAACATGAAATGCTTAGTACACAGCAGGCACGCCACAATAAGGACACTGAATATTAGTGGTTTTATAGGCTACCTAGCTGGAAATACAATAGTCTGGGCCAGGCTAATTTCAGTGTTTCCTTACAGTGGCATACCTGCAGAAATATGTGAGCCACATCTTAAATTCTTCTCATTTTATTTCGTATTTTCAAAACGAGTTGCCTATAAACTACGCAGCATGTCCCGCTGCGAATGCTCCTCTGAGGAAGGTGGGAATAACTTAAGCCATGAAATGAGACGCTATGAATAAAAAGCCGAATGAGCTGGAAGCTGCAGATGAATAGCTAACTTAGGCCACGTGTGACTTTTCCGTTCGTTCGGGCGACACGGGCGAGCCTGTGCGAGGCACACAACGACAACGGAATCAGCGACCGCTATGAAAGCGCAGCAGTGCCTGGGACGCTCTGACCCATAGCTCTGCCCACTGGCCCGCCCCAATTAACATATTTGCCTGTTGTGAACTTGAAAGACAACGCAAAGTAGGAAAAGACGACAAAAAGGTCATTTTAAATAATTCCAAAAAATTCCAATGGTGAAATGTTGCCATTTCAATTTTCGCAGGATTTTTGCACAAAACTAAATGAAAGTATCATTTCTACTTTTCCATTTTACCATTGTTATTTTATTTTTTGCAGAAAATACCTTATATCTGGGGAATTTCAACATACTGGAAAATAAAAGTAACCAGCGTGTGTTTTATTTAAATCTGTTGAACCTGGTCTTGTTTGGTAAAGTAAAATATGCCACATTAGGAAAAGTGTAAAGCAACTCATTTTCGGTTATTTGTACCTCTTTCCAGTCGCAGAGCACTTTTATTTTATTTATTTTGAGACTTGTTAAAGTGAGAGAAGATTCTGTAACTTCTGCAGTTTGGGGGATAATTGTAAAGTTGAACAATTTCTTCTATTATTAAAATAAATTTTTTCATTGAAGAAAAGCTGATTTGTTTACATGCCCTAAAATCATAGTTTTTAGAAAATAAGAATCGGCAAAAATCTGTATTGGTCGGTCACACTTGCAAAAAAATAAATTCTGAATCAGGCAAGAAAATTGCAAGTCGGTTCATCTCAAGTCAGTATTTTAAAATACCATGATAAACACAAAACACTGTGGGTCACTGTAATTCTGCCGAGCCAACAGTCACACCATAATATGCATCATCACTTCAACTGGCACCATCTGTTAATGTTGCACTGAATCAGAAGCAAAGGTGGGGGGGGGGGGGCTCACTGGGAGGCTCCTACCTGGTTGTTCTGGTCAGCCAGATATCTCACCACTATGGGCAGCAGGTACTTAGAGAAGGCGAAAGGGATGGAAGGTCTGTTCTCCTGGCAGAAGATGGCAATGTGTGGCACCTGCTCCATCAGCTCGGCCCGCACCGTGGGCTCTGCAAGGTGAGCAGGAGACAGGCATGGGTCACCTCCACACCTGGGAGCGGCCATATTTAGAGAAGGATGGAGGTGGAAAGATGCCTGAACGGCACAGCATTCCCGTCCCTTATTTAGTGACATGCGTATTGCAGCTGCCTGCACATCACCCTACCACCGAACAACTTTGGAGAAACTCTACACCTCCATGGCCGTCGTGCAACACCAGAAGACCGGAGACACTGCCTTAGCCAGCAAAACAATGCGGATCGGTTTCCGAAATCGAAGAGCACGTTTCCAAAACTCACTCAGCCCATTTTTTGATGTTGACATGAGACCGTCGGTAACCTAAGGTCAGACTTCCATGTGCTACAGTATTGGGAACCAAAACTCACCTCTCACAATCTGATGAGGAACTTGCATTAAAGACATACCCCACGGACAGAGTGAGTTTAGAAAAGTTTGCCCTTTGATTCCTCTCACTTACCTAATTCTCTGTCCGTTAAGACCAACGCAGGACACCAGACACCTGCCACCACCTTGCAGACTAGATCTATTCTACCACTGATTCAGAAGGCTGAGCTCACAAAAAGGTGACGTTCTCAGGAATTTCATTATATAGCATCGTCATATAATAACCAGCCAATCTGAAGTAATAATTGCATGTGGGACCGTAATCGTCAGCTGACCTTTATGAATCTAAGGTTGCATATTGTTATGGGATTACAGGGTATAAACACCAAATGGTAAGAGGCAGGGAGTCCCTGATCTCCTCACAACTTTATTAGCGACTCTGCATGCCCTCACAAGCACAAATATCTGCCGCCACGACACACTTAAACCTAGCGAGGCCTTTTTTTCCCCCTCTCTCTCAGCAAGCAGGGAACGTTCTGTGTGAGCCGGTGGGGCAGAGGGGGGGTTAACTCTAAAGAACGGGGTGGTTAAGCTACAGCCAAACACCTGCACCCTCAGAGTGTCCCCTCAAAGCAAGCCCCCCCCCCCAGTTAAAAACAGAGGCTGGCTCTGATTGTGCACCCCCCCAAGGGTTGCGGGGACGACATGCAGCGACACGCGTGTGAGGCTTCACACTCACACGTTCAGTCTCCTGCAAAGCCCACCCCCCCCTGCTATTTAAGCTACAACTAGTGTTCCCTTCATACACCAAGCTGTCAGTGTAGGTGGGAGGGTCACGACCACAGCATTTCCCTGCAGAAAACTCACACTGAGCAATACTCCATAAAAACTAGGGCCCCAGCCACTCATAAGATAAAACACAGCATTCTTCTTTCTGAACGAAAATTCCCTGAATCATATAGACGGCACATTCCACCCCGCAGCCCAAGTAACCAACCTTACACTACCCCCATTGTCTGCGAGGCACTTTATGTACATAATTTATTTTCTTGTCAAGTCCTGCACAACATCCCAAAGTAAATTCCTTCTATATAACAGTATTTGGCACGAAATGTGATTATGAACCATTTGCAGAGAGGTACAAACAGGTATAACACCAACGCCTGTTAGGCAAAACTACAGTGACTGAAAGAGCCCTTCATATTTCACTGGGTATAATTTCAAAGGCCAAACCAAATACACTTGGATTTTATCATTTAAGTGTCACTAAGAGGCAATGAGATTCTTTCCTGGAGTATTTTAATAGCCCTTGCAGCACCGGATTTCCTTCTGCTATAAACGAATAGGACCAGACATAACGACAGCAAGACATCCAACAAAAATTAAGACAAATACAAGAAAACACCAACAATCATACAGCGAGCATGAAAACCAGGCAGCCAGCAGTTCCGTTCTCAGGAAACAAGTCAGATTATCTAGCCGACCTACACAAGCACCATTACTAAACAGAAGCAATAAAAATAAGAATGTCAGATTACACAGAAGCCTCTCAGCTTTACAGAAGAAGCTCCCAGCTGTTCAGCTTACTCAAAACTCAAAAGGATGAGGCCTCTAATTTCACACACCTTCGCGCATTTCAACACCAGAGACTGAGTGCCAGGAAGCCCTTCCATGGAATAAAGGCCGTTCTGGCACACGCTGCCTTCATTTTTCATTTACAGGGACAAAACACCGTAATGCTATCAGCTTAATCAGCACAACATAAGAGACTGCGCAACAACAGGAACTACCCGTAATGCTTTATGACTGAGAATTATTGCTTAATGTGTTAATTTAATGATACAGGAACTGCTGAGGATGCAGATGTGAGCCAGAACGGGTTCCGTGGGGGGGGGGGGTTGGCAGACATACCCGAGAAGAGTTCCTGAGAAAGGTGAAGTGGCAGCAAAGAGGCTAAAGAACCAAAACTGGTATGAAGAACACCTGGGCCACCTTGCCATTAAACTCCTTAAGACTATAAAGTTGGCCAACTCTTAGTAGGTTTAAAAAAAAAAAAAAAAAACTCATGTATAGAGCTGCCACCCCCGCCCCGCCACCCCAAGGCTCCTGTACCACCCACACCCAGACAGCGCCGAGTGACCTTCCCTACCCGAGTCGTCCGCCAGCCTGCTGACCCGCTCCAGCACAGCAATGCAGTCTCTCTCGTCCTCGCTCACTGCCTTCAGGGTGTCTAGCAAACTTCGAGCCACCATTTGCCTGAAATTAACAAGGAATTGTAAGGTGGTTTGACACAACCACAGAAATGACGAACAAAAGGGCTTTTGGATGGCTAACGCATACAGGATGTTAATATGTGGTTAATTTCACAACACGTACGCAATTGATTGGTAGTTTGTATATGAGCGAAATGCGTACTAGTTAAGTTAAAACCTCCGGACGTGTACAAAGCTGAGATTTCATAAGCGAACGACGTTGGTTCGGAAACTGGTTCCTGATTACGTAGACGTTTAGGATTGCCAAACGTACCTGTTAAAAATATTCTCACTGGTAAGGTACTTGTCCAATCTGCCCAAGGGTGTCAGCATCTCATCTTGCGATACGAAGTCCAACGCTGAAGGGATAATGATGATGTCAGACTCCGAGCTGTAGTCATCCACACCAACTATTAAAAAGATGGGGGGGGAGGGCCAGGCGGGGGGAGACACAGCATATCAGCACGGCCCGCCACCAGAAGCAGCACCCTCCACCATCACTGAAGAAAGGTGACAGATACAAGCAGGGGGCTTTTTATAAGGCAGGGACAGGGCTGCAGCGATCCGCATTCAGTGTGAAGGACTAGCGGTTTTCAGGAAAGAACCTGATCAAGGGGATAAAACGTCAGAAAAACTTCAAAAAACCGCCAAGTATGCAATAGGTCCTTTTGCGTGGAGAGAAACAATAAGAAAACAAGCATGTTCAACTTCCACCCATATCCGAAAAAAACAAACCCGTCTCCCCAACACAGGCGCCGCCGGTCCGACCCAGTCAGCAATTTTTTTTTTTTTGTCTAAGGAAAACTTTATAAAGTGGTAAGCGGACGAATGGGGTCCGATTTCCACATTTCTTTAAACAGTAACTGGTTCCGATCTCTGGGTCCTCGTGACCTTTCTGACCGGGCCGGGCTGGGTTGGGTCAGCACAGCCCAGTCGGCCGACGAACAAGCAGCGCCACCCGTGCGAAGCTGAAAAACTAGCGCATGGTGTCCGGCCAGCTGTTCGCGCAGCCTGGGGGCTCCGATCGGGGAAAAACAACCGCGGGGGAGGGAGGGGGGTTAAAATCCACCACCAACCGCGTTTCCATAAACACCCTGCAGAACCGATCCAGCCGCCAGACACCGATTGCCAGCAATATGAATCCTCTGGTTTGTCCCTCCATAAAAGGGTGTGGGTATTAATAATAAAAATGCCAGGAGGAAATGCAGGAAGCGAGCGGCAAGCCGCGGCAGGTTTCCGGGCGCTGCCTGCAGCCCTAGGCCGACCGCGATGCCCTGCTAGTGGCGGCGATACGGCGGCTTCGCCCGCAGCCGCAGCGTGAAAAACTGCCCGTTGAGTGGGGAGAAAAAAAAAAAAGAATCAAACTTACATCCGTCAATTTCCTCCTGAGAATCTTCTTGAAGCAAAGATAAATCTGCAAATTAAAAAAAAATATATATAACCAAACAGCAATCAGATGCGAGTAAGGCGATGCTCAGACTATGGAGTCGCACTTTTGTTAAGCATAAAAAGTGGTTAAAAGGTACTATGTAAAAGAAAGAGTTTTAAAAACGCGGATGGCCGCAGCTACAGTGAACGGTGCATACCCGCCATCTTGTCCCGGTCCTACATTTAAAGTGGTCTTTGCAGCTGAGGAGACACCTGGAAAGGAAAAGAGGGGAGCCGCTCCGCTGGAGACGGACGCGCGGGCGGACCGGCGACGTACACGTAGAAAATACGACGCCATCTAGCGGCTGGTGTCCACAATACGCCGTCGGCGGCCAGCGCTATTGTCCGGGCAGAAACACGTCGGTCCACTTTAATACTTGTTTATATTCTGTTCGTGTCAAGGAAACCTATACACTAGGGCCGAACAAAGGACCTAACAATAATGTTCTGGGTAATCACAGTCCAGTGTATTTACTTTCACATTCAGAGTGGTAGTATGTTGTTTGCAAAAAATCTGGTGTCGGTTCAATTTAAAAATGACTAACTCCAAACTCCAATCAGGAGAAGCGCTAAAGCACTGACAATTTATGGCTTTTTAACTATACTCGATACAAGCACGTTGATCATATAAGAATTGCTAGTATAGAAATATGCATATATGTAGTATGCTCGTGTGTAGGTGCTTTGTATATGGTTGCATTGAGCAATGTCTACAGTCGTCTGAATGTAAAAGAAAAATCTTTGTTTATATGACATAACCTTAAATGAACCAACCTGCAACGATGGTACCCGCCAAAACATGAGTTAATTGACCATTTTGAAATAAGTAGAGAGGACGAAAGGAGATAATAAGTTTTGCACTCCTCTGGCTCCACCCCTTGGTTAATCGATGTCAGGACAGATCATTTTATAAACATTCGTACGGATTCAGCTATTTCCAGAAGTACAGCATCGTCACCCTTTACGCTGTTTAGTAAAACTGAAAAAAACGGATTTGTCGCTGTCCCCGGATAGAGTAGCAACGCAGTTCACTAGGATTCTGATTCTTTCACCAGGCTTTGGCGCACTAAGTGAATATCAAATCTAGAAATGACAGTAGCCAAACATGCATGGGTTTGGTTTAAAGCACAGATTTAAGCCTCTCTTTTAAGGCCCACTTAATCACGACCCAAGCAAGCCCAAAACCCACATGAGCTATCAGCTAATATTCAGACTTTATTCGCTGTAAGACAGTGGGCGAGAAGGAACTCCATTCAGCACCCTAGTGCAATGGTAGCTCCGGCTGTGCGACTCCTGCGCGGCGCACATGTGACGTCACCCATAGCAACCGCAGTGGTCTCGGCCGTAAAAGCGCAGACACTGGTCGCGCGCGTTCCTTTCGCGAGCTGCAGATCCCGTCTCCAATCGCAGCGGTCCTTCGGCGCAGCCGTCGGCAGCGGTTTATTATTTTTCTTTCCCCCTTCCCCGAGGAGTTAAAAAAATGTCTAAATCAGAGCAAATTCTTATTCTGGATCCGCCTAGCGATCTGCGATTTAAAGGTAAGGGAGATGCACCGCCGTTTACTGTGGGTGCTGGGACTTAGTCGGGGCCTAGCTGTAACGCTGCACTCAAGATCGTGGAGGAGGGGGGGTGTAATACTCACACCCTCTTCGTTGCTTCTTGTAAAGCCTCCGACGCCATTTTGACATAGGTAAAGGGGCTTTGCGTGGTTCCAGACGGACTGCCGCTCGACTGGCCGGGACCACGTGCTTAAGGAGGTGCGGCAAGGGGAGTTTCCTTCCCTGTGCTCCTCTGTACCCCCGGGTTTGAGCTCTCCCATCCAGCCGGAGCAGCACTGTGCAGAAACTTGGCGTTCCGCTGATGTGTCACTGGGCCCGTCTGCCTCATGATTGTGTCGGATCGTAAAGGCAGCTATTTCCTCTTGGTACCACGTTGCAGTTGGTAGTTTGGGTCTTTAACTAGATGTCTATGTATATCGTGGCGGGGTTTTTTTCTGTAGCGAGATCACTGTCCGTTAAAATGGAACAACTTTTGTAATAATGTGCGGTCGATTTGGGAGTTTCGTCTCTCTACATATCAACCCTGTCCAGTTAATAACCCACCCGATCCCCGAAAAAGTCCGCATGGGTGGATTCACTCTATCACTGTTTTATTCAGTGCTTATTCCTGTTTCATTAAACTTCAAAGGAGGGAAACCGAAGCTTGTTAAATACCCATGCAACATTAAACATACGTGGCAAAGAAATGGAAGCTGATTACGTCTGATCTTTATAAAGTAACAGAGTTGTTAAATGTGGAAGATTGCCTTTCAGCTTCGTTTGTTAGCTCTAGTGTCTGTGTAGATCCTTGTTTATTAAGAGCTGTCACATAATTGAACATTCTAGCGCAAGCTCCGGGTTCCCCTTAAACCTCTTATCTGCTACAAGTACGTAATGACTGGTGCTGGTTCAAAGGTCGCGATTAATGAGAGGGCTGGCTTTGTCACCCTGTACACTTGGAACCTGTATGTGGGATGAAGGGCACTGTGATTGGGTCGTGGTGAACGGCGAGCAGGTCACATGATCGGCCAGGTCACACGTGACCATGCGGGGCCGCATGTGCAGTTCGTCCTACGTCACTTGTGGCCGATCCTGCTGTTTACTACGTGAACTGCTGGACTGGCAGCAGCGTGCCGGTTGGATGGATGGGGTTTTGTTCCTCTCGGACTGGCCAGCGATGTAGGCCTGGGGGGTGCCCCGGTGGGGGGAGTCCCGCATGAATCTGAAAGCTCTTCTGTTTTTATGTAGCGTCGAATTTTTCACCTTAAACTCATACTGTTGAGCAACATCGTTAGCTGTCCTGTCGAATGAACGTTTCCTGTCATCAGTTAAATAAAGCCAAAGGGCGGTTTAAGTGCCTAAAATAAAATACTACTCGAATTTATTGCGCTGTTGACCTTATTCGATCCACAGACAAAATTTAAGAAGTCCACACTTTCAGAGGTAGTGCCGTTTTTAAGCATGTTGTTTTTTTTCCACCGGAGTATTTTGATATGGCCAGTTAAAGGTACGGTGAACGGAAGAGCTTTAAATTAATATTGTCAGGATCCCTTCTGTACTGAAACTTTCTCCTTTCTCCCAGACAAAACACAGTGGGGATTTTGCTGGGATTGACGTGTTACCTACAGCCAGGCTTAGTATCTGTGGAATGCAGTTATAACACCAAATCCACCTCAAGGGCTGGGAGGTTTAGAATGGTCTTGTGTGTCGTTCGTGTTGATGTTCCCCTTAAGAGCAATGCTTTGCTGTGCACTGCTGCCACTCGTGAACATAAAATATCTCTGACACTGGCGTTCTGTTTTGGTCTTCATTCTTCCGAAGTGAGTTACTGTTTCGATTTTACAAGCTCCTATAATTAGATGAGTCTGGGAGCTCGCTCCAGTTTGGCTTCAGTGCTATTCCTGGGACTTGACCCAACAACCTATGGGGTACATGTGTAGTCCCTTCTCAGGTGGATTGAGCATAAATTTTTTTTTGATTGCATATGTAGTGCACCAATATGGAAATTTTCACTGATGTGAAACTTCTGAGTCAGGCTGCCTTCAGAATCAGATTTATTGCATAGATTAGAATCAGATTTGTTGGCTAAGCATATTAAGTTACACAAGGAATTTGGTGTCTCTTAAGTTAGACAATATACAGTAAAAAACGTATTTACAGACAATATACAAGCCATATTTCCTCCGGGTACTCCGGTTTCCCCCCACAGTCCAAAAACATGCTGAGGCTAATTGGACCTGCTAAATTGCCCATAGATGTGCATGTGTGAGTGAATGGTGTGTGAATGTGCCCTGCGATGGGCTGACCCCCCCATCCTGGGTTGTTCCCTGCCTCGTGCCTATTGCTTCTGGGATAGGCTCCGGACCCCCCACGACCCAGTAGGATAAGCGGTTTGGAAAATGGATGGATGGATACAAGCCATATACAGATTAAATGCACATTAAGTTCTATACAATCGCGCACAACAACATTGATGCACCTGACATGGGAATGCAGCATTTGTAGATGAGAGGCAGGGTATGAAGGTGAACATAGCAGATGATGCAGGTCAGCTATTTGTGAGGGTGATGGCATGAGGAAGGAAACTGCTCCTGTGTTGAGTTGGTTTGAGGTACAGGGTCCTGTAATGTCTGCTGGTGGGGAGGAGCTGAAAAAGCACGTGTCCAGGGTGTGAAGAATTTATAACAATATCCCCTGCGCATTTTCTGGTTCTTGAATGCCTTGTTTCCACCAACGCGGTTCCGGTGCCGGACATTTTACCAATCTGGAACTGGTTTCCATTATAAAATACTGGTCCAGGGCTAGAAAAAAACAAGTCCAGCATAGCACCGCAGAACAGTTGGTCAGAGTTTGGAACCGTAATGTCAGCGCGAGCGGGACGGGGTATCGCGTTCGAACCTTTCGCATACCCAGGAAATTTATTCTATATCCGATGTAGCTTTGTCTGACATATTGCCGCTGCCAGCAGTGAAACAACTTGCCAGTTTATTAACAGAATAATGTTACGTTATTATTTTTTTTTAATTCTGTAGGAAACGAAAGATTAATTTGCTGACCAGATTTAATAATAAATCATGACAATATTGTAGGTCAAAGCAATAAAACCACGAGGCAGACAGCAAACTTTTTTTTTTTTTTGCATGATCCTCTAAAGGACAGTGAGTGAGAATAAATGTCGCACACATACAGATTGGGAACCTTTAAGGAGACAAAAGCGGATACAGGCAACAGAGACAGAGCGCAACAAGTCCATCCATTTTCCAAACTGCTTATCCTACTGGGTTGCGGGGGGTCCGGAGCCTATCCCGGAAGCAATGGGCACGAG
>JAODJX010000001.1:22128530-22151122 GCA_026776945.1 Isichthys henryi
TGCCCATTGCTTCCAGGATAGGCTCCGGACCCCCCGCGACCCAGTAGGATAAGCGGTTTGGAAAATGGATGGATGATCAGAGAAGCTGCTGTATGGGCTCTCCAAACATGCAGAGGCTGATGGCAAATCAGAAATGAATGGTTAGGGTTAATTTGCTTACTCTGCTCCCCAAGGATGTGCATATAAATGAGGAAATTAGCCAAAATGTCAATTGTGTATCACTCCGCATGTATTCCTGACCTCACCTGATCACTCTACACAAGTTAGCAGACCAGTAGCCTAGGAAAGGATAAAGTAGCTTATTTAAACAAATTTAGCAAATACAAGGTTACCAAACCTGACACTGACTGTGCTTTCTGTCCATTATGTGTATTGATGTGTGCAATTTGTAGAACTAAGTAGATCAGAACAATTTCCTTATACATTATTGGTAAATTAAAACTCTTTTCTATTCTTTAATCCCAGTTCTTTGTTTGTATACTTTACCCGCCCTCTGCTGGAGTGATGGAGTAACTACAGAATATCTAGCTGGTGTCAAAGCTTGACTTCACTGTAGTAAACCAGTAAACAAATTAATTACAGTAACATGCAGAATACATAAACTAAGAACAAGAGATATTAGGCAGTAATTTTGCTTTTTAAGTAAAACATAATTAATTATAATAATAAATCTTGGTGACCGCAGTGCTTGTCACTTAGTTTTTATGCTATCTTCTGTTGCACTAACCTCTAGGAACCGTCAGTATAAGATTAGCTGTGTAATGTACACTGCATACTAACAAAACCCAATAAAACATTATAGATTTCTAGCTCTGACCTCCTAGCCTGACCTCTCGACCCCAATCCCCAAGTGCCCCTCAGCTACGTGGCCGCTCTCTTGAGATAAATTCTGATAAAAAGATGTTTTTAACTCTTTGATTTGGCAGGAACAGTTACCAAGGAGAGAGATAAGCGTGATTTACATGACTGTAACATGTCTGTTTCACTGTAACACATGTCCGGCAGATCTGGGGTTACAGGCCAAGGCCAGAATGACTGCCACAATAGACCAGGAGGAAGGCGGGGCCACATGTTGTTGCTGGACAGTGGCCAACCGAACACAGCTTCTGACAGGTGTTGGCTGTGAGTAATTCCCAGCAGTGATTAAGGCTTCTAAATTTCAATCAGGCTGAGATGTTGATTAAAGGGGCCTCTTCAGCCCCATGACAGAGAAATGCTCTTAGACACTGGTCTGGATGTTATAGATCAGTGTTTCTCAACCCGATCCTCAGGGACCCCCCGAAGGTCCACATTTTCGCTCCCTCCCAGCCTGGGAGCAAAAACATGGACTGTCTGAGGGTCCCTGAGGATCGGTTTGAGACACACTGCTATAGATGCATCCTGACCTCATTTGACACTTATATCACATCCTTTATTGAATTTGTATGAATTTGAGGAGAAAAAAGATTTTTTATAGGTTCTGGCATAGCTAACACTATTTAAGGCTACGTCCATGAGTACAGCTAGATATTATTACAATAACCAATGAAAAGAGTCCCTGCCGTTTAAATAATAAAAGCTGTAACGCATAAGCTATTTGCCTCTGATTTTATACCACCACGTTTGAATTACTGTAATCTTTTCATTTACAGGCACTGTAGTCCTCTCTTTGCATTTCTATGGGAGTTTACGTCTCTCTGTTACAGTTCAAAAGATAAGCTAGTACAGTGGATCTAGACATTAACATATGTGCTGTGGTCTTCTTAGGCTTCATAAAATCCTTTAATGCATCACACATGGCGTGTAGACTGTAGGACATATCTGTGCATTTACTGGTTGCTCAGACGTGTATGAATATCACAGGAAATGAGAGCTGTAATGGAAACAATTTACTCAGTTTAAGGCATCAGTAAGAAGATATTTTTGATGGTTTCAATTCACATGTTGTCATATTTATAGAGAACAAAATGTCAAGCTATCGCCTTTCTACTGGATAAGTTACCATAGAAGACAGAAGATACACGGATGGAAAAAAAGGAAGTATATTTTGTCAGATTCGTTTCAAATATAATTGAAAAAAAAATATTCCATGTATAAGAAATTTACAAACGAGAGGAGGTCATTCGGCCCATCAAGCTCGTTTGGGGAGAACTTAACTAATAGCTCAGAGTTGTTAAAACCTTACCTAGCTCCGATTTAAAGGAACCCAGGGTTTTAGCTTGCGCTACACTAACAGGAAGACCATTCCATACTCTAACTGCACAATAAAAACATGAGAAATTTACAAACGAGAGGAGGCCATTCGGCCCACATATTCTTTGGTCTGCACACAACAATCCATCAGATTTGCAATACTGGTTGCCCTATTACAAAAATTTCCATTCTAACAAGTGAATGGTTGCTTTTCTTGTGCGGTTGCGTCCTTTAGCTAAAGTATCACTTTTTCCTTTCCTGTGTGCACTTTCACTCAATAATATGCAATATTTTAGAAGGGTTGTTGAATAGATTTTTGTAGACTAGTTATGGGGTAAGAAATATGAAAACACTCTATCTGTGGGAGAGGCCTAGAACTGGAGGTTCACAGTAAAGAAGTCAACAAACCTCATTCCTCAAGCTCAATCGCTCATGTAACGATAGGTCCACAAACACAGTGTATTTCAATCGGCACCACAGGTCATGTGAATAACAACACCATGACAAATGAGGAGGTCAGAGAAGGTCGGAGTCCTAAGGGAGGGGTTCAAGGGTGATGTGGATTAAAAAGCAAGGCCACACAGGATCTATGAGAACCGGCCATTTTTGGTGAAGAAGGAACATCACACCATTCCATTTCTGCTCCAGCTTGAGAGGCATGGGGCTCAGATGTGGAATGTCAACAAATAACAAATATTATTCATAATATCAAGTGGGACCACACGTTTGGGGTTTTCAGCTGCTGGGTAACATGGCCGCCATTTCAGTCCTTGTCTTGACAGTGCCAGATTGTCTTTGGACATCTTTTCAATTCATTTTCAGATGATTCAAAGGTAAACTGAACTAATGCTTAAAGTAAGGGATGGAATAATCCACGTAGTTTCAGTCTGAAGGCTTCTTTTTTCCTTAAATTATTTGGTTTTACCAAGCTCTGGATGAAAACATGACAGCGTCCAATAGTAATAGGTACCTCCGGATTTCTTTTTGGAAAAGGAGTCCTGATTTGAATTTAGTTCACGCAGAAATTGCTGGTAATTCTATGTGTTTGCTCACAAACTTAAAAAAAAAACATATATATTTGGCTGAGCACTCGCAACAGCTAGACTAAAGTGCCACACAGCACTTTCCTGACTTTTGTACAGCCGTGTGAGGTTATACAATAGGTGTTTGTCTCACTTCATAGCCTGAAACAGTAGGAATACACTCTTCATGGCACATATATTATGCAGATTAAAGGGTCGACAGGAGGCATGTCACTCCTAAGAGGTAAATGTATCTGTAGATTATAATGAAAAGATCCTTTTCATGAAAAATAGTATAGTCAGACATTTCCCTGCTTTATGGATCATGCAGTGCTGTGCTAGATAAACTGCTTTAAGATGGATGGACGGATGGATGGATGGATGGGAGTTTTATGGAACTGTCCTTGGCATTCTGAGATTAGCCATTTCAATGTCCTTATTTTTGAGCACGCATGCACACACACACTGCTCAAAAGTCTTAAGCAGCCATAGGAAATTATGCTTAAAGCTATTTATCTGTGCAATAAGTGTATTTGCTCAGGAAAAGAACACACTTTAAAATTATAATATTCACCAACAAACAAATAAATAAATAATAATGCAATAAAACGATATGGATTTCCTGTGTTCTCCGAAATTTCAGATATCTTGTTTTATGCCTATAAGAATACGACTTTGATTCCCAAACGTCTCCTCAAGAGCATCCAGCCACTCCATGTCTCTCTTAAACTTTATCAGTAGCTAATTAATTAACCTGATTAGTGAATGAACTTCACAGGGCGATCTTCTTGCATGGACCTCTCAGCCCTGTCAAAAAAGAAACTTCAGTCTTCACCAGACACCTCTATTTACCTGTAGTCCATAACGGTGCCTCAGCCCTCCTGAAAACCACAGCACCACGAACTGCGCCCTGCGTACCTGTCAGCTAATGAGCTCGACCCAACGGGCCAGCAATGGTTTCCCCGAAGAAAAGGGCGCGATATATCAGGACGTCTGGACTCGATTACAGCGACAACTCGACTTCATGTGAAAATGACTTCCCAGAAACGGGTTCAACATAAATTATATTCTAGGGCGATAAATCAGGGGCATTTTCCTTGAAATGTGGTTTTCGCCATGCTGAAAATGATATTATGATTAATGAGCGCAGACACTGGGTCGGGTCTTTTTACAACTTTAAACTGACAGTTTTTAAAAAAAAAAATGTTGTATTTTACGTGTATTATGCAATCCTTAACAAAATATTTACTTTGAATTTGTGAAGCTACGGCTTTAAAAAAAATGTGTTTATTTCTCACCATGAAGGATTCCACAAAGTTTCTAACTGAATTAGTGTTGAGATGGGTTTTTTTTATCATAACACGCTATTAACAGCGTACAGCTAAACCAAGACTCTTTCAGACTGGGCGGTGAAATGTGAGAAGAACTCCTAGCTGCATCGGCAGACGATTAAAAATGACATACAGGGTAATGAAGGAGCAACACTGGGGGGCTGAGGCGCTGTTAAATCCTGTCGTTTTCAAGATATGCTCAGGTGGGGCCATTTATCTTTCCCACAGCCAGCCGCCTCACAACACTACCTGATATTCAGCAGACTTGCTTTGCAATTATCGAGGGGGGGGGGGCACTTGACAAACCTCTATTACTGGGTAGCCTCATATGGCAATTATTTACGCTGGGCGCAATCTGAATTGCTTTGGTAAGATATCCACCGGGAAAGTAGCTCAAACACAAAACACCTACAGCGCCCTGGAAACGGGAAAGATGTGATCGTAGATTAGAACCGTAGGGGGTACAAGGCAGATAGGATTAATCCCTTTATTTAGCTCAGTAGCAGAAACAGGGTGCGTCTTTCACAGAATGCTGTTTTGTTCCAGAGAACGAGTGCATCCAAAAAATTGCAACCAACTTGAAATTCCCATGCCGCTTCCACAAGAATTAAGCCATGTTGCAATTAGAATACAAGCACAAACCATGCATGTGTGTTAGATTCAGGACACTTCAGTGCTTGAGTAAGAAAAATTTGCAACAATAAATAATGATTTTAAGGCTCATGGGAGTTTAAAGGACACAAAAATGTCCTGAGGGCAAAATGACTGGCGCTCTCTCTCAACCAGACTGAAGAGGTCTAAATAACTACAGAAAATGGGACCAACCAATCAAAATTCTTGCTCCCGCCTCCTTGAGATGCATGGGCCCACCTCTACAATGTGATTGGTTCAGAGAGAGAATTAATCATTTTTCATTCTGCCCTCTGAACATTTTTGTGAATGTAAAAGTGATTTTATGTAGTGAGATCTTGCATATTCTAATTATCTAAATGATAAAACACCAAAATGTAAATTTCCTTCTAATATTTATTTGCTAATCAGATGCTTTTACCAAAAGCAACATTGCATTTCTACACATTCCTTATCAACTTGAGGCAAACTGCTTTGATTCACGTGGGGAATCTAGTTCAGAAGTAAACTGGCATCTTCCCAATACATCAACATCCAAAGTGCTCTACCTTCATCTCAAACCAACAAACGAAATCAATCGGATTAGAATTCTTTTTTTAAATAATAATTAGGTGCTATTCTCGATAAATTGCTTAGTTTAAGTAAAAACAAAACAAACAAACAAGAAAAGGGACTTCAAGTGTCAGCAGGAAGACAAAGCCAAGGTCAGATATAGACTCCATGGTGATTCGAAGCTCATTCCAGGGTGTTTTCAGAACTGGAAATCCTCATCCGTCATGTCTATAGCCCAGGCAAACTTGTCCCTTTGGGTTTTGTTGTAGATCTTTTCAATCGGAACCCCAAATTTTTTACACCTACAATTGTCAAAAATGTAAAAAAAAAACAACACACTCAACTTCAGTCATTATGAACCAAATTCAGATGGAACTTTTAGCTTTAGCGCCGAAATCTTATTCAATGTCCTTTGAAAGGAAATGACACTATTCCATACCAGGCCACTGAAATCCTGGGGTCGAGGTAGTTGAGTTTAGAGGTGCCCAGAGCAATGACCTTGTTCTCCTCACGGTCAGTCATCTGGAGCTTCAACTTCTTTAGCTGCTCCTTCAGCCTCTCCACCACCTTCTCCTTCTGCTCTACAAGCCTGGGACAAGTCAGAGCCCAGTGAGGTAGGAGACCTCTTCCCCAGGAAGAACATCTCAAGGGTAACAAACAAATGCACTAAACCAGGGGCATCAATTTTTGGGTTTCCCCTCATTTAACACACCTGATTCAACTCCTTGTGCTAATTACCACACAGCTCTTGAGCTGAATCATTTCTGTTGGAACAGGGAAAGAACTAAAACTACACAGGTCTCCGGCCCCCCAGGACTGGAGTTTGACACCCCAGCACTAACGCCACATTAAACTGTGACAAACTTAAAAGCAAACCAGATGTTGACATTATTTCATTACTTGTCTTGTGCATTTTGCGTTCTCCAACACGTCACAGAAAAGAAACATAACGTAATTTTATCGGTACAGCAGTGTCTTACTTCTTTAGTTTATCGGTTTTATTTTGACGGTACTGGTTCTTGGCTTCCTTAAGCTCCTTTTTGGCAGTTTCTAGAAGTTTCTCCTTTAGTTCAATCTACAAACAGCAGATGGTAGCAGGGGGGTGAGACAGATGAAGGAAACAGAAAATCACACATTAAAACGTGATATTAATGACAGCACCTTCTCCTGCAGGTTCTGCATGGACTTTTCAAAGGTCTTCGGTGCTGCCCTCTGGTGGTTACAGAGAATGGCCACAGCTCGATTTGCCCTGTTATAGGCCAAGATTTTTTCTTCCACAGACATATCAGCTGTGAATTTAAAAAAAAAGGGAAGAGCTTGAAGCAAAGTCTAAAGTAAGCATTTGTATGTCCTGGTTAAATTATTATTTTTTTTTATTTATATTATATATTATATTATATTATATATTTGGGCCAATACCAACATGAAGGAACAAAATGGGTTTTTAAATACATACATCCACCTACTTATTCAGTGCAGGGTCATAGTCGGGTGGGTTTAAAAAAATGTGTATGTGGTAATTATATTATATTAAGCAAGTCAGAGAGGCACAGTCAGAGAAAGAGAGAGAGATGGAGAGAAAGACTGATTCTATAGACAGAAACAGAGAGATACAGAGACAGATAGATACTGATCAAGCTGGAGGGCTGTAATTCGACATGACATGAATCCCCCAAACCAAGGCCCCTCCTCCTGTCACATGGTGGTCCTGGCCCCCGCAGCCCCACCCCAAACTCACACGACGTCAGCCTGTTCAGCTGGTCCTGCAGTGTGGTGGAGGCGTTGTACGTGCGGAACACTTTGGCCGTCAGACCCTTCATGGAGTCCTGTAGCGTCTTGTTCAGGTACGTGGTCTGATGTAAGAACACACGGTCACATGACCAACGGGACGTCATTTTCCCCGAAGCCAGTGAGATCCCAACTGGACCTTATCAAGTCACATATCAGCAGACTAAATAACAAATAAATTACAATAAAAAAAATATCCCTTAGTAATTATATTCAAAATGCCAGAAAGAGAACCCATGTTGATGTACAGGTTTCCAGATGTCATGTTACTTACATTAATTCTGTCAAAGAGGTCGTCATCCGGGTTTTTATTTTCCATAAACAGCTTTAAATTTTTAAAAACCTGAATGTGGGAACAAATACTGATAAGATTGAGAAGCCAAAACACAAACACAGCTACAGGAAAGAGGATAAATGGCACTTTATGGGTCCCCCATGGAGAAATTCTCTGTCCCATCTTCTTTTCCATGACAGACACATATATGTAGGTGACGGAAAGCTTGGCAGCAAAGGGCAGCCACCTGTAGCGGTGCCCAGGGAGCTGGGGGTTAAGGGCCTCGCTCAATGTGCTGAGGATGGGGCTTGAACCGGCAACCTTCCGATCACAGGCACAGAGGCTTTGCCCACTGATACAAGATAGACGGGGGATTGAGTGGCCCCCTCCCCCATTATGGCAGGCTCCTGCATGACATCACCATGGTACCCCTCAATCTCCCAGCTTACCCGCTTTTCCACAGGGACCTTGTTGTAGTAACGGATGGAGTCCTTGCCCAGGAAGTCAAACTCCACCATGTGCTCCAGGCCGTCGAGCTGCGGATGGAGGGTGATGTGCTCCACGCGTAGCGAGCAGCAGCCCACTGTGTCCGCCGTCTCGCCCTCCTCTTTCTCGTTGCCAGCCCGCAGGGCCAGCTGCAGACACAGAGAATGGGGCGAGTCACAGAGAGGAGATGGAGCAAATGAGGGTATGTCTGATGTCAGTAAAAATGTAGGGGGGGGCGGGGTTTGAGGCCAGAGGAGGTATTCGAAAATTTAAAAGCACTCTTTAAAAGGTATCGTGTCATAAGAACAACTGACCACATTAGCCAATGGTTGCTTTAAATCTTTGAGTGACAGGGGAGGGGGAACTCTACAGGCCAATTAGATTTCAGCTGAGGCCAGTGCCCCGATGACTCCATCCCTATATACACCCCCTGCTGGGCATGTACATATGGGTTGGACATTCTCATGTGAGAATAGTTAGCATCAGGGAGCCTTAGCATAGCAGGTTGGATGGGGAGCGCCAGGCGACACTGTCGCGCAGGTGTACCTTGTCGATGAAGTAAATGGCCACGCCCCTCTGCCTCTTCTTCATCTCCCGAGACTTCCAGTCCCGCCTGTACTCCGACCTGATTGCATCCACCTTCAGCTTCAGCTTCCGAGCCACCTCGTATTTCTGCCAGTCTTTCTCTCCCTAGAAGAACCAACTGGGAGGTTTGATAAATGACTCTACACTCTGCTGCAGTCCATACTACAGTTCCATCAATCACAGGTGGGAAACCGACTGCCCAGCATACCTGTACTTGTGATTTTTTCTTGATGTAATTAGATGTCTGCCTTTTACATTCACCATATATAATTAATAAATTGACACTTGAGAATGTACAACAACTTTGAACCATGTGCTACTAATTCAAAATTCCCATCCAATAAGCATATTTAACCTTTAATGCTTAACAAAAATTCTAGATTATCCACATTCACCTCAAAACAGAAAATTTGAGGACCACTACCGAGGACACATGTGGGAGATGAAACTGTTTGAAGGGGCAGAGGAGTGGAAACGACGTGGCCCACCACCACGCACCTTGAGCTTGGAGCTGGGGTTCAGCATTATGTACTTGATGCTGCCCTGTACGTTCTCAACCCAGGAGACCAGCCACGTCACGGTGTCATCGTGCTGCACCTTCTTCCACCTGTGACCAGCAGGGGGCGCAGGGATCTTTGAGTCTCTATACAGAAGAACATTTGCTGGTTAATCTCCAGGAACTTAAGCTGTTGACCCCCATCTTATTAGAGCTTAGCACCACCCGACAAATCCCGGGGTAAAAGCTGCACGTCACACCAAACATCTGGAGAACAACACAAAACCGAATCAGTCTATGAATCTTGAGTATTCCAGCCAAAGCCATTTCAGCAGAGACATCACTGTTCTATAGTCACGTCATTCTTCAGTTTTCTAGCATTCTTTCCCTCTATCAAGAACCATTCAAGAATTTCCCCCTAGGATCAAAAGAGTTGTACATCTATTATACATGAACTAATATTAGACTGCCATTCTTGTCGAGTGCCTTTGGGCAAATGTGGTGTGAAAGATGTGGTATGAAAATCAAATTAAATTCACATAAAAAGAGCAGAATGTGATTTCTTTTTTAAATCAAATATTTATCGCAATACCTTGCATGCCTGATACTGCCATTCCACCCCCCAAGTCAACCATCATTGGTCCGAAGACAGCTAATAGGATTGTGCCAAGTATTGTGACAGCCAATAGGACTGTGCCAAGAAAGCAGCTCACTTGCTGCAATTGATGGTGATGTCCTCTGGTAGGATCCTCTTCTTTAGCTTGCCCATCTTCGGGTGTTCTCCACGGCCACGGAACAGGCCCGGTGGCTCCACTCGGAAGTTACCGATCTTCTCCCTGTGGCCGTCCAGGGTGCAGAAACTGTATTCCTCAGTCAGCTTCTTCTGCTCCTCCTTCTGCGCCTGCAGGGGGATATTTGGCAAAAAATGACAAGGTGTCCTTCACAGCCCCCGCACGCCGATGCCATGGAGCCTGGCGAGTCACCAGAGACATCGGTCCGTCAGCATAACATTGCAGCTCAACAAGCAGAGCGCTACATTAATGCAAAGATCGGGGGTTCAAATCCCAAGAATCATACATAAAAGCATAACCCTACTGTCTACTACATGTCGCTTTGGGTAAGAGCATCAAATAAAATGTAAATGCTTAAGGTACCTGCTTCTCTTCCTTTGTCATTGCCTTCCTCTTCTCTGCTTGATCCAAGAAGTACTGGTGGATCTCCCGGAAGTCACATTTGGAAAGACTGCGGATCAAGCCCCTTTCCTCATCTGTCATTTCCTGGTTTAATGGTAATATGAGGTTGAAACATTTTTAACACTATGGACTGAGGGATTAAGTAGATTTCCCTTTTTACATATAAAGTTGAGACCAGAAGTAGTCAAACACCTAGATTAAAGACTTTCAAAGTCAATGTGTGACAACTCAAAGTATCTCCTGTGTGAAGTCAATCACGACATATACTTTCCACAATGAGTAACATCAGAACAACAGCTAAAATAACCACTTAACATAAAAGCTCAAGAATAATGTTCAGGATGCAACACACAGGTTTCAGGCACTTTCGTACATGCAAGCCATTGCTGCATATTTATCCCTTGTGACTAAGCGAATCACCTCTCTCCAGTCAGCAAAGAAATTCTTCTGAAAGACCTCCTTGGTGGTGTACTCATGGTCCAGCATTTTGGCGTAGAAGGTAGCGACCTCCTCGGTGGCAGGACTGAGCTGCACGTGTTCACCTGCAACGCATGATAGTCGCCTTGGATGGGCTGTGAAAACCTGCCGGGTTGTGCTGTACTAGCAGAGCCCCACAGGGTAGCTAAACACAAGCCGACAATGACACACCTGCACCGCACGCAGGAACAGGTGACCGAGAGGGTCAGGGCTCCTCACCATTGTAGTAGAAACACACGCTTTCTGGTAGCGGCTCATACTCAGGGGGGAACAGAGGCCCTTTATGCTCAAGGGTCTTCCATTTTTTACCATCGTGAGAACATCCCTCCTCCCACCTAAGAGAAAAAAAAAAGTGATTAAAATCTTAAAGGCAGTGACTTAAGATTAAGAAACTTCATTCATCCCAGGAGAAATTCTTGCGCATACATCAGCCACAAACATACATACAGTGCAAAACAGACAAAGTGCATAGAAAGTTAAAAAGTACACACTATGCAAACACAGATAAACATGAAAGACAAACATTCAGAGTGGGGCTTACAGAATCTAAACATTGATTAATACAGCAAATACACTAATACATAGCGGGCTTTTAAAAGCAAAAACAAAAATGAATCTAAAAGTGAAATTTCAAAAAGACCAACTACGGTACACTATAAAACCTCTTTAATGCAGCTTAAGATCAGTATGAATGCATTGGCAAAGCAAGTTACAATCAGCATTGTACAAACTATTGGCCGAAAGACAATTTATTATTATTTCATCAACTTGAACTGGACTGGACTATTCAAGTTAATTTATCTTAAAAACACATCGTTTACGCGAGCCCCCCTACGGCGCAGGTAATACAGAAATCCCAAGATAACGGTCTTACAGGAGAAGCGACCTCCTTAAGTTCAACTTCAAGTTATCAAGGCTCTTAACATTTCAATTCATCTTAGGTTTTTTCATCGCACGTATTTCCTAGCAATTGCGTTATTCAGTGAAGGTATAATGACAAAATGTAATTTACCTCTTTACCTTTTCTCTCTGTTTTTGTCTTTGACAGCTCGGACCACGTGTACCAAAACTCCTCCGTGGCAGCAATAAGGACGCCGCTCGGTTCGGTTTCGAAAAACATTTTAGCAGAACAATGCCGACTGCATATATATTCATCGCACGCTACCTGTATTAATACAGAGCCAGGGCATCGCGAACGAACAATCACGGCGCAAATCCACTCATCCGTTTCATGTGTAGCATATTATTACGCCCAGCGGCACTTCGGTTTAGTGCTGCATGTCGAATTCTAATGTGTCCCCTTGAAACAAGGACTACGGTACTTCGTTCCTAGGGCACCAAAACAAGGGTGAACACTAAAAAAAAAAAACGTGGATTAGCAGCAAGTGCATCCAATCTTATAATTAATGTCATTACACCAAAAGAACACCACAAAACAAGTATATAAATGAAAACAGTGTAATTAGGCATCACTGAACTCACCACTTCCACTTGTCATCCTCTTCCTTTTTGTCCTCGCCCCCAGCACACTGTACCTGGGTCTTCCTGGCTCGCTCTCTCTTCTTCGATTTCTCTTTTTCTCCCTGGTCCTTCTTGCGCTTCTTCATTGGATTTCTCATCTCATCCTTTTGTTCTTTTTTATTCCTCCCCGTGTTCAACTCCTTTTTAATTGTCTTATCTTTGGCTTGTAGCTTTTCTTTTAACCTATCGTCCTGCAGTGGGAATTCCCCTTCTTCCTCTTCCTTAACCGGGCTATCGTCATTCCCGTTTTGGTCCTGAAATCATATGCAAGGCGGGTTGAAAGGACATCCATGTTTTGGATGCCAGTTGTCTAAGAAATCCAGAATGTACACGGACATATTCTCCTTGTCTACAAATAATACACAAAGTCCAGAGTTAAATTCATATTTTTCCTTTTAGAAAATGACCATAAATGTCAACCATGGTTATTTCACCAAATTACCTCTTCTCCTTCGCTCTCAGCTTCATCTTTGGCTTTATTCTTACTGGTCTCAGATCTGTGGAGGAATGACTTGTGGTAGAAGATTCAAGTAGTCAGGAGAGAAGGACCTAATGACCATCATTTACAACCTGACTGCTGCAGAGTGAATGCGAGTGCTACAATTGGCCATAGATGAAGAGATGTACGAGATACAGAATACAAAGATCTAGCCAATGTTCTGAAAGTTCTAAGTTTATTCATGTTTTTTTTTCTACCTTTTTCCTGTTAACTTTGTGTCCTCTCTTTGTTCCCTGCTCTCCAGACCTTTTTCCCTTCTTGAGTCAGCATTTCGGCTGATTTTTAGCCGAGCCTGCATAGAGATAAGAAAAGCCCTCGTCCTACAATAACTTCAGTGACAGCAAAGCAACATTTCTCCTCCATTTGTTTTAAAGACCTACATCAAGGATGCAGGATGTTATAAAATAAGCAGACGAAGTTTAGGGCGTAATTTGAACAAAATACCTTGTTCCTGCCGTCAGGGATCTCCAAAGTCTTTGTTTTCACAGTTTTATCTACTAACCTACATAAAAGATAATAAAACAAGATGTCTTTTTACACAATAAAAAACTGATGATATAGGTTGAGAAAAAACAAAAAACAAAACTGGAAGTGTTTAGCATTTTGCACAGAGGACTCCAAAAGAAAAAAAAGCCTGTGTGCCGTAAGGATTGTTAAGGAGACCCTACCCCTTAGAATCCAATGGCATGTCCCCAAGCGCAGATCCACGTCTGTCACCCATGACCCCTCCTCCCACAAATGGCTCCTCAAGTTCAGCAGACATGTTGTTGTTGATATCAAAAGAGCTTGAAAAATTTGGATGGTCAGTTAGATTATGGCCTTTTCTTAAGTAAAATCTCATTATTATACCATCCTGAAAAATGTAAATTAACATAGTTAAATATTTTAAATTCTTACTTCTCACATGATGGAGGTGAATCCTGCAAAAAAATAATTAATAAAAAATATATATATCCATATTATACACACACATATTTTTACATAAGCAGTTTGAAAAGTTCTGTAGTAACCTAAAAGCAGCAGAACCTCTCACCATTTCTGTATCACTGGCCCCTCTGCCATCTCCTGCTTCTGTCTTTATACAGCCAGTCAGCTTGTCAGAACTAAAGAGATCCAGAGATCAGACTCAGGACCGAACTGTACTGTCGTCAGCAAAATGCTGGAGTACAAGACACATGACCAGTTCCAGCGGAAGGGAGAAAATCCTCTTCATTATACCACAGACAACGCGAATGTAACAGGTTACACTCAATGACTTATAATATTACTATTACTACTACTAATATCAATTGAAATTCAATCCTTTGCAAGACATTTTCTGCTAAAGTAAACAATGATTTAGTCTCTTGTTTTTAAAATGTTGGTATTACGACTCTGATACACCTTACAATCATGCTACTGTGCCAGTGCTGGGACACAGAAGTGATCATCGGCCATTTTTATACATGTGGACCTGGAGACAATAACTGCATTCATAGATGTTTTGCAGGTGAAAGCAGCACCAGGGTCAGACTGCTATAAAGTGTACATTTCAGTGGAGCTGGGGGTATATCGGGCAATGAATCTTAGTGGGACACTGAAATATGACCTTGGGACAGCGATGCGCCACGGTATGGCGATCGGGGTTACTGTACGGGTCTGTCTCGGACGACGGAAGGCAGATGGGTCCTACAGGCACCGGCGAGCGCTGAGGCATGCGCAGATGTCAAAGCCCTCCATGGGGGGTGGGGGGGCTGGCAGCACAGCACACTCAACAAATCACAACCAGGGCAAAATGACTTTGCAGTGAGTGTACCAGAGCTCAAAGGCAGGCATAGATGCTGACCCAGACTGTCAAGTTTCACGCAGAATTCAGCCAGTAAACCAAGTTAAAATTTGGGGCAAAAAAAAAAAATAGGTCTTAACTCCACATGGAATTCCTGTTGTATGAAAAAAAGACCAATGTTCCATTTGTTTAGGGACTTTCAAATGTTGGTAGAAGACCAGAGATAAAGACGACCTTCATAACAATAATAATGATAACGATAAATTCATGGAGGCCTTACCTCGTGACCTTCGCCTCCTGGAGAGGCTTACGGTGCTTTTCCTGTAATAAAAGGGCCAAACATCAGGACATAAAGGAATAAAGGAAGAAGCCAAAGCCAAACACACGTCTGTACCTTGAATGCCTTGCTGTGCTTCTCCTTCCCCTCCAAACGTTTCTGCTTTTCCTCCGTATCTTCCTTAACCCTTTTACTGTGTGGTGAAAGCGTATTAGAATAATCTATCACCCTCCTACGCTGAACGGTAATACATATTTATTACACTATCGATTACCTAATTCCGACATGAAATCCCGAAAGGTAAAAAGCAACGTTTTACTGTAAATCAATGTGGTCTTACCATTAAAATGACCATATATACACGCTAAATTATAAGGCGAACAAACTAAGTGCATTACAAAGTTCTCACAACGGACCTGGGCGGGGGTTTCTGGTTACTGGAGTCAGAGCTCCGCTTTTGGCCATCAGCCTTGCGGAATTTTCTTACTCCAAAGTTGGCTTCCATCACTGGTAGTTTTGTTCGCAGGCACACGATGGCAGGCCTTTAACAGCCACAAAGACACAGGTAAAGCAACGCATCTTAATCAACTTCACACCGCCTTTGAGATCTGCACTCAATTTTAGAAGTGACATTATTATGGTAGCTATATAAAAATGAAAAGCAGTTCGCCCGTTTAACTAGCAGAGTAGGCCTTTAACTTTATATTTAATGGACAGAGCAAAATCATTTAAAATTCTTCTAAACAGCATGTCAACTGGTCAACCCGGACAACAACCTAAATCGTGGCAAGGGTTAATTTCACTGAATTAGAAATGTTCTCTTCTTTATAAAAAAATATTAAAATATAAAGAACATAAACAAACACAAGGGTACCTAACAAAAAAAATTGCACTACATTCAATGTATTTATACAGTATGTGAAGTTTAAATCTTAGATTTAAATCTAAGTTTAAATCTGCTTATGTACGACTACCAGTTACCTGCATACGCGATGAAAAAATGTCTGTTTCTTTTTCACTCACAATTATATCCCTTTATAAACACTCGGTTTCGTATGAGCCAACCTTAAGTTTGGAGAGAGATCCTACTGCGCATGTCACCGCGGACCCGAGTAATCTAACGCGTCTGCGGAGAATCTTCAAAATATCTGCCACTGAAATGCAATTGGCATACTGCCCTCAATATTTTTGATGGTACTTCATCTTGCATACGTGTAGCTTAATTACACTCAGAAGACGCATGGAAATGCAACCTCCACGGGGGGTATAGCCCCCCAATAAATAGACATTTGTATTTCAATTATTATGTTCATTGGATTAGCAGATCGTACACGAGGTAGTCTGGTATAAACGGATTTAATCTTCGTTCACTTACATTTACCGCAGACTATTAATAAATCCGGCTAAACAAGAAATCTAGCTTCGTGATACAGATCCCAGGAGGTTAACATAAATAGTGAAGCTAAGGAAGGGCATTTCTTTAAAAATTCAATAATTTGTAAACGCATTATACACTGTCTACTAAAATATGCCAATTTTAGGTGATGAAATATCAAGCTGAAGTGTATTCGAGGACCCCCCCAGTTAGCAGCATAAGCAGTGCTTGCAGATGAAAAAGCATTAGTTTCGAATTTGTCGATCATTGCACAGTAGACGCTAACTAAAATGCGATGTTCTGCGTACCATGTTCTTGGTAATATGCTTCACCAGAGTAACAGCCCCTGAGCTTCCCTGCCCTTTGCAGAGTTACAAGGTGGCGTTTGCGGCACGTCTACGCTACAGTGCAGTCGCGGCCTACTTTGAACGGCAGTCAATTATTTTTAACCACAGCAATATCACGCTTGCAACATATTAGTAAAATAAAAAGGCGAAACGCAGATGCTTTAAACACTTTTTATTTGACGAATATGGCAACATATTAACCGTGGATGGCGTGGCAGCGGGGCGGTGGGCGGGAGAGGAGCACCTGACATGCGGCTCTTCAAATGTGTATGGCCGCACAAACGGCGCCACCGTCGTCCGGCTGCAGGTCTTCATTTTCGGTTCGGTTTAAGGCTTGACTGCCTGACAACCTGAGCACAGCGGGAAGGTCCGGGCCGATGGGGGGGGGATGAGGAACCTCCGATAGCGAGCAGAACCTTTCCCAGTCCAAAAGGGTTCCTCAAACATGACTCTCACTGGCGGCCATCTTATTCAGCTCAATACATTTCTCTTACATACAAGGGGTATTCAACTCATAATTTTAAAATATAGTGTTAAAGAAATATACAATTCAAGTATAAATGACCAAATAATATCTGATATATGAATCTATGACATAAATAAAAATTTATATCTATATTATGTATATCTGTATAATTTTTTTGTACATTTTTTAGATGAACCACATAAGGTTAAGCAGTGGGAAGGAAGAGTGTCTTTGTAGAATGCACCTACCCAACTTCAGCATGGTCACCTGTGCAGCCTGTCCAGTGATTGAGTAGTCTTTCATTTCATCAATACAATGTGACAGATGTAAATAAGCTATTACATCATAAGGCATTATGATTCTCACCTACCCCCCTCTCCCCTTTTGCCTGAACTTGTAAAGAGATTACATACCCATAAATACTTGTACTTAATGGGGACTTTTAATAACTGTGTTTATTTTTGTATGGGGGGTGGGGGGGCAAGGACACATAGGCTAAACGGATCCCTTTACATGCAACACACATTGTCCATGGACAGAATACACTAACCGGGAGCTACGCCAGATGCTGTTTTGTGTGTGAATGGGTGATGAGGTTCGCAGTGCTCCGGTGCTGTGAAGTATGAACTTATTTTATGGAACTGCTGGAAGCCAAACTTTATGCCCCAAAGGTGGCATATTCCATACAGCATGAAGCAAAAAAGTGTCCTCTGAAGGGTGAGGGTTTAAGCCTAGAAGCAGAGAGAGAAGAGATGTTAGCAGGTGCATGAAGCTGGGCAATAAATCCAGAAGACACATTAGCAACAGCAAAAGCATGAAGCGAGGTTAAGGAGCCAAGTGAAAGCCTGTCCTACAAGACTATGACCTGAATGAGCAAAATGAGCAAAGCCAGAATTTTGTGTGTGTGTGTGTTTTTTTAGGCAATTCATGAATGGTCAAGCTGTATAACCCAGAAAATAATATGGATGAGAAAATAAGAACAGAATTATAACCACTAGAGGGCAGACAACACACACATCATAAATCAACTTGTACTACGGAAGAATGAGGCCAACTTAGACAACCGACAATGCGTCTCTAAAATTGAGGTCAGACACTTTTTTTTGAAAGAATCCAATTTCTCTGCACCAGACTGCCGACCACAATAGCTCTCTGAACGTACTCTTGCACACACACAAACAGCCAGGGAAACGTGCCTTTCCTGTGAAGAACCCCCAGTATGTCACCTCAGCTAATTCCCCATCTGATGGACAGAGGACCAGCCTTGATGAGACAGGCCCAGGTCTTACCAGGTGTCACTCGTCTCCTTCCTCGGGCGAGATCTCCGTTTCTTTATGCACCACTACTTTGGTCACCGACATGTCAGGGTGCTGCTCCTTGGCTTCCTTAATGGCCTGAGCCAGAGCCTAACTCAGTAGAAAACATGGTTTGGGGGCCATCGTGGAAGACGAGTATGATTAGGAGCAGATCTCACAGGCAAAGACAATTCATTTAACTGTGCGAAGGAATCTCCTGCATCTGTAGTCACTCTCTCCACTGTAAGACGGTCCTAACCTCGTCGTGGTCAATATCCGCATCGCCTGTTATCACGATTCTCTTCTCGATCCTTGTTTCGGAGATGCCTCCCTTTACGGTCTGCAGACAGTCAACCAAAGGAAGGGTTTATGCCAATGCACTGGAGCGAAACAGGACCACCAATTCCAGGGGAACTTAAGCCAATTTCTGTACAAGGTCGCGTGAAAGTTTGAAAGTGACTTCATCAGGTACAAACTGGCCTACACCGGGAATGAATCACCACAGAGATGACGCCTTCAGCCAAAGAACTGAAGTTGAACATAAAGCTGCACTACTAAAACCTCTCAAGTGCTACTGAGGATCTGCCAGCACTTGGCACATGGTTCTTAGCAATTATATGTCAAAGTAGCTAAATTGGGTCGCAATCGGTTTAGTTACCCACCCACCACTTGCAGCAGACAGTGGCGCAGTTTTAAAAATTCACAAATGAGTGCCGAAACTTAACAAGTCTATGTGACAGCTAACTCCACGGGCTGACCTTCGTAATATGCGTGGTGGTGGTCGTGCTTCCTGTTTCCGACGTGATGGTCTGGCCGCTTGTCAGGACCTCCGCGCTGGTACCTCCGATGGCTGACTCGTCCTGCCAAACATTCATAGAGCCACAGGCTTGCTCTCTGGTCACGGTCATGCTTGCGTGTGTAATCTTGACACTGATGAACCATTATACTCACCACTTACAGATCGGATGATTTAGCTGGTCTTAGTGACCCTTTAATGTAGCGAAACTTGACTTTGTGGGACTGGAAAATTGCATTTATTTCCCCCTGGGATCAATAAACTGTATCTTATCGAATATCCTATCGTAATAAGAATGTGCTCTTAAAAATACTGCATAGTCCCTTTAAGTCAGAAAGTCTGGTCAGGTTATTTGCTGGAAACGGCAAGTCAGTTAAGTTATTATAGAAACCGTCAACAGACAGATAATTGCTTTTTGAAAAGCAAGGAAAATTATACTGATAAAAATCACTGCTTGTTTATGAGTAAAAAGTCACTCCAGTTTTTATATGAATGCATTGTTTTATTAAACGTGTTAACAAAGAACTGTTATTAGGTTACCAGAACTACCTGTGTAGTTACATAAAAATAATCAACACCCACGTGACATCTCTGGGCCAATAAGAAAATGGTATTTACCCAAGCCGTGGTATAATGTGCAGAATGACTGCATGCGATAAACGAGTTATATCAGGGTTCTCTCCTTGCCTCCTATGGGCTGATTTATACTCAACGCTCGCAATGCATCAACTAACACATCTTCCCCACCATGCATTTCCTGCATTCATTCCATGCGTCTTCTGAGTGTAATTAAGCTACACGTATGCAAGATGAAGTACCACCAAAAATATTGAGGGCAGTATGCCAAACTTTTATCATGCAGCCATGTGTTTATATAAGCTACACTTGATATTAACGTACGATTTCATTTTAGAATGAGTGGCTGGAAGATATTCATAGCAGATTTTTTATAAAGGCAGGTGAGTCATTTTTCTGAACAGTATTGTGTGCATCGATGTACATCATATTAATGTTAGTTTAATTTTATTCTGATTCCTAATTTAATGTGAGCAGTGTCACATGCACAAAGTATAAGTTGAGATCAGACTTTTGCATGCCTTCATACTTATAAGGACATTATACACCGGCATAAGGTATTTTCATGACGTTATTTTTAGTTACAGACCTGTTATTCAGAAATCTCGGTGATAAAATTCGTCGACTGCGGTTGGATTTAAGTTTTGCTAAAACATTTATACTCTGTCATAGGAAACAAAACTCAGCATGCTTTGCAACTTTAATTATTATTACTTTTTCATATTATCTAGTATATCTTTAAAAAATAGTTTAAAGTTTACTGCCACTACTTTTGCAGGAGCGCTGTTTGTGCTTTCCGAGTCAACTATGATCATTCTCACCCGTGCTGTTTAAGTCATTCATAGGCATGTTTGTGAGAAATTATTTCATTTTGAACTATATATATGGTGCTCTGCTCGTCTTCTCGTAAACACACTGTCATTGAGAATTATATTTGGTAGCTTGTGGCATTTTAGGCCACAATCTCATACTAACAAGTAAGACTGGAAACGACGGTGTTGACCAAGAGGATCTCTCACATTGCCCCCTGGTGTACATAACTTTTAACCCTCCAGATTGATGTAAACTACATGGGCAAGTAAGATCAGCAACACCGCTTGCAAAGCGACTGCTCACATAAGTGCACGCATTGAAAGTGTTGAGTACAAATGGGCCCTACCTGTGATGCCCTGTGAGTAATCTTCGTTCTGCTCTCTGTGCAGACCTCCTGCGTATCCATGGTCTCCAACTCCTTCTTGGGTTGATGTTCTACACCGCCAAAGCTCGGAGATCCTGTCTCTGTTGCTGGGGACTGTTTCAAAGAGAGAGGTCAAGGGGATGATGACAAGCATGCCAGATGGGAATATGGAAGAGTCCTTTAAGCGCAATACTTACAAGGGTCATTTGGCCTTTTCCTGCTATTCTGATCTCACACATCCTCAACATCTACCTAATGGCTGTGATTGGGAGATGAAGAATCTTCCATCAACATAGCCCATCCCGCATGCTTTCATACCCCGCCTTGCCCCAGTACCTCACCACACCTGTTTCACAGCTGTTGTCGTCGTCTGCTCCTGATGTGACCGCTGAGAGTGCACCGATGTCACGACAATCGTGTCCTGCAGTCAGAGATGGAGAATCAATCATTTCAAACCGAGGATAAGGGATACGCTACCAATGAAATAACATGGTTCACTAAACGTCCACTAAATGCACAAAGGAACTTTTTTCTCTATTAATATACACTGCTGGATTTAACAATGCGTGTGATGTCTTTTGTAGGGAAGTGGCATATTTATTGCTAACCTCAAGGAAATATAATGAGATTAAGTACAATATTAGTTAAAATCCTGGGCATACCTGATTTAAATGCATCTATCTACTTTAACTATGTTATTCACCTTATAGTAAAAGGCCTCAAGATAATGAAGTAATATATATCATATACTGCAACAACCTAGAGAATTGTTCAATTGTTCAATATCTCGAAATATTCTCAAATTTCAGACTCTTCAAGCCCCCTGTGACTTCAGTGACAGTGTTGCAGACTCTCTGCATTCTTTCTGCTGGCTTCTAGATGTAGCCACCTGGAATGCTTCTTCAACAGTCCTTAATGTTTCCACACATTTTGGGCACAAGGTGTCCACCCTGCTCTTACTCTTTGATCCACCTCATCCCTAACTAGTTATACAGGGTTTACGTCCAGGGATTGTGGGGACCAGGTCATCTGTCATAGTCTTATATCTCTTTCCTTGTTGTCATGGAGTGCTTAAGGTCATTATCTTGTTTAAAAAATAAATGAATTTTAGTAGTGTCCAGACGTTTCACTGGTACTGTATATACTGTAATATATGGGCAATTATGTTCATACGTACCACATTTTGTCAGTGAAAAAAAAAAAAACATTTCAGACACCTTTCAGATATTGCATTTAGAAAAGCACTGCACCGCCGCAATCAGAACGGGCGGAGAAGCAGAAGAGGGAACACATTCATCATGGCAAACAGGGTTGGGGGGGGCATAGCTTAATCAGTGTTAGTGCCTTACAGCAGGGTAGGGGCTGGTACCTTGAGAACGGTCTGACCGGGCGAGGCAGGGGTGGCCCACTCCATGGTGCCGGCTTGTTCCCGTGCCGACCGCAGCAGAGCCGTGAGCTCTGGCGACATCTCGTCAAACGTCGGCTTAGGCTG
>JAODJX010000001.1:22159479-22179033 GCA_026776945.1 Isichthys henryi
CCTCTCCTCCGCTGTCTTCTGGCTCATTTTTCCATTTTCACTGTTTCTGTGTTCTGTTATCATCATTGTTAAGGATGCTCCAAAACACACTCCCGTAAAGCGCATTGGGGCAACCTTGTTGTGAAAAGCGCTATATAAAAATAAATTGAATTGAATTGAATATCATATATCATATCATATCGTATCATATCGTATCATATCGTATCGCATCATATCGTATCGTATCGTATCGTATCATATCGTATCGCATCGTATATCATTTATCATTTCGTATCATATCGTATCATATATCATATCATATCATATATAAAGATTGCTAGATGAATTGTAAAATGAATCAGTAGGTTACTCAATTATTCCAATTTAAAGTCCATATACTTGATATAATGAATAGTGACAGCCCTAGTAATTTTGTGAAAATGCACTATTTAAATAACTTTGAATTAAATTGAATTGTAACAAGCTGGGAGAGTGTTTAGAGGGAGAATTTCCAGAAATGTATAATTTTGGAAAATTGTGTAAACAATGCAAAATATGAAATTAGATGATCCATTTCTCAATATGAGTTTTTTGCCCTTTTAATAAGCAAGCAAAACTGTGCTCCTGATCCAGGAATTGAGGATGGCCTGTGGGTACAGTGAAGGGAGAGACAGGCACTGCGCAGTCGGCAGTGACACTGCAGTTTGCCTGAGGATCATGCTCCGGCACATCGGAGCCATGCTTTCACTGGTGAATCGGTCACCTCTGGCGGGGGGGGCATGGCGGCCTGTTCATTTCTTCCATGAATTTTCACATGCTGTTTGTCACACTACAGCCCATACGTCAAGCTGACAGCGTTAGTGCCACCATTAAATTAAACCCTAATTAACACAATGTGAGATGCGTTTCCCACCATGTACAGAAATGAGGGCGGGGAAGCTTTTTCCCCAACAAATATGTATAACACAAATTATGCATAGCATTCCTTAAAAAATTTAAACACTTCATGGACTTGCAGAGGGGTATAAATTATGAATGCTCGCTTCAAACAGTGCATTGTCTCTGTATTTTCATGTTTATCTGGCACCAGTGGCACAGAATGGAAGGCATTCAGATTAAAATGTAAATGACTTGTGCCAAGACGGCACAGTGACTCACCGGGCTGCACTGTAGTATGGGAGTATCCCATACTGTAGTATCCCATACCCTCCTGGGTATGGGATTGTTTACCTGGAATTTGCATTTTCGCAGAGCATTCCTTTGGAAACTCTAGTTTCCTCCCGAAGATGTGGTCATGTGCATTGGCGTCTCTAAACTGCCCAAAATGTATATCCTATGATAGAAGCACATCCAGCTAAAGGGCTCCCCCGTGTTTCCTGCTATACATTTACATTTCTTTACATTTAGCAGACCCTTTTATCCAAAGCGATATACATTTCTGAAAGACAGCCAGGTCAGCCAGTCCCTGGAGCAATTCGGGGTTAAGGGCTCTGCTCAAGGGCCCAACAGTGACATCACTCTGCGGGGTCCTAATCCACTGAGCTGCATGTCACGCCCTCTTCACACTCCTACACCAGACAAGTGATTTTGTCGGATGGATGATTACCATTAGCAGTGTGTTTCCTGCCTGAAAGAGAGGGAGGCGTAAACAAAGGTGCTCAGAAGTTTGCGAGCGATTGACCAAACTGCAGTGTCACAGCGGAGACGATTTGCTACTGAGCTCCAAAGAACAATCAGGCTTTTTCTGCAGCTGGCTCAGCTCGTCGCTTCGCGGCACCAAAGCGGGCCGTTTCTCCACGTCATCCTAAACTCCCACATGCTCCAGGTCCATCATCACCACGTAATTCTGACAAACAGCCAGAATAAGAATCCCCTGAGGATCCCTGAAGGATCTACCTTTGCCTCTGGATGGACTGGTGTGAGTGGGATTGGCTCTGACACTTCCGTGGCCACAGTCTTCTCCTCTTCCTCAATCTTCTCCTCCTTCACCACTTTCTCCGGTGTCACGGTGGCCACGATGATGGGTGTCGCCTTAGCAGGTGCGCGGGGGGCGGGGCTTGGCTTCGGGGTGATCTTTGGTTCCTTCATTAGGATTTCATTGCTCTCATACACGGGGGCTACATCACAAAGAGATAGTTGAGCAGTGATGCTGGCATGACTCATCAACGTTCATTTTTAAACTTCTTAATATAAAAAAATCACTTTAAAAAAACCCACAGCTCTAAGCATAAATGAAGAGAGTATACAATATATATACATATAACCTTTTTATATATATATATATACAAAAACAACATAGAACGACTTACAGTTAATGTACTAAACTTTTTATAGTTTAAAACTACAAAAATCCCATGCTGATCACATGGTCCCGTCGTTAAATCTACACAAGCGGTCAGTCATGTTATTAACAGCATAGCCTTAAAGCTTGACTTCAGGCTGACGTAACACGCAGTCATTCCAGTGCTCTGGTTTAGACTGAACAGAGAAATGCCTTCTGGTTTCTTCAGAAAAATAACCATATGGCGTCAATTATGATTACAATTACAATTAGAATGACACTAAAAAGTCCTATAGTCTATCACATTTGGCATACCCTGGCAGGTATAAATGGAATTCCAAAGTGACAATCCAACACATGCTTTAATGCACAGGCTTTCCCGGGCTGAAATCCAGGGGCTTCCACAACAAAAGGGGCCTCAATCTTACTTAATACAATTTAAGCACCCCAGTCAATGACTTTCACTGTAGCCAAACCTCGCCGATAGTCAACAACTACGCCATCGTGGAAAAAAGTAAAGGGGCCTCTGACCATGTTAATACGCCTACTGTCAAGTAGGAGGGGCAATGTGGGAGGGGTTTATAACTTGTCATACCCCAACCCTAACCCTCTTTATAAACCGCTCCTACCCCTCGTGATAAACCCCTCCCACTCGACATTGCCCCTCCCACTCGATACTCGTCACCCGGCTTCCGTGATATATACTTGGGACACGCACACATGCCACCCGCCCCCACCAGCCTCTCATATCACTCTGTGACGTTTTAATAATGCAGCACCACCTAGACAGCCTTGGGTTAGCTGCAAAGGCGGAAGGAGCAACCAGTGGCATCACTTAGAAGATTTCCGCTCTGGAGATGCTTGACATAGATGACGTTTGAAGTTCTTTGATGGCCGAAGCCCTCAAGTTATGTCCTCACCATGTCCGACATCAAAGCCCGAATCGGCAAAGAGACGCAATCCATTACATTACATTACATAATCCTCTCCTTTACTTCATAACGTTACGGCATCTTGTTACTGATTGGGTATAAAATCAGCCTATCAAGTTCAGGTTTACTGTCACGCCTACAAAGTATATCATTAAATCTGTTTTTTCATGGTGTTTTCCCCCTGTGATAATGACATTTACTGTCCAGATTTATCATCTAGTATATCTGAATAACCTCATATTTATTTTATTTTAAAGTTTTGTTAATAAAATCTGATTCGTGCAGAAAAACTTTTAGATTATTGAATATTCTCCAATGTCTTGGAAACTAAAATGTCAATTAATCTCAACTGTACATATAATTATAATTATCAATGCAGTATTTTTATGATAAATATGACACATGCTAAATCCTCACGTGTCATAATTCCTGCACTATCCCTACAGGGCAAATGGTCTTTCAAATCCCGGCTTTTCATGTGTGTGGTTTTTTTGCCTTCAAATTAATCTGACTCTTGTTCACAGCATCAGCTTGAGAAAAAATATATAAGCCACTGTATTGTGTGTGTGACAAATGGCAACGGTGTTTATCGCATGCCAAGCAGGATGTTCTATGGCATGCAGGGACGACAAGTGGTGGGGGGTAGGGGAGGGAGGCATGGCGAGGGAGCACGAACACCCCAGCGACTGAGCCGAAGCAGGAGATTGGTGTCGCCAGGGTTGGGGGGGGGGGATGGGGTGCATTCCAGCTACTACACCTACGAGTTAAACAGAGCACAAGACGTATCTACCTGTTAGACCATTGTCATTTACTCGGAATGGCAGTTTATTTCCGGGAAATACTGTCCGCGCATTGTTTGGATTATTCCGCTGAGCTGGAGAGATAATTAAGACACTGCGGTGAGAATTCAGCATCGACAATTCAACAGGAGACCGAAGATGAGATGAGGGATGGGAGAACTGATCTGGGATTGGCTGGGAATCATAAAAAAAAAAAAAGCTACATGGTAGCGATTCTGGGATTCATGCTCTAACATAAATGTCCGCTTAGACTTCCTGCGTGCAGCAATGCAGTAGCTACGAGGAAATCACACGCATGCAGCAAAACCGGCGACCCAAAGGACACTGGATTTCCGACATTTATGGAAGACACAGGATGATTGATCCAGCAAAGCAGAGTGATCTCTGTGTAAAGGAGTGAATAGTGCATATAGTGTCGAAAATTATACGTTGTGTGTGCAGCATTTATTTTTTTTTCATTATTATTTTTTTTTTATTTCCCAGAATGAAAAACCAAATAGGACAGAAAAAAACATCCGTGTTCAAATAGCTGCCTTTTCTGTGCCCGACTGTGATCACTAAAGAACCCTGCTGGCAACTGAGTGAAGCCGGCTGTCTCTAGAGAGCTCAAAGGAGTGCGATAAAAAAAAAATTCAGTCTCCTAATTAATCAGGAGGCAGTAAAGGGGGAAAAAAAAACAGCACAGATATGCTTGGTGGAACAAGACGACAAAAAAAAAAAAAAAAAAAAAACATATGGAGAAAACATTAAAAGCACATAGCGGCTAATCTCTCTACAGGCATCACAAAATAAACACTGCTTAGCTTAAGAAGGAGTAGTGCATTGTGGGATTTCTGTGAACTGCCTGTTAATGTTGGCCTGGGAATGGCCAATAAAGGAGGCAGGGAAAAAAAAGGGGCCAGAAATCATAAAGTGAGGGTCTGAACTAAGACGTGACTCCACATTTTGGTGGGAAACATCCCCCCCCCCCAGGTGAAAGTGTCCCCAAAGGTGTACAAGACCTACCTCCGTCCAGGCTGCGCGACATGGTATAGCGTTTGCTGGAGGAGCGTTCGAAGTAAGGAGCTGGCCGAACAATCTGAGCGCTGGCCCGCCGGGTCTGGGCCTGGGTGCGACCACTGTAGCGGAACTTGGAGCCCAGCGTGAGAAACTTTTTGGGAGGGGGTTCTGGAGACACCAACCTTTGGGAGGGAAAGATAAGTCTGGTACCTGTGCTCTCATGCCGTTACTCTGTAGACAGAGACGTCCCTCTTAATTTTGTCTTAATTAGGGCCCTGAGTAAGAGAGAGCGGCTCATGA
Organism: Isichthys henryi; assembly: GCA_026776945.1. Taxonomy (NCBI): domain Eukaryota; kingdom Metazoa; phylum Chordata; class Actinopteri; order Osteoglossiformes; family Mormyridae; genus Isichthys; species Isichthys henryi. The sequence goes on from JAODJX010000001.1 coordinate 22,164,771, forward strand.
CTCGAGCAGGATCTCGAAGCGCTTGTGTGAAGCATAAACTCTTGCAAACTGTTACATCACCAGTGCCCCCCCCCCCTTTCGGAAGTGTTACCACCTGAATATTGATGCATCTAAACACCCTTTTCCTCAAAACTGGCTCAACCAAGTCAAATACGCCAAAGTTTTGTTTTTCTTATTTTGTAACAATAATTCATTAATTCCTACCGCATCACTGCTGTCTGATGGAAACCATGTATGTCTACTTTTTGAAGACTGATTCTGCCTTTTTAATAAAGATGGAATACGCCCATTGTCCTATATCTAGTGATAGAGCTTGACACAGGCCTCTTTGGTAGTGTGTTACCCTCTTCTGCAGTGTGTCAAGTTCTTCTGTAGTGTGCAAGGCTCCTTGACAGCGCACAAGCCTCTTATACAATGTTTGACTTTTCAGGCAGTGTGTTTCCATGCCTCTACATGCCCATTAACACAACATAGAAGAGTTTTACACATCGAAGCAGCAGCCTGCGCACTATCAAAGAATGTACAGCAGTGAGATGCCCATGTCAACTATCAGTTGAATCCTGAACCATCAGCATGATCATGAACTCTGTGTGTGTGTGTGTGTGTGTGTGTGTGTGTGTGTGTGTTGGGTGGTTGTGGTCGTCTTATCTTACTCAATGCTGATCAGATTTAATTCAGGGTTGCCTACAGTATTTTGGTCAGCTGGCTGGCCAACGTGAGATTTTCAGGTTGAGATAAGTCTGCACACACATTGACATGTACGTAACAGCTTTAATACCTTGTAAACAGCCTGTAGGGTTTGTACACTATCCCGGCGCTTTTGATGTAGCTAATTTTAGGTTTATAATGGAATAATACAGACTTTCTTGTGTGAGCCTGAGAGTCTGAAAGCATGAGTGTCACGCCAGATGCGTGAGAGCTACCAACCCTGTTAATCTGATTTACACTAGTACATCATATAAACTGTTACCTCAGTTAGTATGCTATAGGATGCGGGGCGCGCTTCACAAGAAAAGGGTTGTGTTTGGGCTGCAAGGTGAAGATCGTGCAGTGGTTAGAGGCGCATGAGCGAGGGGGGGCAAGGCTGGTACCTGAAAAAGGTGTGGTGCTCCACGCAGACCTTCCACAGCCGCTTCGCCGCACGGTGGTTCAGCAGCTTGAACCCGATCGTGCTCTCAAACTGCTCGAACTCAAAGGGGTGGAGAAACAGGAGTAAATGGGACATTCCGGCAACTTAGGTGGTCATTTTGTTTTTCTCCATACACCTTGACAAGAGCGATATTTGTCATTCGTGATAACAGCCGAGTAGACAGGTCACGGCAAATGGTGATATTCAGTATAAGATGATTCATTTAGCAAAAAAAAATCCAGGATGGGGGCTGCACCATCAATTCATGACATTTCGAGGGACATGACATCACTCAAGGGTCCGGTAATGCCAGGTGATTTCGAAACCTCATATTATGTTTGATGATACTCCACTAATACAGTGCAAGCCAGACTTTAAGCAAATTTAGATGGAACAATGAGCCAATCTGGGGGTAAATTTCACCTTTTTTCCCCACATATCAGTATCTCACAAATCAAAACTTTCAGACCAATACTTTAAAGTAGAACTTCAGTTCAGTTGTAGTCAATGAGACTTCTGGCACAGAAACTTTACTTTTTCTAAAACTTTTTCAGCTGGGCCTTTCACGTCACTGATTTTTTAAATGCCACAATGCAATGGAGAGGGCTGGGGTTCGGCATGCTGCGTCATGTGACGTCGGCGTTAGGGTTGACGTACCTCCCCGGGGCGGATTTTGATGTAGAAGTTGTTCCTCTTGTAGGAGATCTTCAGGACCTTGGGCCAGGCGAACCTGTTGATGCGTAGCCTGTCGCGGTAGATGAGGAGGCCGCTGGCACACACACCCAGCATGATGTCCACACTCTCGGAGTCCTGCGGCCATTAAACATCAAACTGAGCCATTAGGGATTATGGGATTTACAGGGCTGTCTGGGAGCGCTCCGACATTAATAGCACTGAACATATTCAACAAATGTTTCTACGTGGTTTGCTTGGTTACAAACTTGTTTATCTTTAAAGACCCTATTTAGAATTTTGCTCTAACCAACAGTAACTAGTACATGCTGAGAATACAGATGGTATTGAAAAAATACTGATTCAAAACTGAATTCTACGTCATTATTACTGATTACTATGCACCAATGAAAAAAATACTATTATGAATCTCACTACAGTTAACAGCTAACACCTGGGTTGTTCCTAATTTAGCTGACACTATCATAACTGTTTCTGACATTAATTACCCAACCTAACCCCTTTCTGCGCAGGAGACCCACTACAGTCTCATAAACAAAGCTGACAAAGATGCCCCCATTAATGTCAGTGTGTTTGAGAGAACAAAACAGGACTTGAAAATAGGACATTAAATTTTAAATCACTTGGGGTGTGGCTCTTTGCAGCAAGGAAGGGGTAGATTGACGGTAAAGCATTAATTTGAACGGAGAGCCCTTCCGTCACTTTGACTGCTCTATGAAGAGCTGATGCAAACATGCTGTAATCCACAAAGGCAGAGATGTCTCACTTTAAAACAATCCAGCTTCTAACATGAGGAAACCCATGAAAGAGACCCAGGATACAGCTTCTAGGGCGCTAAACATCGCACAGCTGTTCTGACAGCCATTCCAGAACCTAACTGGGACTCGGGGTCGTATGGAAGGCGGTAAAAGGCAGACGGCACCTTGGCATGGTGGAGGTCCACTCCGTACATGGACAGCTTCTTCACATTCTCCAGGAACTGCATCTCAGCATCAGCTGGAGTCATGCCCCTGCGTCGGGAGGGGAAGCAGGGAAAACACACCAGAGCTGCGTCACTCTGCCCCAGGTGCAGCGACAAGTATCTGACACCCCATGTACAAAACCAGCTAGTGTGTCCCCCATAGGGATGGTCTACCAGACACTCGATTCTTGAAAAATCGATTCTATTTCATGGGCATCTGAGGAAATATCTTTAAAAACTGAGCTATCAAACAGGGCTAATCATTGGTGTAACCTCCTTACACCACAGGATCCCTAAAAGTGTTTATTTCAGAATTAATTATGTCTTAGGCTATAATTCCAAACATCAGTCTGCTAGTTAGGTGGCACAGAAGCTCAGTGAGCTGTACTGTAGCCCTCCTGCCTCGGAGTTCAAATCTCACTCCTGGTTGTGTGTGTATGAGGTCTGCATGTTCTACATGTGTTTCTTTAGGTTTCCTTCTACAACTTGAAACATGTGCTTAAGTCAGCTGCTGTCAGTAAATTGCCCTTAATGAGTGTGTGCCCCATGACGGGGTGGCATCCTGTCCAGGGTGCCCCCTGCCTCATGCCCCAGGCTCACATTGGCCCTTCAGCGGATAAATGCTCAATGAAGTTGGATGAATGTTTTGCTAGATTGCAAATACATTTATGTTGAATGTTCACAACCACAAAGGACCTTTTCTTTGAAATAAATTACCTAAAATGTTTTTTGTAGCGGAAAACATTCATGATATATGAAAATGGGGAAAATTCCAACCCAGCAATGATATCAGGAAGCTGCAGAAAAAAAGTGAATTTGTTATGTAAAGTGATCAGGTGGACTTGCGGTCAGGCATTTCCATTCAGGGGAGGAATAAGCTTTTCTGATGAGAGCAGTGCTTCGTTAAGTATCTGTCAGTGTAGTGTGCTGAACCTGCATGCCACATGAAATGCCCATGATAGACAGACTCACTAAGTAAACAGTGTAGCAGGGTTATTGTCGTTAACAACAACTTATGGAAAATATGTCATTTCTGTTTATATGAGAATAAAAAACCACCACTAAGGGATAATTATAAATATTGCTGTAGAAAATACCTGAATACAAATTTTAAATGTCTAATACTCCCAGTACCATTTTTCTTGTTTAGCTTTGTTTTTTTTTTTACTGGTATCTCACAGTGTTACTTATAAACCATTAATAATACCTAGAATATGTTTTCCCCATTAAGAGGATGTTAGTGCATAATGTACAGTGCACTCATGTAGGCTAGGTTACACATGACATATCTCTACAACCTTCAGTCTGTTCCTAGAAATAAAATCACTTAAAACCTTAACTGAAACTAACATATACAAAAACTAAGCAGAAATATGTAAACTAATAATAACTATTAAGCACACACAAATAATTAAATAAACTGGATTTCAAACGAAGAGTTGAAGTAATATAAAAATGATTAATCTAATCAATTACAGGTTCTGTGATTAATTGTTCGAAATGAACTGCATATATCAAAAAATGACGCAAGAAGCATTTTTACATTTTTCCAGTACAAATGGATTTTGGTAGTGACTGAATCAATGATAACATTATAGATACGAACATAAGAAACGGACAAACGAGAGGAGGCCATTCGGCCCATCAAGCTCGTTTGGGGAGAACTTAACTAATAGCTCAGAGTTGTGTAAATCTTATCTAGCTCTGATTTACAGGAACCCAAGATTTTAGCTTGTGCTACACTAACAGGAAGACAATTCCATACTATAACTACATGCTGTCTAAAGAAGTGCTTCCTCAAATTCATTTTAAAATGTTCTCCCGCTAATTTCCACTTATGGCCATGAGTTATAGTATTTAATTAATCTGTGTTAACTTTTTTAATGCATTATTTTCTATAACTAATCAAAGTTATAATACACTGCAATGTAGTTTTTTAGTAGCCTGAGTGGGTGAAATGCCAGGTGGAACGTAACACACTTGTAGGTCTTGTGCAGGTCTATAATTTTCTCCTCCAGTTCCCTGGTCTGGTTTGGGGCAAAGCGGAACTCGCTGACGTAGTCACTGCCGTACTCGTCCAGGTCGTAATCACCCAGCTCGGACTGCACCGTGTAGGAGCCCAGGACGGTGTGTGTGGCGAATGAGCAGGGCAGCCGGCCCGACACGATGTCGTCCCTCAGCTGGAGGCAGAGGTAGTACCTGCGGGAGCGAGACAGGCATCAGGCACCAGACGAGGCTGCAGATGTTTCACTGCAGCTTTCGAACCCCCTGAGAAACTCAAACGGTATAAATAAAATCACACCATATTCTTAAACCCCAACGCTGCTCAGGGTAAGAATTCAGAAGAGGAATGATTAGATGGGTTACCCATAAATAAAAACAACAATTTTCAAATAGGTTACATCAGGGTTGCGGCCATTCTGGAATGCATTCATCAATATCAGCCCAAATCAAGAAATGGAACTGGAGTTGGGATTGGAAAAAAAAAAACTATGGGGAACAGAATTGGAAGGGAATTCGAATTTAAGGGAGTTTTAAATTCCAACTCCAGTTCCATTTCCTGATTTGGACTGGAATTGATTAATGCATTCTGGAAGGGCCCCAACCCTGATTTACATGTATTTTCAGTAATTATGTGTATGTATATTTTTCCTATTACCATTCCCATTTAGTTCGATTTGTTTGATTTCATGCAGCACTTTGGTCAAACTCTGTTGCTTTAAATGTGCTCTCAAAATAAATTTTGATTTGACATTCAGATTTGAGAAACAGTACAATGCAGAAACAGTTAAAAGGTGCTGGACCAGGCCAGATAATGTCCAATGGATCAGAGATCAACGGTTTCTATTTACTCAAAGTGAATAATGAAAAAGAGAAGCAGGCTGACAAGCTGGCAGCCAGTATTCTCAGGGGCCGTAAACAGCCGGTGATGTTCTGGCCGAGCCACAGCTCCCTCTCATGGTCTTGCCTTGTGATGTCCTCTGACAGCTGAGCGGGTTCAGGTGGGTAAAACTTGACATTGAACGAAAAAATCCAGGGTCCATCTAAAGAATAAGAGAGAAAGGGAAATTCTTCAAGCCTAGGAAAATGCTACGATTGCACTACCAAGTGGAAACCCACATGGAGAAGAGGAAAGTAAGGTTTACCATCTTCTGGGTCTTCGTATCATATGAATGACATCAAAAGCCTCTGTCTTTACAGGTTACAGCGAAAGCCATGACAGATTACTCACTCCTTATCTGTTTCTTCATTTCCTTAGCTGGATCCAACCAATTCTGCGGAATAAAGCATGCATTATTTAAGCTGTCACGAAACCCTGCAGTACATCCATCATGGTGAGCACATCACCTTCTGGTTTTCACTGTCTCGAAATGTGACGCCGAAGTAATCCCGTTCTAGAAGGTTCAGATGTTCGCAGACCTTGTCAAAGAGCACCTGGCCTTTCGCCCGCTTCTGAAAATGAACGTCGGCACAGGGAGAAGAAAAATAAAAGCACTGTGATGGCTCCTGTAGCCCAACATGTAAAGCAAGATAGTAACAATGCAAAGGTTGTGGGTTCAAAACCCAGAGGGTGCGCATGAATGAATAAGTAACCCTTCTTTCTACTGCAAGTTGCTCTGGATTAAAGCATCAGTTAAATGTGATCAATAAATGTCCCCAGAGGGCCACCATCCCTATAGGGACATGGTAAGACATCAACTCATGTGCCTTGGTCTTGTTTAGTGGTTGGGTGTTTTCCAGAAGCATTACAGACAGACTGAGATATGAGCTATTTTTCTTTTGCGCAAATCAAAGTTCAAAGGAAGACCCCACTTCTCACATGGGTCCTGCCCAACATTTCTCTGTTAATAATTATGGTGCAAATACTGGCTTGTAGATTTCAGTGATGTACCTCCTACAGTCAAGCATTCCCCGAGTGAGTATTGTACATTTTTTTTTGTTTAAATAATCTTTTGGATGTTTCTACTGGCAGACCATTCAAGGTTTTCCCCCACGCTCTGTCCTACACTTCCTGGAACAGGCTCCAGCCTCGCCAAAACCTACACAAGATAAGTGGTTTGGGCGATGGATAGATGGATGAATGCAGGCAATTATGGTTGGAGGCAATTACAGCATCGGCAGGTTCAATTGTCTAGCGTGTTTTTTAAGAGTTATTTCCAAGAATATGAGGCATCTCAAGGACACACACAGCTCATAAAAGACTAAGAAGATGTTTCCTAAGAGGGTCCACACTGATGCCTATTCAGTTTGCACCTGAAATTACTCCAGCAAAGAACCCAGCTGTCCAGCAGCCCAGCTACCCGATTAAACGGATGTGAAACATATAGAAAGAGGGAAACTACTGGACTAATCGTAGGATAGATTTCTGCAGCTTCACCAAGCAGTGGGATTTCAACATGCCACTGTTGCCCAGCTCTGGCCTATTTTTAAATCCCTTTGTGTCAGAAGCCCCTGACTAGACAAATTTGGCACGACCCAGCTGCAGAAAATCTCGCGCACAAAAAAAAAAAAAAAAACATTTTGATGTGAATGAAAAATGTGTCATCACAGAAAACAAAGTATTTTCGAAATGATCCTTCGTTTGCACAAATGAGGTAATCCGGGGGATTCGTTGGCCCCTCGCTCCAGACGTGTTAGGGTAGTTAATGGAGACTGTGCCGCATCAAAAATAACCTCATTAAAATCACGCTCGCTCCAAGACACTTGAACTCAGAGAATCGTCTCTGATGAAGACACTGATGTTTAGGGCTCAGACTTCAGAGATCAGCCTTGCGGAGCACAGACATCACCATATATGCTACTTTATTCTACCTCCCCGCATGCAGCTTAATGTAACGGCTGACATCCCAGGCTTTACAAAATGCATCTTCACACCTGCTCCCTGCAGAAAGAACAGAGCTTCGATCCACTTACTAGGAGTGCTTAACCAGGGAAAATAAGACTGAGAGAGAAAATTACAAATGTCGCACAAGATAAATTACATCCATTTCCTTAATTTCAAAGATCTCCATTTCCTGTTTAAGGATTTTATTTAGATGTCTATCAAATGACATCAGACTTATACAATAAAATGAGTTGCAGTAATACAAATGAATAAAAAAATGACGATACTTTAGACAGTGATATACATACATTACAGAGTAATATATACAATACACTTTAATGCAAAAATAATGGTTGCTGCTTAAAGATGCATCGCAGTTCACAGAGACGAGCCGGAAATCATGATGTATCATTAGTGCAGAGCAGAGGTGGATAGTTTCAAATCCAGAAAGTAAAAATCCAGAACAAGATTTTGTTTAAACCAACCAGTTGTGCATAAAGAGTCACAGTACTCAACAGGTTGGGTGAAACAAAATCCTGGTCTGGATTTTTACTTTCCGAACCTGAACTATTCACCTCTGGTGCAGAGATTAGAGAAAATCTGCCCAAAGAGGAGACGTGTTCATTCCTATCCAGTCTCAGTATGGGACTCAAGTTTGTTTTTGACTTTCCTGTTATCTCTCGACGCTAAGATACGAGTCTCACTCATTGTGATGCACTTAAACCAAACAAAGAAGTTGACTTCAGTGAAGTAGGTTTTGCGACACTGCTGTTAATTGCCCCCAAAATGGCAGAGACAAGTCAGTCAGACGGCATCATTTTTCAAAGTTTTCAGAATGGTAGAGCCTTCAGTATGACTGTATGGAGAAATCAAAATGTAGGCGAAAGCTATGTGTTTGGTAAGGTGTGTTGGCGAGACATCAAAGTCCACATACACAAAGACAGAGTTACAGTTATTTCAGTATTTTTAGACATGACCAGTCAGATTGTTGTTTGTTTCCCTGTCTGCTTAACCGAGTTATTTTGTACAACTAATAACTATAAGTAAAAGCATAAGGAGTCTTTTTGATGGCTCACTGTTTTCACTGAAATGTACAAGATTTCTGTCACCAACTCCCTTTTTGCGATAGTTAGGGTGACATGCATGTCCAGGCTGCCATCACAACCTTCCATCCATCCATCCATCTCCAAAAGCCATGTCCAGTACATGATTCCAGTGAGGTGGGAACCTATCCAGGTAGTACAGGGTACCAGGTGCAAACCCAATAAACTGTATTTAAAAGTAGTCAGAATTACACTGAGTGCCCCCCTTGTACCCCCCGTTCGGATGAATCTCCGGGTCCATGCATTGGACAATTCAGAGATGAAAATTGGCCGCAAATCATATTTTTGCAGGAGGAAACCTCTGAAAAACACAAAAGTGAGCCTCTAGATCAACTGTATCATGGACGCTACACTAATGAATACCTCTAACCAGACATGTGCATCTGATAACCTTCAGTTTGGGAGCCTCACTATGAAACATTTCCTTTGTATGGCGCCAAAAGTCCAAACTCAATTTTGCATAAAAAACTCGGCCCAAATCGATGCCGCGAGTCTCTCATCCGCTCCCCGTGCCGCTGGGAGACCCTCCTTCCATGAGGAGACATGCAGCTGTCAATCAGCTATAAAAAGTGGAACACGCCAAGGCTGTCACCGGGTTAGAAATAACTGATATGCGTTCAGAGCATGCCCAGTGAGTACCGTGCTGAATTCAGCTCACGGCCAAATCCAGTGGAGACATTTATTACATCATGTACTATAATTAGCATAAGAATACTAAAGGCTGTTCCAGGGTACCTCTCTGACCTTGAAACTACTCAGGGTACGCTAATGGCATATGGTAATCTTCCTCATAATCTCCTTTAGATATAAAAGCATCATGATACTTTTACGGCGGCAGTGCCTGTGATCGGAAGGTCACTGGTTCAAATCCCATGATTGGCAGAGTGGTGTCACCGTTGGGCCCTTGAGTAAGGCCGTTACACCCTGCTTTCTCAGAAATGTGTGTCACTTTGGATATAAGCTTTTCGGCTAAATCAGTTATTCTCAGACTGTGGGATGCGACAAAATCTTCAAATATTTGGGAGGGGCTGTGTGATCATTTTCAGAATATGCAAAGAAATTTTTTTTCGGCATCTCCCCCACCTCCCCGACAAATGATGTCATTACCATCCATTAGTGAGTTATTATTGAGCACCACCCTGCTGCTCGGTGAAATTTATCTGTGCTAAATGAAAATTGTAACAAAATTCTATTTATTGTAAGGGAAAAGCACTGTCTGCCGATTTGTGGCTCAGGTAAGAGGAAGCAGTGGAGCTCGCCCGGAATTTTAAGGCTGACTGAACACTCTTTCCGCAAATGAGTTTTAAAAGATGGAACGAAATGAATTCGGCAGCAATGAAATGATACATAACAACCAGGCCGCTCATTACTCAGGCACCAACCAGGTGAAACAAAGTAACTCATGGAGAAATCACCCCCCCCCCCCTCGGGGCTCACCTCCACCACGCAGGCGTAGTCGGACCCGTCGAGCAGCGTGACCTTACACTGCATGTTCTTCGGCCTCTTGGAGCTTTTCCCTGGGGATCTGGAGAGCTTGCTGGACGAGGACCTCTGAGATGCTTTGTCGTCCTCAAACTGTAGGTAGTCGTGTCGCCCTGGGGGGGTTCCTTCCGGAAGCCTCTCTCCGTTCTGGGGACCAAAGGTGTCGATCCAATAAGAAGCAACACTTTACACTGAGAACCATCTGTGATGACACTGCGATTAAGAACACAGCCCTATAAACCAAAGATTCGTGGTTCAGGTGGTTCTAGAACCTTGGAACCAACTAAACCCAAAGTGCTCCTGTAAAATAACTTGCATAATTGGATAAAAAAAAACTATTTTAGATAACGCAGACTAAGAAATTAATAAATAACTCTTTATTTTAATAATCTGTTTAATTTAAATAAGCCTTAGGGATGTAATAGTTTAATAGAACAAGAAACAAAATTTTGGGTTTATGAGCTCGTCCCAACGGATTCTGGTTTAATGTTCCTGGTGTGAAAAACATGGGCAAGATCCATATGACCTGGGTTGGCTTAGTCAAAGGCCACACCAGCAGGGGGCATCTCGGAGCACGATGGGTGGTCTCACATTCGAGAAATTAAGACGTAATGGCCTGGATTCATGTTACAGGACTAAAATGACTAGAGAAATCATTAAAACCTCCATAAGGCCTGCACTGTTATATGAGGATGCCGTTGGTCACCTGGTCCTTTCTAGCGGGTGTGCTGTGCCCCGCTGCGGCTGGGAACTGCTCCCCGTTAGACTGAGAGGCTGTCTGGGCGCTGTGGGCCGGCCCCGGCTCTGTCGCTGCGGGCCCCTGGCTCTCCTGCTTGGGCTCAGCTTCGCCGCCTACCTCGGTCGTCATGGCGATTAAGCTGCGGGCCACAGGTCCCGAGAGAGACGCATCAGGTGAAAGAAAAAGGAAAAAAAAAAAAAACATTTGTGCATATCACATGCTTCAGCCATTTTTATTACCACCATGGAAAATGATCATTTAGCTAGTTAGATGCTTACAGTTACCGCCAGTTTTAATTATCTTTCATTTAAAAATCAGCTTTATAAGAATATTTATTGGTGAGTTTCCATGGGTGGAGCGGTAGCTCTGAGGCTAGGGATCTGCGTCAGCAACTGGAAGGTGGCTGGTTCAAATCCTGTGTATGCCCAGAGTGACTATACTCCTTTGGGCCCTTGAGCAAGGGCCTTAACCTGCAGTTGCTTCATCTTGGGTATAACGTTAATCTACATCCTGCCCTATAAGGAGGTCCTCCAACTTACAGTGAATAACTTGGGGGTTGGTGGCAGGATCGGCACTCTAGCCACCGGAAAAAAACTCATACTGGTCCATTTGGACTGGTGCGGTGCTGAGGCATCAGCCGCCACATGGCTGCACTCAGGTTCTCATCCCTGAGGTGGTTTGTCATGTGATGGGTGTGGCAAGGCGCTGTAGTCAGTGTGTGCTCCTTACCCCCTCTCTCCTCTCATTCATTTTCACAACAGATAACTAGTTACATAAATGTTAAATTCAACGTACAGACTTTTTAAACGGGTAATACAACAAAGACACTTATAATTAGCAATCGATATAATGTTTATCGCCCCTTGCACAACAGCACCCCTGGTGGTCAGACAAAGAAGCACCTTCAGTAACAGAGTTGAGGTCCGTCCTGCCCTGTAGCCATCATAATTCACTGTCACTCCTCCTCCAGAACCCTCACTGCTGTAAATCCCTGCTCAACTGCACATTATACATCTGCGCCCTGCGTTACTGTTTCTTGTATTTATTTATTTTTTATCATGTCACTAGTGTATTGTGTGTATCTTTCGGCTGTTGTAACTGCTTGTAATTTTCTGGTCTTTCTACAGCACTGCAAAACATATTTACTAAACTACTTCTTGCCTTTCCTAGGTGCCGACAGCTCTTGGTCTCTATTTTGAGGTGAATGGATCGCAGTGGGGGGTGGGGCTTCGGAGCATAATCGTCCTGCCCAGTCAACAATGAAGCATACTCGGCATGTCAAGCAGGCTCACTCATAGGCCGTTCGATTCTTGTCCTGGGGAGCTCTCATTATCGATGTCTAAAAACTCAGAATGCAAATTAAATTGGTTCATTCATGACTACTTATTGGTTCAGGGTTTATGTTGGGGGAAAAAAAAAATAAAAAATTATATATATATATATATATATATAATTATATATATATATATACATACACACACATACACACCGACGCTCCTCTAGCTACGAATGAGTCACGTTCCGAACGGCCGTTCGTAACTTGAAATGTTCATAAGTCGTTATTCAATATCATTTTAAGAGCTTATGCAAGGACAAAGAACTGGGTTGCTGGGAGCACACACGCTATGCTGCTGCGTGGAGGGAGTAGCGGCCAGAAGTCATACTAGGTAGAACTGGCACGCAGGAAATGGGAGCCCAGTGAACACAATTTGGACTTGCAGTCCGCTTCGTTCATATGTCTGAAAGTTCATAAGTAGAGGAGCGTCTGTATATAGCTGATCCAACGTGGCCCTCTAAGGCTGGAACACATCTTTTTCCCCCTAAACAAACAATAAAACAGATAAAATTTCATATTAAGCTACCTGTGAACAGCCAAGTTGCCTGAACTATGATGACTGCAACCCTGAATTGGAAACAGGAGAATTCAAGAGAACGTCCTGCGTTCAATACACTGCATTTCAACCTGTAACCCTGGAGCAATTATTATATTCACTACAGCACTTAAAAAAATAAACTAAAATAGCCTTGGGAAAGCTTTTAAATTATATTTATTATTAACAGAAGGACTGGCTAATCTCTACAGCATGTTTTAAAATTTTAATTCTGTAACAGTGCAAAATGTCACCATTACTATCAATTAAATATTTCATTTGAATGTTGAAATACAGCTAAATTGCTGGATCTCTCTTCACAGGAAACGACATTAAAGGGTAACTGAAGTAACGTCAGCCTCAGCCACCCCCGGAATGTGTGCGAGGAGCTTCATTACGCTTCATTACCGGAGACGGGTCCCATTGTCATACACTTACACCACTTTTGCCTCATCTGAGAAGTACAAGTTTAATATAAAGCGAGGGAACTTCTGACCTGGCTGTGGCGATCTCTCAAAACAATGAAATACCCACATCCTTCAAGAAAAGCCAGAAAATGGTTCAGTCCTACAATTGTCAGGATCTTATGGTTTTAGAAAAACACAAATGCTTTACCTATACAATTAATATGTAGGGAGCATCCGCCATCTATAAGAACGTATCTAGTACTGGGTCTCGGTGAGGCCTCAGCCTAGTCCCTCGGTGTTACAAGTGTATTCAGTGTTTAGTTGTTTGATTTACAGCACTCTCCACAATTATTGGCACTCTTTGTAAAGATTTGTAAAAAAAGGGTTTTAAAAAAATCTACCTTTCAGTGAAGTAGCTTCATCTGACACTGAAGTGAAATGAGAAAAATCCCACCTTTCTTTGAAATAAATTTATTCAAAGAAAAACAAATCCTTCGTCAAGTAATAATTATTTTCAATAAAAACACGTGCCACAATTATTGGCACCTGTACATTTAATACTCTGTACAACATCACTTTGCCAGTATTAGATCACTGAGTCTTCTCCAATAACATTTTATAAGGTGGGAGAATCCCAAGCAGAGCATCTCAGACCATTCCTCTTTACAGAATCTCTCCACATCTTCCAGGGTCCTCGGCCCTCTCTTGTGCACTCTTCTCTTCAGCTCCGCCAGCAGGTTTTCAGTGGAGTTCATCTCAGGGGACTGAGATGGCCATGGCAGAAGCTTGATTCTGTGATCACCTAACCATTTTTTTTTTTTTATTTGGACATGTTCTTAGGATAATTGTCCTGCTGGAAGATCCAGTGATGGCTCAGTTTTAGTTTCCTGGCACAGGCAGCAAAATTTTGATTTCAGATATCCTGGCATTTCATGGAGCCCATAGTGCCATGTACCACAACATGGAGCCCATAGTGCCATGTACCATAACATGGAGCCCATAATGCCATGTACCATAACATGGAGCCCATAATGCCATGTACCATAACATGGA
>JAODJX010000001.1:22179133-22192235 GCA_026776945.1 Isichthys henryi
TTCAGTGAAGTAGCTTCATCTGACACTGAAGTGAAATGAGAAAAATCCCACCTTTCTTTGAAATAAATTTATTCAAAAGAAAAACAAATCCTTCGTCAAGTAATAATTATTTTCAATAAAAACACATGTGCCACGATTATTGGCACCTGTGCATTTAATACTCTATACAACCTCCCTTTGCCAGTATAACAGCACTGAGTCTCCTCCTATAACATTTTATAAGGTTGGAGAATCCCAAGCAGGGCACCTGAGACCATTCCTCTTTACAGAATCTCTCCAGATCATCCAAGGTCCTAGGCCCTCTCTTGTATACTCTTCTTTTTAGCTCCGCCCACAGATTTTCAGTGGGGTTCATGTCAGGGGACTGAGATGGCCATGGCAGAAGTTTGATTCTGTGATCACCTAACAATTTTTTTTTTTAAATTTGGACATGTGCTTAGGATAACTGTCCTCCTGGAAGATCCCGTGACGGCCCAGTTTTAGTTTCCTGGTGCAGGCAGCAAAATTTTGATTTCAAATATCCTGGCATTTCATGGAGCCCATAGTGCCATGTACCATAACACGGAGCCCATAGTGCCATGTACCATAACAAGGTTTCCAGGGTTTTTGGAGGAAAAACAGCCTCACAACATCACAGAACCTCCACCATATTTTAGTAGGGATAAGGTTCTTTTTACTACAGCCATCCTTCTTTTTACCCCAAACCCACCTTGAATGTTTATTACCAAAAAGCTCCATTTTTGTTTCATCAGACCATTGAATTTTGGTTCCAGTCAAAGTTGTAATGGTCTTTCACAAACTCCAAGTGTTTACGTTTGTGGTTAACTGACAAAAAAGGTCCTATTTTCTGGCATACCATCCAAATAATGCGTTAGAATGAATGTGGTATCTGATGGTTTTTTCGGAGATGTGGTAAATTTTTACTTTGTCTTGGAATTCACCACCAGTGATCCTTGGGGATTTTTTGCCTCTCTTACAATCTTCCTTACTGTAAACTTGGGTCCTCTTCCAGGCAGGTTTGTAACAGTTCCAGTTGTTGTCAATCTTTTTATCCCCCTAACAGTTGAAATGGACATTTTCAGGCCAGTAGCTATTTTTCATACCCATGCCCTGACTTACGAAGGTCAGCACACTTCTCCCTCATTAGTTTCATATGTTCTCTTATGTTTGCCATGTTGAAGGATGACTAAGGGAATTTGGCCTCTGTGTCACGTCATGTGTGTATCCCAGTTAATCAGGAAGTCATGGATGACAGCTTGAGGTTCCTTTTCACTCCAATCAACTCAAAGATGTATAACTTACAGGGGAAACATGCTTCAGTTACATTGTGTTCTCTATAATTCCCAAGTGTGCCAATGTGGCACATGAATTTTTGTTAAAAAATAATTATTTCTTGATGAAGAATTTGTTTTTCTTTGAATAAAATTATTTCAAAGAAAGGTTGGATTTTTCCATTTTTTTTGGTGTGAGATGAAGCTACTTCACTAAAAGGTAGATTTTTTTTACAAATTTTTACAAGGGGTGCCAATAATTGTGGAGGGCGCTGTAGGTGTGCTGACATATCGACGAAATATCGTATCATGGTTATGAACATTTATAGGATCGTCCATTTGAATATCGTGATATAGCCTAAAAATGTGTTTTCTTGCATAATTGACAGTTACAATGCACTATTTTTACAATAAATTAGATTTAAAAATGTATTTTTAAATTAGATTTTGGGTAGGGAGCTGGGAGGGAGCAAAGACACGGACCATCTGGGGGTCCCTCAGGCTTGGGTTGAGAAACACTGGTCTACAGGCAGAGCTGGTCTGGATTGCAATGCAACACGTGATGAGCATTTCCAATATTTCAGTAGGAGAGTAACGTAGCTCTGAACCCCACGGTAGCAAGGAGAAAGACAGCAGCATGCATCACCAGAGCTGCCACTGACATGCATCTAAACTGCTCCCATAATCATCATTTGTTATCTGGGAACGCGACCAACCAAGAATGAAAGATTTTAAAAGCCACACAACAGAGCACAACTAAGCTCAATCGATATACTCCGAAATAGCCGAATTAGTGTTAAAAATCCACTTACAAGCCAATTTTGGATAATTAGCTCTTGTAGAGGTATAGTGACTGCATATCTTGAATGCTGGTGATTATGACAACTCCAAATAATCAATGAATTTAACATACATTAAAACATAAAGAATGATGTATAGAGTAACATCAGGAAGGAAATGAAGATGATTGGTCTAAAAGGGGCAGTTCACCCCATGAGTGAAAATCACACTGGTGATTGCCGTTGGATTTTTCAAATGTCATTTTCTGGTGCTTTATTCACCATAGAAAGAACACCATTCATTCCCATTATATTCGAGGGAAGCCCAACATTTCTATGCCAGATATCTCCAAATCTAGGCAACTCTCAGCAGAGCAACCTAGAGACAGCACTAAAGCCCCTCTAAACCATACTTTTTTCAGTTTTGGGATGAACCGTCCCTTTAAATTAAATCACCTTCAGACATCTTGCTAGGAAATTAAAATGCCAGCTGTCAGTATGCTCACTAATGCAGGAAGATTTCGCCCTAATTTTCCCAGAGGATACCAAAGACTTAACTGATCAACTAAAAGCATTATAACTCAATTTCCAGCTGTAACAGAAGTGAACCAGCGCAAATCATTCCTGAAAGCACAGGAACCTGCAGAAATATGGCTATAATGTGATTTTGAAAGATTGCATGTCCGGCGTTAAGGCCTAGTAGGGATTTACAGATAGGGATGCTAATTAATGCCAGCTAATATATGGATACTAATGTTTTCAGGTCTAAAATCTCCCTCAAGTATGACAGCTGTGTATCATGGGCAATAATTTCAACCCCCTGTGCACAAGGTTACGAACACCCTGGATGCCCCCCTCCATCACACACACATGGGGCAAAATAATTTACCTAAATACATAACATTGGACTGTGGGAGGAAACTGGAGTACCCACAGGAAACCCACACAATACAGAGAAGGCGTAAACTCCACACACACAACCCTGGAAGTGTGAGGCAACAGTTCTAACCACCGTACCGCCCCCTACAGTTGTGTACACGTAATGTTCTTTCCCCGTCGACCTTCAGCTTTCACAAAAATTATTCCACTACAGGAAAATATGCAACACAGACGGTGAGAAGGTGAATCTCTCCTCTTTTAAGTCATAAAGCGATACGTTTTTAAAAACTGCATATAAAGGATTATGGAAGTGTACCAAAACTGTTCCGGGTTTTGCTGGCTCACTGTTTCAGCCATTGGTTTAAAAAAAGAAAAGAAAAACACACTACCTAAGGCAATCTGCTAGTAGTCACGGAGCTGCTGGAGAAAACTGATAGCACTGGCTCCAAGTGCGCTGCTCAAATTCCTATCGCCATTCCACGAACTCCCCCGGCTGGTTTATAGGCAGATGAAATACGGACGATCTACTTTAGAACAGAAAGCACGTCATCTACGGACAATAATGTCTCGTCCGTTGGTTTTCCAGTGCACTGGACCTTAGTGCTTCCATACATCTTGTTTTCCTGATAATGTCATTATGAAGGCAGGGTACAATGTTCAGAGAAACGAACGCCATCTTCCCCTGCATGTCCCCAGAATTACACACCGGGGATCAATGAAGTGTACTGATGGCTACAACAGGTAGGAAGTATCCAAACATCCATGTATGTGTTTTTTATAACCAGTTATCAAATTCAGAGCCTGCCTCAGGAAGCACAGACCACTGAACAGTGGACAGTCTGAATGGGATGCCAGTTCATTAGACCGCACACACACGTGTTCAGACACCCATTCACTTAATATGTTTGTTTCTGGACAGCAGGAGGACACCAGAAAACCTGGAGGATGTCCACACAAACACTATGAACATGCAAGCTGAACACACGGAGGCAAGCATCCAACCCGCAAGAGGCATGAAGTCCCACTGCTACCCTCTAAGCTACTGTGCAGCCTTAATATATAAAAAAAACTCAATAAGTAAATATGAGAAAGGTCCCTTAGCACACAGCTAGTGAGCCAAGACTAGTAATGCAGTGGCTGGTGTTTAATCTGCAAATATAATGGATGGAGTCACCAAAATGGTCCCAGCACAAAATCAGTCATAATGGGATCTGGCTCCACGTACTGAAACAAAAGGGAAATTATGTTTTTAAAGGGGATTTGGGAAAGAATGCAAAATGGCTGACCTGCCATTGTGCAGCGGTCATTAAATGGCGCGCTCGTCTTATTCCGGCGAGCTCACAGCCAAAATCATTCCAAGGGCTCTTCCAAATTACACTCATGGTCCACGCCAGGCGAGGGCGTCTGTAGGTGGCTGTAAGATGCCCGTTAAGCTGGTGACATGTCAGCCAGCTTGTGTCTTTAACCAAAAGACACAAAGACGGGCGTCCTGAATTAATTCTGTACGGACGGCAAGGGAGCACTGGAGGCAGTCAAGGAACTCATCGCTGTCGCGATCGACCGAATTTACTCACAGAGGGAGTGAAACAGAGAAGCAGCAAACGAAAACATGAAAACAAAATAAAAATGCATCTCCGGCTCCTTCAGCTCTGGCGATGCAGCTGTATTAATGCATTCATCGATTCTTCTTTCAACCAATTATCCAGTGAGGAGTCAAGGAGAGCCTGAAGCCTATCCTACGAAGGTGGGGTGCCCCCTCCAGGAGAGGCACACACTCACGTAAATGATGGGCAAATCAGTTACCAGTCCTCTTACCTGCATGTGTTCCAGACTGTGGAACACCTGCAGGAAGCTCCCAGATACATACAGCTCCATAAGTGTGTTGAGAGGCTCCAAACCAGGAGATATACAACTCAAAATCATTCAAAAACAGCTTAATGTATGAAAAGTCCCGTAAAATAGACAAATATGTACTGGACGTCACTGGATGTTAGTCTTAACTATTATATTTAATGATTGCTTTTTACTTGCCTATGCCTTGATCTTTTGTTCAAAAAAGACCAAGATGCAATTGATCCTACATACTAGTACTAAATACTACAGTCGTCCCTTCTCAAGTAACCTCCTTTTAAAAGCATCATTTCAAAAGTGTTTCACAGAGCAAGACCACCCTAATGTATTCAGATTTTTACCACCATCCTCTGATGGTGCCCCAGTTCCTGAAATTACAGAATTTTGTTTACTCGTTATAACCGTAATATTATGTTACAGACCCGGATGTTCAAACGGAAATTTTAAGGGCAGAGAATGTAACTGAAGGCAATAGAGAGAATAAAATAAAATTAAAAAAAGATTTGATTCAGAATCAGGCAGAGGCTCGTTTGGTACCAATTAGCCTTTTTGGGAAACCCTACCTACTGACATAGTATCGGGGAGGTTGTATCTGTCTTAACCGGTTTCCTTAAGCTCCCTCGTGCTGTCTGGGGATCAGTTACAAACAGAGATTTCAGTCAGTCTCCTTCAAAGCTTTTCAAGTGCAGGTGTCCACAGGACCTACCTGGGCATGAAGGTTCCATTCCTGATCCTTTAACAAACCCCATTTAGCAGATGCAGTTCTATGATTTTTTTTTTAATGGTGGGGCATAAGAGGGGGCCATAATTCGTATGAAGGGGCCAACCTCATCATTAGCCAATAGCATGTTTAGAATCAGTGAGTGACAAGAAAGAGGCCACATGGGGACCAATCAGCTTTCAGCTGTGGCCAGTGCCCCTGTGGCCCCGCCTCGGTATTTGACCCTGCCGCTTAGCCACCTCACTCCTCGGATAACACTTGGCTCGGGGAACCTCTCTAAGATGGTGACTTATGTGGAGGCAGGAGACACTGGCCACTCCGAGGCTCATGACAGATTCGGATCCCAAGTCCGATAGCTGAGAGCCAAACAGGACCGGTGTGCTTAGGTCCCAAAAACATCACATCACAATTAATACCATTTACAAGCAAATTTACACAGCGCAAGGCTGCTAACCCTTCCAGAATATTCCTCAACCTGATATTCCCTGGGATAAGCTCCAAGCCCACTGTGACCCTGGACCAGATAAGCGGCATGGAAGATGAATCGATGTGTTAAAACAGTTGGCATTTCATTACTTTATTCCCCGTTTTGCTGAGAAATCAAAAAGCAGTTTGAATTGTGCTGCTTTACTCATCCTTTACTCCAGTCTGCAATCTAGGGTCAGATTTAAGGTTTCAGAGGTGCTGCATAGTAAAAGAAATCCAGCAATCAGCCTTTGCGCCTGTGATACATTAATGGCCATGGTAAGTGCACTTCTACTGGGTCACGGAATAGAGGAAGTGAGGGGGGCATCAACCGTGAAAGTTAAAATTATTCATGAAATTTTGTCTGCGTCGAGCCCTTTTTGGTGCAGTGACCTCAGTGGGGGTGTTTACCAACACACAAAACACGCATTACATGCCCCCCCCTCCCCCGGAGTTTGGGGGGGCCTCTGTTGACTACAAACAATCACTACTTTTGAGGAGCAGGGGCCACCGAAGGAACTTTTTGATGGGGACCCCAAAACTACAGAATTCGGCAATGATTGACCCATCCTGTCCTCTACAGAAATGTCTTTTCAGTACAAGTGGACAGAAATATGTAACAATGGGAAGAAAAAGCAAAACTCTTTAAAGATAATTTATACAACATGGCGACAAGGAAGCCTTATCTAAATATACAGGTTTGAAAAACGTCATGAAGTTTGGAACAAAGAACTGCAGCTATCATGCAAAAAAAAACCAGGGGCACTTGGCATGTAGTCCAAGCGGACCAAGCTAGAACTTCCTGGTCTAAATAAATCATAAGTTATTTTTATGTGTTACGGATAGTTTCCACATACACACTTTGTTTTCAAGTTTTTTGGCTTCAACCAGCTAAAAGTTGCATACATTTTTATGCAATATTATTTTTAATTAGATATTATATCCATATACAACTCTGAAAAAATTAAAGTGACCACAACAAAATTTTCAGTTTCACTCATTTCCCAATTTATGGGTATGCGCCTTTGTATAATATACATTTTTTTTTGTTTGTTTTTTTGCAAACTGCAGCCTGGCTCTTCCCTGCTTCTCATTAATGAAGGGCTTCTTCCTTGTTTTATAGGTCTTCAGTCCTGCTTCTAGAAGCCTTGTTACAAACTGTCCTAGCAGTGCACTTCGTATCACTTAACGTTTCCCATTCCCTTGGAAGGTCACTTGAAGTTATCCTCTGATTTATGAGGCACTGAGGGATAAGTTGATGGTCGTCTCTGGCATTAGAAAGTTCCTTCTGCCCTCTACCTGCCTGGTTTTTGGTTATTGCCAAAGTTTCCTGCTTCGCTTTGTTCTTATGTACTGCTGTCTTAGTAATACTGAACCTGGAAGCAGCCTGTCGCACAGTGTAGCCATCAGCCAGCAGAACCAGGACTAAACCAGGATTTAAAAACGCAGATTATAAAATATTACCGCTTAATTATTTCCGAGGCTGAATGTAACAAAAACTAGACAGCACAATGTGAGAATGGTACTCACATCCATCCACCCATCCAACCTCCAACTTCTTATCTTCGTCACGGCCGTGAAGAGACCCAAAGGCACATCAAAATTAGTTGGATTAGTGCTCATGATCTTGCAATGCGTATTCGTGGACATCTTGGACTGAACTTCCACAGAGTAAGACATTCAAAACCAGGTACTCAAACTAAAATTGCTACTTGTGTCAGACGTTATTGTACAGACCTTTTCCTGATAAAAGATCTCAAATGAGACTGTTCTGACTCACCATTTTCAGTTTTCTCTGATTAAAAAAATTACCTGTGAAAGTCGCACGGCATGGTGCAGGTCTAAAAGAGCATGCAGTCAGTGTCAGGTAAAGGTCCAATTCTCCTCACCTATCTACATATTATGGATTTCAGCCCAGGCCAATAATTATTTCTAATCCGTGAACCATCAATTGCCTTTTCTTACTTCTCTTACATTAGACCGGATACTTTTGTCAGCTAGTTAGCGGTAAAATTGCCCGCTCTTGAAAACAGTTTCCTCACACCCTGGCGAGAAGTGAACTAAAGGGCAGTGAGGCCTCCTTCTGCGTTAAAAGGTTGTTATTACACCATTTCACGGGCAAAAAATTATGACGCACATACATATGTGATTTATTGTTAATCCAGCCTAGATGTTCACCTGACAGTATAGAACAGTAAGCCTCCGTTATTTCATCATATTTAAGAGAGTAAAATGTTAAAGTTACGGATCAAATTTCTGTTGATTTCTAAAAGTTACTTGACTTACCCATAGCTTTTAATGTATGGTGTTTATCACTGTTAGCGGTCCAGCTAGATAGCAACCTGCAGTTCGGTGATTAATGTGCTCCTTACATCAGCTAGTCATCCTGTTCCAATTAAAAGCTGTAACCTGCACAGTCAGGCTGTGACATGGTGCCAAAGGGAATCAGATTCTGTCTTCTTTTTTTAAAAAAAAAACAACACTGGTAATTGCATTTCAGGGAAAAAATAAAACGTGACTGAATACAACGCCTAAACACCGAGACAGCGGCTGATAAAGGGGCTTAATAAGGCTTCTTAGCCTTTAGGAATCAAACATAAAACAGTCCAAACAATGTAACTTGTATGTAAACACTGGCACATTTGCAGATAAATAGGCCTACAAGATACAGCTTTAAGACTGTATACTGTACATGGAGCATAAATGCGGGATTTTACCTTTCGATATTTATTAAAATATTGGATAAAAGTTCAAAGTAGGCCAAGTACATTTTTTTTAAATAACTAATTTTGAGTGAAGTAATACGGTGAATTCATCGTATAGAACAATTAGTTATAAATTGATTTGACTTGGCTCGAAATGTAATAATGAGTATTTTCAAAACCGCAACAAAACACGATCTGTTATGCTGTACCGTATAACATCATTATATACGTGCCCCACTAGGACTATGTGTTACCGGTATTGCGGAATCGGCCGGTCCTGAAACCGGTTTCCTGCCCTTCATACTCCGACAAAGGGCTGCAAGACAATCAATGAAAAAGACTGTGATAAACTGAAATGTGCATGTATTACTCTACTCCTTGTTAATTTTACTCCTCGCACTTAACTTTACTATTTATTTTTCCGGAATTACAAAGGTTTATATGAATCATGTGAAATTTAACTGCATTTATTTTTGTCCCTGGCCTGGCTGATACTCCTACACCCGCAAAAAGGTAACAGTACTCAGGCATGATCAAAGCCAGAGGACTCAATGACACAGAAAGGAGAGGTGAGATACGCCATACTAGGCTACTAATGCTGTTCGCATATGCAGCAACAAAATAAAAGAAAAATATTAATATCCGTCTAAAATCGATCAGCAGTTGAAACCCTGCGACACTGAAACTGAAAACGCTCAAACTATACCGCTAAATCATACAATAAATAACTTATTAAATAAATAAATTACTTATCACAAATATAATTATCAAACTGAACGTTCATCTTCTCTCACATTTATGCAGCATATTTCAGTACGACGTTAACTAACGGGGGGGGGGGGGAATCACGTATACCCTGCAACCGCCTCTAGGATATTATCAGGCTGTTATAACAGCCACCAGAAAGCATCCCACGGCTACCCGGAGAGGCGCAAAGTTTTGCTTGCTGCGACATCTGCAATATGACCGATGCGCAGACACACACGCACTCAGGGGCGTGAGGACGGCCGGTCGGAGGGGCTGCAGAGGTGCTGCCGCCGCCCGGCCGCTGCTGTGCTTCCAGGCCACACCCACCGCATTGCAGAACCGGGCACGGAAACACTGAAAGCAGCGCATCGGGGCTGCCAGTTAACACCGTCCCGACAGCAACGCAACATTCACCTTCTGATGCACCCATCGCAAAAATAAATACAAATATTATATAACATTACTGCCCCAAAACAGCATCATTTACAAGTGATCCGAGGCACTTTTCTTCCTAGTTTATAGGCGTTCTATAGTAATGAGTAAGACCGCCTACGGGCATCTATAATAATATGTCAAGTATGATCTCAGCACCCGTAATAATAGGATGTTCTCCTGTCCCGAACATACTACATGAATTTCTCTGCGGGTCGCCTAAAATCACACGGCCGAAGCTTCTTTTTTCCTGTTCACAGCCCGGTGTTTTTCTTTACTGTGACGGGTAGCACCTGCACATAACTCCCACGCAAGCTTCTACATTTCTAAGCATCTTGCAATAAATCTGTGTTTTTTAAAACGGCCACGATACAAGGAGAACCGGCATCCCAGGAAAGCCGGACCTTCTCACACAGACGAGGAACATCCACACGCAAACTGTCCCGTATGTATATACAGATATATAAATAAAGAAATCGATTATTTTTTTAAACCGCAATTCTGAATTGCTCTGTTGGACATGCCATTTGTCCATTTACCGGGTGTAGCCTCCCCCTCCGGCTGGCAGCTCGTACCTTCACACGCTCGCGGCTGCTGACTCCCCCAAAGTCTGTCCTCGTGCACCAGCAGATCTCGCCCACCGTACAGCGCTGGGATCAAGTAGCGCTGCATTCTGGGATACCCAAGGACATCCCGTGGAAGAAAACTCATTTACCGGGCAAAAAAAAAAAACCGCTGTGCAAATAAGTACTCCCTCAGCAGAATAGCATTATCATCGGAGATGAGACTTTTCCTATCACTTACAGTCTATAAGATTATTTTCTTCCCCTATACCTTCTTAAAGCAAATACATTCCCAGCAAGTATGTTTATTACTTTGAATCCCAGTGGGCCGTTAAATGATAGAGAAGTCTCCACAGAAGGATTTACTTCAGCAATTAGCATCTTGTTTACCTTTAGGGGCTTGCATGTTTACTGCAATTACACGCTAATCAGGGTCAGGAGACCTCATTCAGGGGGGTAAGGGTAGAAGCAGGGAATGTTGCAGCAATGGAATGGTTCTGGACCCCAAGGGAAACTTTGAGCGAGTCTGCATGCTGGGGCCAGGATGTCAACAGATCCTAGAAGCATCTCCAAGAGTCCACTTAATCTCATGCCCTCCAATTATAAGTGGGAACAGACGATCTGCCACACACTCAAGCCCGGTGCCCATTAAATTAAAGTGTCTGTGCTCTACAGAGCAGCCCCATTTGCATAAAGTTCCTGTGATCTCTCAATGTCAGCCGGACTCTGTGTGCTCTTAAAAGCTGTTTAACAGGCTCTCTGTGTCCAAATAGCATGGGAACAGTTCCTGCAGTTTGCTACGGTCCACTTCGGGCGCCTCTCAGGCCATATTCGCTGCTTGTTCGGGTCTTTTTTTCATAATGTGTAAAAATTTCACAAGGAGTTTAGTGTAACGTTAAGAAGGCAGTCCTGTAAGGAGACTTAGAGACTATTTTGGAGGTAGGTGCTCGAGGGTGGAGTGCTGGGGTCCGGTGATCAAATATGGGCACTGAGAATCCGAAAGGGGGGGGGGCGACATTTTCAATTGTTTAGGCAAAAGGGGCAGCCACCCCCCCCTCCCACTTCCCACCCCCTACATGTGCCTGGAGGATGGTATTATGATCTGATGTGTAGCTAGAAATTCTGGGATCCCTGGCAAAATGTCACCTTGGGCCCCTGTTACATTATATAATTTTATAATTGTACACAATCAAGGGCCCCTGTAACGTGATGTGTCCCCTAAATCTGCTGTGCTCCTGATTATTATTCTGGGTATTGTAAATTATTTTGTTAATTCAGTTCCCAGACTTTTACTTACTTACTTTACAGGAACCTGGCTTATCAGGAATATAATAATTAATCTCTGGCCATGCAGCCCTGGTTAATATGCCATTTTTGAGGACCCCCCCCGCCCTCCATATGGTTATCTTCAGGAAGTGTGGTTCACTCACAGCCACATAATTACCTACTGGAAGGAGAGGACCTAAATTCCTCCAGACCTTTAGCTGCCCTTTATGTGAAAGGAGCTGCAATCATAGTTAATCAGACTTCATGTGCATCTTACGAATGACGAAAGAAGGTGAAGAGCCTTGGTTCGAGCGGTAAGTCTCCCCCAATATCTGGACCACAAGCCCATGTTAATTAATCACCATGCCAACAACCTGCTCTAGACTTAACAGAACATCCTCAAATTAATCAGAACTAATATTAGAGATGCCGATTAATGCCTATAATCTGCATCTAAGGGAGTTTATCAGAACATGAATACAGTGACCTTTCGCGAAAAGGCCTCAGTGCCTCCCCCTCAGATGACCTTTTCCTGCTGAAAATTTCCACGGCTTCCGTCACACATATGATCACCTGCTGCGGTGCATTCGCCACATTATGGTACAGTGTGGGGGTACAAGGTCTAATTCTTAGACAGCAATTGATGAAACACGCAGCTCTAGTACATGAACTATAAACAACCACAACAAGAATAATAGTAGTAGTACTAGTGGTGGTGGTAGTAGTAGTAATAGTAGTAGTGGTAGTAGAGTTGGTAGTAGTAGTAGTAATAATAGTAGTAATAATAGTGGTTGTAGTGGTGGTGGTAGTAATAGTAATAATAGTAGTAATAATAGTGGAGTACTGGTGGTGGTAGTAGTAGTAATAATAGTGGTAGTAGTGGTGGTGGTAGTAATAGTAGTAATAATAGTGGTGGTGGTAGTAGTAATGGTAATAGGAGTAATAGTAGTAACAGTAGGTGGTGGTAGTAGTAGTAGTGGTAATAGTAGTAACAGTAGGTGGTGGTAGTAGTAGTAGTGGTAATAGTAGTAACAGTGGGTGGTGGTAGTAGTAGTAGTGGTAATAGTAGTAACAGTGGGTGGTGGTAGTAGTAGTAGTGGTAATAGTGGTAGTTTCAGGATGATTGTTTCCTGGTGATTGGAGGATAGCTTTTTCTTTTTTGGATAAGAATCAAGTTTCAGGTATGTGAGAAAACAACACCATGCGAAAACACTACATCTAGCAGACAAATGCATTCAGCCCCCATTCTTATACTGCTTGACGACAGAAAAACATGACAGAACATCAAACAAAACTATAATTTACCAGATATGCAAGTAACATATTGACGTATGATCGAAAGAATAATCCATCCATCCATTTTCCAAACTGCTTATCCTACTGGGTCGTGGGGGGTCTGGAGCCTATCCCGGAAGCAATGGGC
>JAODJX010000001.1:22210844-22237635 GCA_026776945.1 Isichthys henryi
CCTGCGATGGGCTGGCCCCCCATCCAGGGTTGTTCCCTGCCTCGTGCCCATTGCTTCCGGGATAGGCTCCGGACCCAACGCGACCGAGTAAGGATAAGCGGATTGGAAAATGGATGGATGAATGGTTGACTCTTTATATGAGAAAGGAATCTAGTTTTGAAGCATGTGTGAATAGTTTTGGGAGAGATATGAGCTTTTGCTAATGAGCTGTAATGTTGCACAAAACTGTGAGACTGTTTGGGCAAATGATCTTATAGTTTTAAGAATGTGATTTCTGTTTCAAGAAATTAGCCAAACCAACAGAGAAAAACTGTAATATTCAATATCGGTTTTTCAGTTTGAATAGGCTGCCTCCTAGTGGCAATAACATAGACTTGCAATTGAAACTCTTTTTCGGTCCTTACGCAGGGCTAGGGAGCTCAATCCGAAAAGCTATTCAAAAGCAATAACGGCTGCGCATGAAAAAACGTAAAAATATCCAAGTATAAAGATACCAGAGTATCAACTCCCGCTGACGTGTGAAGTTGCTATTTTCATGCCAGTCTTTGAAAGATGGGCCTGTTTCTTAATACCATATATCATATGGCAAGTAGCCATGTTATTACCGCAAGAGAGATTTTACCGTAGCTGGAATTTTATAACTGCTCATTATATTTTGTCATCTCAAACCGCATCCCGAATAAGCGACTTTGACGATTAACATAATACATAGTCTATAGTGCCTCACCAGGAGCTTCGACCGTGATTCATCGAGAATGATTCAGACCATCACATTGTTATTGAAGAGATAAGTGCAGCTAATTTTCTAAAAGTATAGGGCGCGTACTAGGTATTTCTTTGTCAGATCGTATTACTTGCCTTCCGTTGTAGCGCAGCACAACCATAGAAACTATTTTGTGCTAAGAATAGATCTACATTTGAAATCAGTTATTAAACAGCAACATACATGCAATAATCATTTTATGCAGCATTACATTTTATTTGTAAGAAGCCCAGAAACATAATCAAAATATAAGGGTATGGGAGTTAAGCGACTGCAATTATCTTGCTTTACCGATTATTGTACAGGACAAAATCAGACACAAGATGGCGGTAGATACGTGGTAGAAATACCGAATACAACGAACCCATTTAATGACGTACTCCAAGAGGTTATCTGAAGCAATTAAGTTCATAAATGACTTATGAATTATTATTAATAAAATTAATTTAGCTGTTTCCAACAGTTATTCGCTGAGAGCTGTCCATTGGTCCGGCGTTGGGGTACCGTATTCAGAGTAAGAACCCTGAAGCACATAAATCTATATTCCTTGCAGAAATTCCAGGTAGCCTGGCTGTTGCTTGGCTGACGGCGGATAAATGTTGTCTTCAGAAGGCAACAGTTTTCAGCAGCAGGTCCAGGCTTGCAGAGTCACCTTTCAGAATATAGGGGCCTGTAAGTTTTGAATCAATGCTCTGAGTAACTGTACTGGTTATTCTCCAGAGTGGTAAACAATGTCTGGTCTAAATATAGCTATGATTATCATTGAGTGATTAATTAAACCACAAGGTTCACCACTGTGTCTGTTTCCATTAAACAGGTGGCACCGATTTCACCAATTAAGTCTGACTTACCAAATTACAATGCGTAAGCATATTCTTGAATTGATCTGAATAATTAAATGCTTTACACAAAGAAATGGTTATCGCACCCTGGCTACAAAATCATGCATAAATCAGAGAAGGAAAATATTAAATAGGTTTATTGTTCGATTATTATAGAGCATTGCTTTTCAATAACGCAAAATCCCTCTCGCAGAATTCAGTATTACTCAGATTGGGCGTTATCAGCACCACTGACAAATGACCTTGAATACTTTCAACTCTGGCCCCCTCTTTGGGGGGGGGGGGGCATTCACTGAACTAAATAAAAAACGGTAGCATCCGTTATCATAGTATTTGTCTTAATGATGAACAAAACAGGCGCTGAATAGGGGATGTGCGAGGTGTCAGCGGACGCGATTTCCCGCGACACGGCCGGTGTCACCGCTGACAGTCGGAGCACCTCCTCTGTGGTCTGGCAGCGCAGCAGACCTCCAGGTGTCTGTACCATAATGATGAGCTTCAAAGGAAAGAGGTGCAACTCGACAGCATAAGATCGGCTCTGGTGACTCACTGACAGCTGGTGTCCGGGAATCGTTTCTCTTTATTTATTTATTATCTTGGTTTGCGGGGACACTAAAGGCTGCAGCTCGTGTGCGTGTGTGTCTGTCCACACTACCTCCGCTCTTATATAAATCCAGATTTTTTTCCTCATTAACAGGGAGTGTGTCTGGAGTCATGTCACAATTTCGGGTGACTTTCCCATTCTCCGATGCAGTGGCACACGCAAATCAAATACCCCGCTCCCATGCCTGTTTTCTCGGGGTCAAAAATCTGAGCAAATAACCAGCATTTTTTCTTTTAATGATTCTTATCCAATTTGAGTTAACAGTCGGTCGCACGGAGGGAAGCCTTCTAAAAAATGCACCATTTCTTTTCTCACCTTCTTGTTTTTCCTTTTACCTTTGCAGTTACCAGTCCATCAAAACGGAACAGAAAAAAAAACAAAGAGAACGAATTAGATCGAAAGACAACTCGGTGTTTTCAGGCTATAAATGCGAATAGGGCTGCCACCACCATTAAATACTGCTTCATCAAATACAGCGACTTACTGTAAGTGCAGTCCATTGGAAAGCAGAAACATGCGCTGGTGGAAGATGGTAATACTGTACGACAAAACTATTACACTGGACCTTTGTCCAACTTTGGTCAGCTGCCACACACATATACGTAACAGTTTTATTGACTTGTAAATAGTCTGTAGGGTGTGCTAGGCTATTGCAACGCTTTTGATGTAGCTAATTTTAGGTTCATAATGGAATAATATAGATTTGCCATAAGATTTCCTACGTGAGCCTGACAGTCAGAAAGCGTGAGAGTCGGCAAGCCTGTATTCTTTTGAAATGCAGACTTAGCCCTACCAGGTGGAGTTAATGCAGCATTACTGAAGTTAAAGCCTCAACGTAAAACTTTTAAGAGGTTTGTTTTTACTGCCCTCGGGTGCTAAAACAGGCAGACTATCGTGGTAGTTTTAATGAAGAAGTTTACATTTTAGAATTCCAGAACACGTAAAAATACAACGGCAGTAGCCTACTTAAAGCTTTTCTCAGATATCTCCAAAGCCTTGAAAAGTTTGATAAGGTGACGGTTTGAGGTCCACATTGGAAATTAAAATCTCACCTAAGCTCAGCTTTGACTTTAGGTACGTGACAGTGAATATGCTTCCGTCCTGCTGATGAAAGTAGAGGATTGTTTTAAAACATTTCCCCGAAGCAGGCTGCCATTTTAATAACATCAGCAGCGGCACTGGACAAGAGCGATTTCCATGTGCATGGTAATGTAGCTGCCGTATGAAGCTGATTTCCGTGAGGCTGACTCTGAATGGAGACCCCTGTGGGTGAGCGCCCACTGCTCCACTGCCGGTGCTGTTGCTCCGCGGTTGCCATATCCTGTCATGATTTTTGAGACTGTTCCCATTGACACATTAAATCATTCCGCGGTTTTCGTGACACATGCACCTGCGATTCGCGCACCGCCTATTAACCCTCACTAGAACCACTTGGCTACCTCAGAAAACTCACATGATACCGCTGATTGTCAGAGCTCTATGGTATGCAAACAGCAGTACAGGAAATTGGACTTTTGGAAGCATGTAAATGGTGAATGGACTGCATTTATATAGCGCTTTTCTACTCTTACGAGTACTCAAAGCGCTTTACATTTCATGCCTCACATTCACCCATTCATACACCAGTGGCAGAGGCTGCCATGCAAGGCGCCAACCTGCTCACCGGGAGCAATTTGGGGTTCAGTGTCTTGCTCAAGGATATTTTGATGGGGTCAGGAGGAACCAGGGCTCGAACCTGCAACCCTCCAGTTGCCGAATAACAGCACTACCTCTTGTGCCACAATCTTCACCTGGTATGCAAATATCTGAGACTGCACTCGCAGAGATGTTGATCCATCCATATTCCACACTGCATATGGAGTGTGGGGTCATGTGACCATCTGCTGAGCCACCTGGGGAAAATACATATCTGCAGCTGGGAACCAAGTGTCGAGGGGGAGGGGCAATGTTGAGTAGGAGGAGTTTATCATAAGGGGTATAAACCCCTCCTACTTGGCATTGTCCCTCCTATTTGACATTGCCCTTCCCATTTGATATTCAACACACCCATGGAATCACACTGCAGACTGTGTGGCTGTAGGATCACACTGTAGATCGCACACCCATGGGAACACATTGCAGACTACATGCCTGTAGGATCACACTGTAAACCGCATGCCACTGGGAACACACTGCAGACCATCCACCCCATAGGATCACACTGCAGACCACATGCCCATGGGATCACACTGCAGACCGCAACCCATAGGATCACACCGCAGACCGCTACCCGTAGGATCACACTGCAGACCGCATGCCCATGGGATCACACTGCAGACTATGCACCCCATGGGATCACACTGCAGACCGCACCCTGTAGGATCACACTGCAGACAATGTGCACGTGGAATGACACTGTGCAGACCATGCGGCTCCTGCTGAACGTCTGCATGTTCCTGGTGGTTATACTTAGGATCTACTGCATGCCAACGCTGGATGACCTTACGTCCTCTGCTTTTCACTGGCGTTTGTCCCTAAACCCCCCTTCCCCCTTCATCCCAGTGTGTCCTCATGCCTGTGCAGTTCTCCCTTTGTCACAGACCCGTCTGTCAAAGCGGCTGTGGGTGCCGCCGTCCTGCTGAAAGTCACAGCGTCAGCCCCTTTCCGAGAGCGCCGTGGGACGGCTGCCAGGAATAAATCAACATATTGCTTACGGCGCCCTCATACTGAACGAGGAACAGCCGTATGCTTTCCATGCACATGCCTGCTTGTGCGTGACAGACGGTTTTATGTTTGTCTTTATACACTGCTGACGGTTCTGTTTACAAAACTGTGAATATTCATTTGATTTGCACATGCATCATACAACATTCAAATATACACCTATACACCATATATTTCGAATAATGTGGGTGCATATATAACAGCATGTATGGTATTTTGCAGTGTTTCTCAGTCTAGTCCTCGGGGACCTCCACACAGTCCACATCTTGGTTCCCTCACAGCACACCTGAACCAATCAAGAATGAAACAAACAATCAAGAGCAACAAATACCTGGTACAGGTGTGCTGGGAGCTGGGAAGGAGCCAAAATGTGGACTGTCTGGGGGTCCCTGAGGACTGGGCTGAGAAACACTGGTCAATTGGCTTAAGTAAAGGCAAAGGAATCCTAGCAGCTGGCCTCAGTGAAGCAGTAGAGCCGTAATACCTGAGACCTTGGCGAGGGTCACTGACCACCAGCCCACTAATCACCAGCCGTTTACCGAGACCTTGGCCTAGAGATAATAACCCAAATGCATGGCAGCTAGACAAACCCTTCTAGATGCTTTTTAAACAATATAAGACAATCATAGTCTTAATAAGCAAAGACATTATATGTCTGGTTTTCAGACCCAGCACCCCACCTGCGGTAATCAGGCTAGGTACAGTAATCCCCCTGAAGCTAAGCAGATTTGGGCCTGACCAGTACTTGGATGGCAGACCAGCTAGGAAAGCCGGGTTACTGCTGGAAGAGGTGTTGGTTCATGTTGAATGAACTTTCATTCATATGTATTCATCACAATATCTATCTTTATGCACAGCTCCTGCACAAGTAGCCTATTAATTACTCCAACCGATTAAAATGCTGTGAAATCTCGTTGTGTTATTATATTGTATTACTCTGATGAGGCAGAATCTGACAGGCATGTCTGATACAATATATAAACCCCCGGCTAACAGCGGGGACAGGATGGCGCGGCGCGACTGGTATCGCCTGCTCCAGTTCCCCGATCAGGAAGACCTGAGCCGTCCCCTCCTCGGAGAACAGATGGAAACTGCAGCATTCTGATCGACATCACAGTCGGGAGGCGTCCAGCGGACCGTGACACAATGTGTCAAGCGCAAGGGAAACAACTAATTTATTTGAGGTGTTTGCCCATTATTATAATCGTTTATTAACGGTAACACTATATTTATAACCACTTCATGCACAAATATTTATGTCTAGTTAAATATCCAGTAATTCGTTTAGAATATTATATTGATCTCATTCACAATTTATATTTTGTATACAGTACACAGAAATATTTGTGATAATAGAGATATATATTGCGTATTAATGATTCATAACTGTAATTGACCTGGTTTGTGTTGTGATGCAGAGCTTGTTCAAACGCAGAATGAAGGTGGCCATGGAAGAGTCTGTGGAGGGACCTTCATGACTGGGAAGCTGATGATGATTGATGGAGCATTGTGCTGACGGAGACAGTGCACATGGGGCCTGGATCACAAAGTTGGATTTCTTGCTTACCTGGATAACTTGTCGGATTTAAACGTATCCCAGTTCAAATGGACTGTTTTTTTTTTTTTGTTTACTTACATTTAACCCAGACTACCTGAAATCTGACAAGTTACCCAGCTAAAGCAAGAAATCCTGCTTCATGATACAGGCCCCTGGAGATGATCCATGACTACAGCCGGCAAGGTAGAAAGACTTTGGATACGGAGACCACGATTATGGTCAGGAAGGATTGTAGACCAGGAGTTTTTGGGCCTGTATTCCCTCTATACATTCATTCCATTGACCTGGATCTCCCATTTACTTGTATGTATCTAAGGCACCTTTTGGAAGCTGTAGGCTAGAGGGCAGCTGCAGAAAACCAGAAATGGCCCCAGAGAAGCTGGGATGCCCTGAGGCGTCTCTAGCTATTGAAATGATCAGTCAGAGTTATTGAAGGGTGAAGTCAAGATTACCTGGGGCTTGAGTTTTTTTTTTTCATTTTTGAAGAAAGATTGGCATCGGGGCTAAAATACTCGGGGTTGCAGCCCTGAATGATCGGACTTAACAACGCCCATGGTGATGTCTAAAATTGACTCCTAGAGCCCGGTTTAGTGTGCATCTTAGATGAATTACAACACATTGTTAGGATACAGCGGTTGCAAGCTGGTAGGAGGTGAAGGTAAAGCATTGGGCGGGTCTGGCTCGTCATCAGCATTTCCATGGCAACTGATCACCAACCCCATGCCCACAGAGGCCTCTGTTAATGAAACCTAAATGACCCTGATTGGACTAATTAGACCATTAAGGTCTAATAGTGGCACACAGAGGAGGGCTGGGGAGAGCTGAGTGGAGACCTTCTCTTCGCAGTCAGCATGTATCAGGCTTTCCTAGCTGTGTTACTCCGAGGTCTCCATCTCTCACTCACACCCTTAAATGTGTTATAGCTTGAGTAATGGAGTCTTTTTGCTAGTTTTGCTATGCTAGCTGTCCTCTGCGACCTCAAGGCAGACCTCCGGGGGTGAGTATAAGATTTTTTTAAAGTGGGGTGTATAAGAGGGGCCAACCTTATCATTAGAAAATGATATGTTTTGAATCAGTGAGTGACAGGGGAGGGGGCCAACTGGGATCCAATCAGCTTTCAGCTGGAGCCAGTGGCCATGTGGCCCCGCCTTTATATACACCCCTGCATATCTCAGCTCCACTTCCAGTCAAAGAATATTTCATGATAGTGAACTTTTCTAACATGCATGCATTTCACCAAATAAAATCCTGGAGGTTAAGAAGCCTGCAATCACATTAAATACGATAAGAACAGCAGTTAAAATAAGAGCATTTTGTTTAATGTACATCGTAAGGAGTCTGTGTGTCCTGTTCACTTAGAGGAATTAAAAGCAGCGGCTTTATGGAACATTGGGTTTCTGGTAATATTTCATGACTTTTATTTTACTTTGGCCAAATTCCTAAGAGCAATTCAGATATATTGCTGGGAAACCAACAACTGGAACTTTTAATATGACCTTAACCATTTAGTCAAATATACAGTTTTTCTGTTGCATCAGCAACATACGCACTGAAGAAGAGAGATTCAATTTAATGTGCTCTGAAGATGTCACACATGAGCACATCTTTGATTCCTCCCAGTTTCGCAGAAAGGAAAAACATCTTTGACAGAGAATCTGGATTCATAGAGACACTAAGGAATTTGAAAATACTATATATAGCTTTCGTTTGCGAGGCTGAACTCTGGCGGGCTTCTCTCAATGCTATTACCCCACTGTATTAGCATAAAAAAAATTATTGTCTTGCACAGAATCAGTTTTCATTTATTTTGAAACTTAAGCAAATTGGATGCTACAGATTACATTTCTCATCAAGGGTCAAGTTAAATCAAGCATGTGAAAACTCCGGCTTGAACTCATGCCAAAATAGCGGTATAGATGTAAAGTCCTACTCGAGCTTGCCAGGCATATAAAATGAAATATCTCTTTGAAATGACTGGTTTGTAACAGCAAACATCGTTACTTTTCTTTTCCCCCATAAATAATTATAATCCGTTAAGCATAATATTGCTAATCTGGGTTTCAAACTTGTTAAAAATGATCAATACAAAATCTTGCCAAAATAAAAACTTTACAAAGCTATTCGAGAAATTAAATATAATTGATTTTGGCTGGACAGCAGCTCCGATTTGAGTGAATTCAGAGGATTAACTATGGATATTAACAGAGAACAGTAGCGTTTACATTCATTTTTGTACACACCATGATGGTAAGTCAGATGACAATACTCCACTTCATTCCTGCCACGAATGTAAGTACAAAACAGTAATAAACATATGAAATTACTACATTTGGACGTTCTTTGGGTTATGGCATCTTCCATGGGTCACAACAGGGCTACCAACTCCTAAAATAAGCATCTATGATTTCAAACCCATTAGCATATCGTCAAACCAAATTTAAAAGAATATTTTTTTATGCTTGATTGCATTACAATAGCAAAGTGTCCCTAACGGGGAGTTGGGCAGTAAGTGTGAACTGCCATCCGCTACTTCTGTAGTGCCCTTTGCAACAAGTTTCACAGACCTTTCAAACTTTATAAAATTGTGCAAATGATCTTTCATAAAGAGATATATTCATTCAAATGTCTGAGCTTCCAGGTTCCCCTTCATCCAGAGTGGCCCTCGTTTTGGATCCTGGCAAAAGAGTTTCTGTATTCAAGTATAGTGTGGTCACCCGTCCCATATGTGGCTCACTGCTGCCACCTCTGTGGCCGCCAGTCACCGGGTGCCTCTGTCCCGCTGATAACGCCTCCACTGAGACGGCCCGGCTGGATGACACTGCCTCTGAGGACTCAAAAGAATCCCCTCCCAGGTCCCCCAGCTTGATGTAACCCCAGATACCGGAACTCTCAAGTCGTGAGCAGCTAAAGCGCCGTGTCCTCGCCCCCTGCCTGTCGGAGGCTGGTAATGCGCACGACTCCAGGTCGACCGACCTGGGGTAATCGGAGAGGGTGCCGAGGGACGAGTGCGACCTCTTCAGCCTCTGTCGAGGGGATGGGGGCAGCAGTTGGGCCTGTGAGCCCTCTGGCACCCCCCGCAGGCTACTGGAGCTCTTATAGGCATCTGTGGGGCCACTACAGCCTGCCAGATTGGTCTCTGGCTCATGACCAGACTCTCCCCCGTCCTCATGGGCCTTCTCTGAATCCATCGGCCCTGGAGGCTGGCTTTCCTCAACACCAGGGTTCAGTTTTATCGCTGGCAGAGTGGATGCATTCATGGAAGAGGAGGCTGTGCAATCAGCCTCTCTCTGCCTGGGTAGCAGCATCACTTCTGCCGTCCTGTTCTGCTCCTTATATATGCTATAGACTGCATCAATGAACGTTTCCCTGTCTTGAGCCAAGCTACCCTTCGATAGGTTCTCAAACCAGAGCTCCTGCTGCCTGTTGGAGAATGTCGAGGGCCAGGAGCTCCTGGCCAGCAGGGCGGCGCTGCAGTTGTGTCGCGGCTGGCCCTCGACGGCCTGCGGCTGTGCGTGACTCACAAAGCCATTATGCGGCGTGCACTCCTTGGCTCGAAGGGTGTGCATGTCAATGACGGTAGAGTAGATATCCCGGAGGTTGATGATTTTGGTTTTCTTGTCCCTGTTCTCGTGCAGCACTGCATTGGCACATATAAAGATGAATATCCCAATTCCCATGATTAGAGGCCCAAAAACCTTCAGCTTGTCTGAATGTAGGTACGTGGCTATGAACTCCCTGAAGAAGCCAACAGCAGGGGGTGCAACGGTACTGTTGGATAAATTGCTGCTGGGGAATTCATTGT
This sequence comes from Isichthys henryi, assembly GCA_026776945.1. NCBI lineage: Eukaryota > Metazoa > Chordata > Actinopteri > Osteoglossiformes > Mormyridae > Isichthys > Isichthys henryi. Next base: position 22,221,117 of record JAODJX010000001.1, read on the forward strand.
ACATTTTATTTAAGACTGAATTACTGCCAGTCCAATTGAACAGTGATTTGTCAAAGACCATCTCAGTTTTCATTGAGACTTTGGGGGTCGGCTGGGTCTGGTAAATCGGGTAGTCCTTGGGCCAATAGCCTAGAACTGCCATTGCAACCCCCGCCAGCAGGACCAGTATTCCCAGGGCAGCAACCAAACCTGAGATGGAACACAACTTCAGCTTGCCCCTGACAACAACCACATCGTTCTTCCTCTTTTTCTTGGCCTTCTTCTTGCGCTTCTTCTCCAACTGGTTCTTGGACCGCAGCGAATCCTGACGCCTGGCCGAGATCCGCAAGAGACCCCCTGTGGCTATCATGATCCAGATTGGATGGCGAAGCTGTCAGTCATCCTGGGAAGACAGGAAATTGACACTTTTATTCCCCGCCCTCGCCACGATTTGAACATCCATTCCTTCCATTACTGTCACTTAATTTCAGGTTACTGGACAGTCAGTCCAGAGTCATAAAACAGTCTTATTTATTTTTGAGGTTCGGTCAATCTAAATTGTTTTGCATGCCTTATTAATATGGCACAGTGACCCTGTTCTGGATAAGCTGTTATGAAAGATGGCTTGATGTTACGCTTGGTTATTATAGACCCTATTTAGGGGGATACAGCTGCCCTATTTTTTGTCTAAGCCTCTCTGAATATTTTTCTAAACCCATTTAGCAATTTGTTCCATATTTTCATAGACATTTCATATAGATTTAATCGCAGGGGACCACTCTGAAAATTTGATCCATGGGTCAAATCCTATAATCGCTCATGATGTTAATAATACTTATGGGAAATTAGTCAGATAACTGAAGCCAAATGTAAGGATTGACGAATAGGAACGTCATTAATCTCTCTTCCTACTGGACAATTTTCACTTCTGGCTTAAGTAATTCATCTAACAGAAATCCTTCTTTGTGGATCCACCCCCAGATGTTAAAGGACAGGGAATCAAACAGTCCTCTCTCATTCTTACTTGGCCAATGGTCTATGAAATGAATCACCTGACAGGGAAAGATAAACTCCTGTGTAATTATAACTGTCTCGGCTTTAGAGATTTATTGATTAATAGAATAAAACCGAATGAACTATATGCATTTTACATTAAACATCTGACTGTGAAGAAGTTTAACCAAACTTTTTTTTTTTAAGAAATGTATTTATTTCACTGCTACTCCGCTTTACGAATCAACAAATTCCGTCACACGTCTATTGATGCTCTCTGAAACTCTTTTTTTAAGGGAAAATCCATTTCCAGCCAGCAGCCTGTCACTAACAACCTAATGAACATAAATGATCTTCCGCTGATCTGAAATCACATGCTGAAACTGGGTTTCCTTACCGATAACAAAGACAGAGTAACAATCAAAATAGATTTAGACTGAAGCCTCGAGAAAAGGAACTAGTTAATTGTCATGACACAATTTCCCGCAAATTACTACAAAAATGTAACGTGTACTTCTGTGTATAGACATTAACCGTAATTTCAGGCTGAATAACATGCATGTATAATGAAGTGAATTGCAAATCAGTACTGCTGTCTAGTGGGGCAAACTGCTTCAGTAAAAAAAATTAGAATAAATATAACATACATCGTAATTAGAGACGTGTTATCTGTTTAGCGTTATATAGTACTGAAGTTACAGAGATATCGGTTATTACTGCAGATAACTGGTAGTACTCGCAATTACTGTACTAATCAAAGTGCAGACGGACTAAACGTTTTAGTAAAATCCTGTACTAGTCGAATATTTTGGACAATAAGCCTAATTATCAACCAACCAATCGCAGCAATTTTCCTTTCTCTCTCTGCACTGCTCCGCGGACCTATGCTGTCTTAAAACATTAATGAAGTTAATCACCCATATGTTGTTACGAGATAGCAGTACGTTGCCAAGTACGATAATTAGGTTAACTAATAGGCCTGTTAAAAACAAGCTGTCACGGACGGCTCCTGTTGTATATGCCATATAGCTATAGATATGTAAGTACAGCGTCAGGTAGCTACTAGCTAATAGGACTTAAAAATGTCAGAACGTGGACTAACTAGGGTTTAAAATGTTCCACAATAATTCAATAAACGGGGTTTTCCCGGATAAATAAAAGCATGAAGATAACGTGAAAAGGGGATTGTTTTACTATCATCTAGACCCGTAGGTAGGCCTATGTAATTTCATTAAGTGTGGCTGATTATGGCTGATAGTCCGTGGGGCTTTATAAATAATTTATACGGCTAAATTATGTAACTTAATTCAGTGAAGGGTAAACAAAATGTGCCTTTTCATATCATCCACTTTTTTTCGAGCTGGATTTCATATGTAAAGCCTAATGAATTTATCGTGGTGCGGGGGGAAAACATATTATTATCACTTTGTACTGCCATTGTGTAGCTATTGACTAAATTGCTACTTCTTTTCTGAACATCCCACCGAGCAGGGTTCTCGCAATAAGAACATGCTAAACTCCCGTTCTGGGAAAAGTCTTTACGGGACCAGTTTTCTCCTAAAGCCAATCAACTGCTGCTGCTGGTTTGCTTTACACTAATGGCCACTTTTTACATATAGGTCCAGGACTCCATTCCATTGAAGATAATGACGAGACAAAAAAGTAAGCACTGTTTATGATGTTTGTGTTGTCTGCGAGATTAAGTTTAATTTCAAGACTCACTTTCACCTCCAGAACCATTTCAATGAGAGATGTTTCTTACTGAGCTTTTTGTACTTCTGGTCTTCCTGCTAGCTTTAACGAGTCTGCCCATTCTCTGACCTCTCATTAAGTTCTCTTTTCGGCAAGAGAACTGCCACTCTCTGAATGTGTTTTATGTAGACAATGTAGGAAGTGAAAATCCCAGAAAATGCTGGCATCAACAATCACACCGCTTTGGAAAACCACTTACATCAGACGTCTTAGCGGCTTAAATACTTAACCGCACAGTAAATAAATTTAATATAAGATATAAAATATGATTCCGTGTATGTTGGATGTAGGTTGTCTGTAATAACGAGCATCTGCGGCCACTGAACGCTCGCGGGCGCGCACACGTGAGTTTATAACTACAATGCATGTGCAGATTTTTAACCACGTAGTTTGTTAGATTATTCCAGACTCTGTAATTTGCTAAAATTACGTGTAGAGTACATTTAAATACATTTACAAGCCGCTAGTCTGTAGATAGCTGCACTTGTTGGGAGGAATGTAGGCAGACGCAGGAGGTTGAGAATCTTACACGGGCTGAACACCGTTAATCGGCAATGCAGTAGTAAGGAGATAGAGCCGTAAGTCGGTGACATTGCGATCATTTTTCTCTACTTGCGTCGACGTGCTCTGCCGCGGAATATGGCTGTGGCGCAGAAGCGACCCCCCTAATAGCATTCGGTCAGAAGAGAAAAGGCTCATTAGCCTCCCTTCCTCAGATGGACGGGATCTCGAAAGTGAGCTTTCGAAACTGCGCAGCGCTGACTGCGCCTCGGATCGTAGCCGGGCTATCATGCATTTGGGAGGTATGGCTGCCAGTGTCTAACACCTAAGAGCCTCCCCTCCTCCTCTCCCTCCCTCCCTCCCTCCAGCCTCGCCGGTGATCTGTCGAGTTAGGCTACCATAGTGCTAATCGATAGCCCTAACCCTAACCTCCAAAAACGCCCTAAAACCCTTACCCTAAAACCTAACCCTAATCCCAAGACTGTGGAACTGCACATGCGCAGAAAGGTTCGGTAGCACGTCTCGATAGGTAGCTGAACTCGTCAGAACACAGGTTTAAGCGTCCGCATTAATTGATTAATTGTCCCTAATTGATTTTTTTCCTTCACTGTTAAAATGGAAGGGATGGGACTGAACGTTACCGCAATGCACGGAAAACCACAAAGCACAAAATATACTCTAATAAGAAATACACTGAGATCACTTTTATCCAAATATTATATGGGGCTTTTTGATATGGATATGTGGGAACTTCACCTCACTGCTAAAAAAAATGAACATTTTTAAAAATAAAGGGTTAATTTTTAATTGAATTTCTCAGACTTTCTGAAGATATACAGAAGCCTGCATTATGTGGGAAGGAATTTGTTTATGTGTTTCACCAGCCGAAGGACGTCAAACGTCGAAGTGCACTGCGGCAGAAAGAGGCCAAGACGGATACGCGTGTCAAAGTGGCAATATCAGTTTCGCGATGGGGCAGCTGGCACTGAATTAATGAGCATGCTGGTCATAGTTAGTGTGAAGATAATGACGAGACAAAAAAGTAAGCACTGTTTATGATGTTTGTGTTGTCTGCGAGATTAAGTTTAATTTCAATTTTGAGCGCCGCCGTTGAGTCATAAGATTAAGTTGATAAGCTGCAATGGAAAATAGCTTCTGTTGCTTTCTTGCATAATAATGGAACGGGAATGCAATGGAAGTATGATAACAAACAGGCATCGCCATGAGCCAGCATAAGCGGCTATTGTGACAGTTACAATGCAGAACTCAAACGCACATCTGTTCCACAACAGGCTCAAACGTCTAGTCTGGCTAACTGCATGGGATTGTAATTCAATTATTTTTGGTAGGCCTAATGCAGTTGCTTTTTTTTACTCTTAAACATTTGCGTACTGTTACATTATGCATCAGAAGCTTGATTCCACGCCCTATAGGGTATAACAGCAGTCCCATCTAGATAGGCATATAGCCAGCACATTTTGCCCCCAGTTAATTTCCTTAACCTGTAAACCTCAATACAACGTTTTTCACACGAGTATCAATGACGTTGGGAAAAACGGGAAGGTAAAACGCTTAAGTCTTTTTACCGGAAGAATAATAAGTTTTATTAACTCAAAACAGTAATACAGATGGCAGCGAAAGCCAAACAGGATATAAAGCGTACGGACTTGAATAAGTACATCCAGAATAGCCTACTCTGACAAAATCTCTTGTAAGAGACCACAGCTAACTCAAATGAATATTAAAAGAACCTGCGATGTTTTACATAAATGTGTTCAGATGAATTAACCATACGCTTATTTTTGAAACTTTGATTCATCTCATTTCATTATTATCAGCATCAGCACCCTAATCTCAAATTTAAAATGACCGTCTAGGTAATAGCTATAGCGAGATATGAGTAGGCCGACCTCTCGCTGCGTTTCAAATTGCGGGACACCACACTGACTCCGCTTAACGAAATGCCCCTTAACTGTAAGGGAAAATGGAAAATTGCATCGAGGCGCCAGGTCGGCGCTGGCAGCCTTATGAAGCGCTGCACGGGGCCGGAGGGGGGCCCGATCCTGCAGCGTACAGCGCGGAGCTCTCCAAGGACACCCAACGGAGGCTCTTCTGCTGTGTGCTCGGTATCTCGAGGCTGCGGTAACCTTTGATTAATGCCTCTCATTACCATAAATGTTGCTCTCAGCCATTTACTCTCTGCTGTACAGGTTACATCCCATGCCTGCTTCATCACGAAGCAGCCCTCGTTTGTCAAAGGCCCCCTGCGTATCATATTTTGGCCCCACAAAAACCGATAAAGATAACAGCAGGACGGATCTCCCCCTCCAAGCAACTTTAATGGACAAGTCCCTTAAAACATATGCTTGACATCTACAGTGAGGCTGTTTGCCAATTTGTGGAAGAGGCTATGCAGTCAAAATTATATAGTGGAGTCTGTCAGTCACACCATCCAGTGCTGCTTTGTTAATAATATTGAAGCAGGATTAATTTGTTACTATTCTGCATACACAATATCGTGACGCTTGGCTACAATATAAACCAAAATACATACCCTGTACAGACACAGCTGTAATGATGAAATTAAACAAAAACGTTTACCTGTAACAATTACGAAATTACTGTTAACCTCACTTGAACCGTTTCTGTATTTAAAAACATTTTGCACGCATAATCATGCAGGATTTTCAGACAAACAGGCCGACCACAGCACAGGACTTCCTGTAAAAAGCATAACGTGTTTATTACAAGTTTAAACGACCAGATGAGAAATTTGTCACAATAAAATGGCACCTAATTCCCTGCCAAAGTTAAGAGCCTAATTATAGTCGGCGTTTTAAAACCGACGTAATTAACTAGAGTTGCAATGAAACACATGACATGTGGAATGGAAAGTCTAAAACAAAAAAAAAACTAAAGATTCTTCCAAATGCAAATATCGGGAAGAGGCGGCCATCGCAAAGCGTAAAGGAAACAGTCTTAATTACTGATTGGCAGGAAAATTGTTCCGGCTAAAACGGATTGGAAATGAATACAATACGCACCAGTAATCCCTACGTCACCTACAGTCCAAACTTCCGCTTCAGCTCAGCACAGACTTATTCGCTAAACCTGACTTGTTTCGGGAGACTTTGGCCGTACCATGAAAATCAAAATGAAATGCTTGGTCTCGCTATTCGGACGGCAAATTATGGTTGGAATTCATGGTGAAGAGTATTTAACCTGATTTCATCTGAAAGACATTTCTCACGGGAACACCGGCACTACTTTTACGTAAATCTACTTCCAAGGCCATATTCTTAACTATTATGCCCATGTAATGAATATAGATTAGTATTAATCATCTTACTTATGTGCGGAATAATTAGGCAATAAGAATGATTTCTCTATCTCTCAAGGGTCTTAAGCAGTAAGTCGTAATTAAACTAAGATGACCATAAAACCTAGAGACTGCATTAGAGTGTACATGTACAGTATAGTCCTAAATGTATGGTCCAGTATTGTTTACACGCGCCTTGTAATCAGGAAAGGCTAGGGCAGCTCAAGCAACACTCTCCGCAACAGCCTTAGAGGTTGCTCATAAGGACTTTTACCCTCCCCACCCCCCAAAACCTGCAATCGAATATTGCGAGGGATTTGCTTTTCTAAGTCACAGCTTTGTTTAAATGGTATCTCCAGCAGAACATGTACTGTAGTAGCGCTGTATAGTGAAGCGCTGAGGTCCTCATACAGCCATATTCCCTTCCGGGGTTTTCCCCAATAACAAGCACAGAAGACAATGGAATAGATGAGACGACCATTTACTGCGATATGGGCTTTTAAATCTAAATTAGACTGAAAGGTTTGTTGGGGTTCTACGGATCACGTTAATGCTTAGGGTTGCTTAGCGCCATTCTCTAACCGTCCATTAGCACTGCAGAGTAATGACCACGAACAAAAAGCATTAAGATTATGAGATCAAAATGAGATGTAATAAAGACAGAGCATTATCGTAATTGATTTAGGAAACATGAATGTATATCCAGGATTATAAACGCACCACACCGTGTGACACACAGGCTACGTATAAAAATTCAAACAAAGCAAAATTCGCAAAGTCAGATAAACTTTTAGTGAGGACTTTACAATACACTTTTACCATTTTATGCTTTTAATGGAAAGCTGCAGAACTTTGTTGGCATCATACTATTTGAATAAACTGGCGGAAGCTAGAAAACCATTATAAATAAGCAACACAAACCGATCGCACCATCTAAGATGCTGTAACCCTAATTCTACTTAGAGCAGTTGATTTTTTCTATTGCCATTAAACTATTTTACAATTACTATTTGAGAAAATATTCTTTGCAACCCTTAAGTTATATTATAAGGAATACAAATGTCATCTCAATGTCTATACTGTATACAATAATCTGACTCCATGCAGATATTACGCATTTCTATCAACTACAGCGGTCTGACCTCCAAATACTGACGGATTGGCTCCGGGTGCGGTCAGAGAAAGATGCAGAAATGCTCAGCGCTGAGTTCTCCGGAGCAAAGCGCGGTTTACAGTAGCCAACACGGCTTTTCATGTTGTTAAAACTTAAATAAAAAACAGCACCTATTCCTATAAGAACGATGAAACACACATAATGATTTTATTTTGTAATTTATGTGCAAGTGTCGCGCTATGTAAATTCATCTCGCCGAAAACCCAAAGCCCGCATTTACAGCATTACAAAATACTGTAATACATCTGGGAGTCGGCTCCTAAACAGTAGCGTAAATACGGAGACCACAAAACACGCAGTAAAATTCCAGCTGGGTTACTATTTGTCAACGAATATCAAAATATGGATCGATAGTAACTGAAATGCGGTTTTAAAACGTTATTGAATCACGCAAACCCCAGTATAATACAGGCTATGTGAATACAAAAAAACATATACTGTACCTATCACGGTCCCTGCGCTGTGCGCAGTCCCGCACGGTACTTTAACACCTATAATGAGGAATAAAGAAGCTCAAGAAGGATTAAAGAAAGTTCATTTGATTTCTACCTGAAAAACATTTGCACGTCGCATTATTTGATACAATACCATGTGCTCAGTTGTTTTCAGTTACATCATACATCGTCCAGTAAGTTCAATGATGTAAAGACGCAGGTATGATTTAATAAAATACCGCAAAAGTGAAATGAGTGTAAGATGCATGTATCAACATACTGTATATACGAACCAACTATTCAATGATGATAACGTTTCGGTGTGCTTAATAACGTACTGTATCATCTGCAGATAAGTCATTAACCAGTTAATGACAAGCCACATAAGACCTCTTAGCAATAAAATAACAGTTATTAAAAGATAAAATCACACAAAGGCTGTTCTGCTTCTCTATTTACAATTTATCAATAAGGAGTGAACTACATGCATGCAGCATTTCTGAAATTCATTAAATGACTTCCAAAGCATCGAGTTCACTCACCAAAGAAGCCAGTGAAGGGACAGAAAGCCATCCCTTAGTTGTTATCGCCAAGACAAAGTTTCTCCGGGTGTGTGTGCCTTATGCATCTGAAGGAAAGGTCAGATACTCCACGTAACTCCATTAGATAAGGGATGGACGCCTTCTCCAAGCATGGCGCTGTAGCTCCCATTGAAATCCCGCCGCATACCCGCGCAGTCCTCCCAGGAACATCCGTCGGAGAGCTCTGCTGAGTTAGTAATGGTGAGTTTTTGCGTTGCCAGCCACTGGCGACGATGATGCTGATGCTACAGTGGATCTTCAGCGTCGTTGCTACGATACCACAGCGGCGATTAACATGAATCTGCAGCAGGACTAAAGTAGTCACCTCCCTAAATACTCTGTAGGAGACGTGGTACCCAGCTAACTGAAGAATGAGTCGGCTAACTGCACCGGAGCAGGTGCGCCCACCTCTTCAGCATATCGCGATATGCGGACAACATTAGGAACAAGGCAAAGGAACCCCATAAATGCATAATCTAATTGCGTTTAAAACCTCATTACACTATCTTTGCATTGATTCCACAGCGTAGAACGATGATGCAAGTCGCTCCTTTAAAATATTTCCAGTGCTTTCAATGACAAAGGTGGTTATAAATAATAAAAGAATAGAAGCTCGCCGTGTTAAGATAACGTATATTCCAGTAAACAGCACATGGTTTTCCAGTGCTGCTTAATCACAAGTGCCTAAAATGAAGTTAATTTGCATATATTACTTCAGCTACTTTATTACAGCCGAAACACCTCAAGTAAATCGAAATTCCCTATAAGGATCATAAAAGTGTAACACGAAAAATTGTTCATTATATGGAGGCAGAGAGTATTTGGGTGGGGGTGTGGAGCAGGAACGTGCGTGTCAGGCAATCTTCCGGGGTGACTATTGCAAGCGGGCGTTACTTAAGCACTCCTTAAGCAACTGCTGTTAAATTTAGTAATTATTAGACTTGCTATAATATAAATCTCCCCCTTATTGTTAAAATAATGACCCTTAAAAAATTCGTTTCCACATATCTTCTGCGTCCTTAAGGCGAAGTGGAATGATATTAACTATTCATTTTTTAAAGATACGTGCACCTTGAACGTCTGGAAAAATTCTCGACAATATTAATGAATTCTTTTTAGGTTATGTTTTGAGCAAGGTAACGCTTCAAAGAGTTTATGTAAATCCACATCACCAATTGTAACATATGACACTTATGCGTGAATGCAAATGAGGTAAAAATAGCATATAATTCAAAGACCTTTAGTAGTAGAAGGACGTTTTCAACGTCACATAAACGCCTCGTAAGTGGAAAGGCGAAGAGCAACCCTGTGAAGGCGGCTTATCGCTGAGTGCTCCGTCCCTTTCGGTGAGACCTCTCCTTCAGCCAGCAGCATAACTGATTTCATTAAACTGCGGGAAAAAATCATATCCCCGAGGCTTTTAGGAAAATTAGGTTCCTATCTAAATTTAAAGATTCATATTTTTTTTCCCAATGAAAAGATTAATGAATGTATTGCTATATACTGCCATGAAACCCCTCCTTCAAGTTAATTTCACTGATAAACCGTAATCCAAATTAACCAGCTATCGTCATTCAGGTTTTGGACGAATAGCCCGGTATAGGTAAGCTATAGCTGGTTAAAATCAGATCTGCTCATAGTTTGCCACGAATCTCAGCTCCACCATCAAGTATCATAGAACATTATTGAATTTGCAGCTCCAAGACATACATTTTGCCGGGTAAATTGTTACTTAATTGCTTCAGTCAGGGAAAAAAAATGTATTTGCTGGTCTAGCTTTAAACAAAAATGATTTCTGGTCTAATTTCCTAACATTTGTAATTAACATGTTGTCGAGGGCATATTTACACGGCTTGAAGAAGGCAGTGTCTCTCTGACCCCAATCCTCTGGAATCAGCCAGTATGGGTGCTTATCTCTGCGACACACGGCCTGTCCCCCAGTCCCCCTCACGATCTCACTGTGCTTATGGAACGCTTCCTCACACGCTTTTCCTCCACGCCTTCTCTGCCACCTGTTCCTCGGATTAATTTCGGCTCAATTATTACCGTGCTGCACAGACCGTCCGCCTCTGAATTTTTGGATTGCGCTCCTTTCCTCCACCCCCAAGTCTGACGGCTTCACTCGGTTTCGGAGCACTGTCTCCATCAACCACTGAGCTCTGCCCATCCCCGCTCACCAGTGTTTAAAACACCACATCACCACAGTTTACTTTAAAAATGTACGTTTTCAAAAGTACCGCTGTTCTCCGAGGGATAGAACGTGAAGCTGTATGTTAAGACCAGTTTTAAACCACCTGATTTCCAAAGCGCATCTCTGAAGAATTTCTATAGGTGCAACTTCATTAACTAGGGCCCTAATTACTTCACAGCCCCCCATTTTAATGGAAGCAGTCAAATAAGAGACACCAATACAATAATGTGCATCTTCTACAAGTCCTACACTTGAATGATGGTTCACATAAGCATGTAAACAATCCAGATGGCAGTATACCAAGATGTTATAAAACATGCTAAGTGACTGCTGGCATTAAAATCACAAGACCCTAAAATCACTGTTGACTGTTTAAATTAATCAGTCCATTTGGTCATTACTGTTTGTGTTTAGTTTAATTCGGCAAAACATTAAGGAACAATTTGCTATCTGTGGCTTCACAAATGAGAAGTCACTGGAATTTCTTTTCGTGAAGAACTTCTTGCAAGTTGTTCAAATATGCACGAGTAATTGTCCATCTATCACAGGAGACAGGAGCTCAATCATCTGAACACATCATTCTGTTTGTTCGACAGCCATAAGAAATTGGCAGGCCGGCTTGAATCTGAGCCTGTCGTACATCTGTACAGTTACGTGTGCACTTTGAAAATCACAAGGCTCCTTATCTAACTATTTGAGTGATCGTTACAAAGATGCCCCTTAGAAGGAAGCTTCGAAAAACCACATAATTAAAGCAGCAAGCGTGACTTATCCATTGTTTTCTTCAATGATAAGGGGCTAATCATGAGGTTTGATAGTCATTTTATTGTATAAAGTGGAAATTCAAAGTTAAGAACGTAGTACAATAAACATGTACAGTACATTACAAACAGGTATAGTAAACTTTCCGATAAGACTGTCACTTCCAGTGGCCAGAGCGTACGCCTGCATACTCTGGTACATGTCATGCACTAAGGAAAACAGAGAGTTCGTTCTCTGAACACAGAAGTAAAAGCACTGAAAGAAAAAAATATATATATATCTGAATACTCTAAATGTTTAGATAGGAGACCTCCGGAAAAGATCTCTGACATTAAACAGATTCACATTCCTGAAGGTTTGTTGCTGTCCGGTTGATTAAGCTACCAAAATCCAGTGGGTCGCCGCGAACAGCGAGGGCTCCAGTCCTCGGTGCTGCACCATTTCTTACAATACATAGCAAATATAGATGTTTTTTTTTTTTTTAATCTTTCTTGGCTATAAATGACAAACTACAAGTTTTGTGTTTTCATAGTTTTTTTTTTTTTTTTTTTAAAAGACAAGGCTGAAATGAGCTGTAACCAGTTCATTAAATTCCTGAAGTATGTTTGCTGTCATACCTGTTCGTACATCCGCCTAAATCCATGTGGGGCAAAAGAACTTCTGCATGCTAGGGTGTAATAAAAGGGAAAATATAGACTGTCTGCAATGAAACCATCACTCATTACGATGCTTTAGCTACTGAAAAGATATAAAGTACTGCTTTTTAAAAACTAAGTATTATATTTCTAAACAACTATTGATTCTAACTATCCAATTCCCTGTTAAAAAAACTCTGAAATGTGTAATAGAATATTAAATAAAACCTGTAACAACTTAAACTCTTTTGATGTTCCAGAGGTACACAATATATTAAATTCCTTCACTTGCAAATACTTGCAAAGAGCTCACAATAAATATGAATGAATCAGTAGTTTGGTACAGTGAAATTATATAGCATTTGAACAAAATGTAATTAAATAAAAGCAAAAATTAGCAGGTTGCTTCTGGATTGGATTCAGTAGGCAAAAGAAGAGGATGCATGAGAAGTCAATCTGGTCACCCGTTTGTATTTAGGGATGGTGGTAGCACCATTGTGACCCAGCAGATAACAGCCTCGGTGAGATTCCTTCCCTACACATGGTGATTGTCAGTTCTGCAGCCGGTGGAACACTACAGCAAGCGAAAATCTATATAAACATATAAACAAACACAGCTGCACTCAAATACCCTGCTGCAAAAGGCAAAACCTGGGCTTGGAGGCCGTGTCGCGGTGAAAAAGGCCACCGGGACAATCACGTAAATAATTTAGTATAAAGCAGGTGTTTATTGTTTTGTTTATTTTCACCTCAGTGTGAGCACCGCTGCTCTCGGATTCGGAGAGGTGTGCGTACATGGCTGAGTCACTTTGGCTTCAAGTGTCAATGTCGACGTCGGCCCCTGCTGGCTGGGTGTCCTCAGCATGCTTGAACATCAGGATGGAGTTGTAGATCTTCAAAGCCGGCCCCAATTTCATTCCCATGATTTTCACAATGTCACGTTGTGTCAGCAGTAAAAAGGCCTTGCCGTCTATTTGCTGGACAAAAGATGGACCAACCATGCTCATTCAATTCAGATCCCCATAATGGGGGAAAACAATAAAAACATGAAAACGTAAAATATTTAGCGATTGATGCTAACTGTTATGAGTGGCTGTGGCTCTCTCTTTTTAAACTATTATACTGTCAGTGGGCTGCCAGAGACTCCAGTCTTTGATGTGCCACATTCTCCAGTACAATCGCTACGTTACCTTGACTAATTTTTAATTCAGACTCCAGCCTCCTACTAGATTCATGAAACACCATGAACTCAGCTTTTGGCAAAAGCATCTCTGGCAAAACATTGCATGCCGTTCTGACTGAGTACATCCTTACAAACTTGGCATGTTTTTTGCAGCAGTTTGCCCCTCCTTCCTGCCAGTGTAGCTACTGCGTCACGAGTAAAGTGCTAACGCCACGTATTACTTATTGTTTATGGTGCATCTTCCTTCTCAGCATGAAGGGTACCAGGGACACTCCGGCCTCCTTACCTCCTGCTTAAACTGCTTTGCTTGCTCCTCACAGCCGGGCAGCGATTGGATGAACTCAGACACCTAGACGAAGAAGAAGTGGACAGCGATTGGATGGAATCACCTCAAAGGGGGCGGGGCTTCTATGTTAATGACGGCTACAGGTTTGAGAAGCAGTTGGGAGAAGGTCATGCTGCAGGATTCAGCCAATCATGAAACTAAGCATCCACGGTGTGGTCAATAAAATGGCTGGCATTCAAAGAGAGTCCCAGGGGCTAAACTGGTGGCAGCATTTTCTCCTTGCAGTACCTGTTTCCCTGGAGGAACCCAGAAGAAAGAACCAAGACACTGCAGGGACGACCCTATGGGCATCTACAGTCAAATCACAGCCTGAAGGAGCATTAAATCATCCTGGGGGATTAAAGGAATTATTCCACCCTGCGGATCAGACGGCTCTCAGGACGCCTGTAGAACCCCTGGGTGCTTCGAGCTCAGCTTCCCAAATAGGATCAACAGTTACCCGCTAATCCCTTATGCAAGCAGCCACCTACAGGGACCCCCCACCTGTTTTTCTGGTACTTTCCATGCTGGAATCCATCCCCCCTCCCAAATGAATTGTTTGTCGTGTACATTGTGAAGTCAAGATTTTAGAATTTATAATTATGGACTCTACAAGCTCACGACTGAATTTCTGTAAGATGAAGTAGATACCACTGGTAGCAGTACAAATTTAGTTAGTTAGTATTTGCATGTATCATTATTAAGTAAAATGTCTGCTAGATAAAGTTACTTTCTTAATATCAGAATATGGTACTACAGATTACCGCTGGCCTCCAATTAAACTTGGTAAACTGGGTAAATACAATGGAAAAACAGTTGCTGATTTATCATAAGAAGAATTAAACAGAAAACAAGGCCGATTAGAGCTGCATATATAACACCGTGTTACCTAAACGTTAACAGAATTATTTATATATCTGAATTATAAAGTATTCAACACCTTCAATTTTACAAATGTGATCTCCAGTGGGCGGCTCGGCAGGCTTAGACGCTGCGCCTGTGATCGGATGTTTGTGGCTTTAAATCCCATAATTGGGGGAGTGATGTCAACACTGGGCCCTTGAGCGCGGCCTTTAATTCCCAATTGCTCTGGGGTCTGGCTGACCCCGGATAAAAGTGTCTAAATAACTAAATGATCCTGTGTGAATGTTCAAATATCTCAGTAGCAAGGCCAGGTGTGACTGTTGGACAAAACACTCACAGTTAAATGTCTACATAATGGGTGGTTTCCTTACTCTGCTTGTTTTTCTGCTGCCTGAAAATGGCAGCCCACTATCTAGGGCCCCATTAAATCCCAGGGCTCACACAGCCCAGGGCACATCGTGGGGTGGCAAATGGACAAAGGTGGACTTACTCTTATATGTTATTCTTGGTCTAGGCAAGGAGCTGGGCAGTGGCTGCCCTCCAGGAAAAGCCGGATAAAGTGCCTGACAGACACAGTTATATCTGTAATGTTTTCCAATAATAATGTATGACTTGATAAGCTGAGTTTATACTGAGAAACACAAGTGACGATACACTGTGATTTTTAAATAATATAAAAATATACAGCAACTTTCATGCAATAGTAAAAGTCAGCAAAATAACTGTTTTGCCCCGCAGTCACTCCAGCTAGGAAAATGTCACATATCTGGCTTGTAACAGTTAATATATTTTAACAGATGTTTTATCCAAAGCAATGTACATCTCCCCCCCCCCCCCCAAAGGAGCAGGGTCAGACAATCCTTGAATCTATTGAAAGACCTGGGTGCTGCTCATGGGCCCAATGTTGGCATCACTCTGCCAACCCCTGGGATGTGAACTGGCAACCTTACGACCACGGGCATAGCGTCCTAACCCACTGAGCTACACACCACCTGCATAAACATATAATTATCATTAATGCAGATATGGCCTCTCGATTCTAGATGGTCCACTATTTCCAGTGCACCAGAGTCAAAAAGATAAACTAGACTCTTTACAAGGAGCATCATTTTGGATGGTTCATTAGTGGTTCTGAAAAACTCTTATGACCTAATTTTTTGGTCCAGTGAACCAGACTCAAGTGCTGGTTATGTTTATATGCAAATTAGGCACCTGTTACACCTGTTATCTCCCACAGAACTGTAAACAAACACTGCCATTGGTGTGTCTTGTGTGAGGAGCATACAATCAGCGTCCAGATGTTCCAATTACCAATAAACGCATTAGCTTCTACTCCACAAAGTTAACTGCACAAATTTATAGTTTTAAGAATCATAATTATAATTTATTAATAATTACAAAAAAACTGCATCTTAATTACACAAACATAGCCTGATACTAATGTATTCTGAAGTATTTTAAGAAATGTATATTATATGTACATATTATATGATTTATACCTGAGGTGCTCAAGTATTTTTCCCCAAGGTTCAAATTCCATCAGCAGTACAAAGCCAAGGTTCACTTCCAGGGACCCCCGTAGATTTTGTAGAGCAAGGGTGGTTGGGGAGGGGCAGACTGATAGCATGGTCTGGATTACATTTTTTTGTCAATTGAGTACTCCTGGGGGGCGGCATGGTGGCGCAGTGGTTAGTACTGTTGCCTCACACCTCTGAGAGCCTGGTTCGAGTCTCCGCCTGGGTCACATGTGTTTGCATGTTCTCCCCATGTCGTCGTGGGGTTTCCTCCCCCCACAGTCCAAAAACATGCTGAGGCTAATTGGAGTT
>JAODJX010000001.1:22237735-22253794 GCA_026776945.1 Isichthys henryi
CGTGCCCATTGCTTCCGGGATAGGCTCCGGACCCCCCGCGACCCAGTAGGATAAACGGTTTGGAAAATGGATGGATGAGTACCCCAGATCTATACCTATATCTATACATAGATCTATGTGTAGATACCAGAGTAGTTCTAATAAGACTCAGTAGCACACCACCACACACAAAATCTCAGCCAGGCATCTAAAGTATATGATAAAATCTGGCGATGAAGGTGACAGTTGTGTTTGTATCACGGTGACAGGAAAGTCACTGTGGTCACTGGTGGGTTTAGTGGAACTGGCGTAAGGTAACAAGATGTGACGTTACGGGCCCGGTGGGTTCTAGCCGTCCGACATGAACCTCCAAATGACCTCCACCCTGGGGGAGCCGGTGGCTTAAAATAAACCCGAACCGCTGAAGTGAGGGGGGGAAACGCAGGTCTTCATATGTGGCTGCTGAGGGGTCAAACCATGGGAAAACCTCATTGAAGGTCAAGGTCAAATATCATAACTTTGATCAGATCAGACTCCCATCCTAATCGTCCTTTTTGCTGCGTTGAAACTCACAGGAACAAGGACGTCCAGCTGAAGCCGCTTAGTGGAAGTGCAAAGAAAACTCTCCACTAACCAAACCACATCATCATAATATAGTGCCTTTCATTATTATTAAACACTTATTAAACGCGCGCTGCCACCTTGAGTCGCAACACTGACTCTTACTTTCAGAATCGCTGACGTAAGGATGAGACTTTCACATAAACGAAGGGACCTTTCTGTAGGACACACTACAGAAAGTGTAGTGTGTCCTACAAGGACGTCCAGCTGAAGCCGCTTAGTGGAAGTGCAAAGAAAACTCTCCACTAACCAAACCACATCATCATAATATAGTGCCTTTCATTATTATTAAACACTTATTAAACGCGCGCTGCCACCTTGAGTCGCAACACTGACTCTTACTTTCAGAATCGCTGACGTAAGGATGAGACTTTCACATAAACGAAGGGACCTTTCTGTAGGAATATATACAGATGCTGCATTATACAGTGATTTAATACAGATCTTTGGCTGTAGAGGTTAGCTGGCTCTTGAGTGTTGAGCGCTGGTTTACCTCGAGTGAGAAGCAGTTAGAAGATCTGCAGATAAACGGAGAGCAGGATCCATCAGATGACTGTGGTGTGGCCCGAGTGTGTCGTTCAGTGAGTGTCTGGCACTAACAGACAGTACTTATTCTTAAGAAAAATCTGATATTACATGACCCAGATCAGCAAAAGGGTGAAACACCTATAACGTTAAAGTTTTACACACACATATATTTATATATATATATACACATGCCATTAATATTAAGCCAAGGGAAAAACATCCATCCATCCATCCAGCCCCAGAGGTGTGAGGCAACTGTACTAACCACTGCACCACCATGCTGCCCCAGGGAGAAACATGTGCTGCACATTCATTTTTCCACATCATCATCCTGCAGTTATATGATCTGTTTTCTGTGATCTGCGATCTGTTGCTACCATTTATTTTGTAGTGTATAAAGATGTTCGGATATCGACGGGCACTCATCACAGCGTCGAGGGCCTGACAGCAGGGAGCACTGGATCTGCTGGAATTTTACTGGAAAGGCTACAGCTGACAGCTGGGACTGTAACAGAAGGTTATGTGGGACTGAAGGACCCCAAGTTTCCACGGCTCGGCCCTTGCCACACTTGTACCGTCTCTCCGGCATGTAAAACACACCCACACGGCGACCTTTCCCTCTGCCAATCGTCCGGAGAGCCCCCGTCTGAGCTTTAGGACCCCCAGGGGATGTTTTCACATTGCTACCCTTGACATTGACTCGCTACTGTCGATCCACTGGCATTCTGCGCATTGCCATGGAGATCAGACGTATCCCCGACATCACAGCTCGCGAAATCTGATTTAGAGGAAAAACGACAAAATATTCAAGCTGAGGGATTTTCATCTGTCATTGTCGGGCTGTGAGGAGGGCAGACAGTGTCATGGGAGGACAGACAGAGGAAGTGGAAGAGTAGTATTATAAATACAAAGGAAATGTACGAGTAACACAATTAGAGATTCGAGTATCACAATGATATTCTGGCCTATATTTATCCAGACAGAATCTGCTGAGAATGAAATGGTTTAACAGCTTCCTCTCCATGAGATGTATGATCTCCTCAGCTAAGAAAGGAAATGAAAGAGAAACAAAATCTCAGAGAGATAAAGTGATCTTAAATATTAACTGGGAATGTTCAACCCCTAAACAGCAGCACTGACTGCAGCTTGAATAATCAGTAATGATCAGTGGCATAATGACACTTTGGAAGTTTTTTGCTGCTCTGTGATTGAGTGGGATTTTAACCCCATTATTATCATGCAGGGTATGGGGCAATGGGCCCTGGCATTCAAGATTTGACTATAAATTTCTTGAATGTGTGCAATGAAATTCTTAGCATGTAGCATAAGGTGCATACTCCACATTCATGCTACAGCTGAGGCTCTGTCACATGCATCCACCGATCCACTGGCCCATTCATTAATCCATCATCCATCCATCTATCAATGCATGCATGCATGCATCCATCCATCCATCCATCCATTTACTGATCCACCCAAATGTAAAAGTTCGATTATAGCTGTTTAAGTCCTCAGTTAACCATCAGCACATGAGCCTGCCTCTGCTCAGTTAAGAGTCATACCTACATCTACATATCTCTAAGTGATTCCTGCGCTGGTGGCAGGCCTTCGATACACCCTCCCACCCCCCTCGATCCGCCCCACAGGTCCTCGCCTACCTCCTCCACGGTCCACTGGGCCACGCTGCTGGCTGGAACTCCCACCACGCCTGGCAGGAGCTTGCAATGCTGCTCCCAGCAGAGGGACAGCTCGCGGCTGGGGTGTGGTGACATCGCCGACAGGAAGATGGACTGGTGCAGGGCCTGCTCCATGCTGTCAGGGTCTCGCTCTGCTGGGGGGGGGGACGGATGACACATGCGGGGCGAGGTCAGGAAACCTACTGGATTGGCCTGATCCATGCTAGATCGCTCTCATGCACCCTGTTAATCACAGCTTCCTCAGGTGGCGTCCAGACACACTGATGCATGGAGATCACCTGACTCAGTTCCAATTAATGTTTGTTAACAAGGCCAATAAAAGACACTACTAATGATGACTGCAACACGGATACCACGTGCATCCTGCTGCAATAGCCTTGAGCACACTACTGTAAACTGCATAAAACAAAGGATAAAGAACATCAAGATGCATAAAACCAAGGTTAATCAGTGCAGGGAGAGCAATGCATCATGGGATTGTTTCTCTATGCTGTAAACCCTGGACAAAAACATTTAAAACACAGATAATTTACCCCAGAGGAATATTTCACCGAGGTTGGATGGGTCATGTTTGTATGTGTATTATGGTCCAAGAGGAAAATGTTCAAAGACATAAGATCACTCCTATCAGATTAAGTGCTCATCCTGGGGGAGGTTCTCTAGTTCACGAGAACCTACTGCAGAGTTAACTGTGCAGAAAGCTGCTTCAGGGGAGGGGAGGAGTCACTGATCTAGGATTTGTGGTACAGAGGAGCGACCCAGTCCCCAGCCGCTGCTGGATGTTAGCGTCGGCATGATAGAGAGTGCCGCGCGTGTCAGGGGGGGGTCTCATCCACAGGTCTGACTGCTGGGGTATTAAGAATAAAGCTTCACTCTCTCCCGTGAGTCCTAAATGCGTGACTAATGCCAGCATACAATTTATAGCTTGCCGGGTCATTAACTGTCACCCTTAAATGCAAAAATTTAAACAAAACTGAAAAAAGCCTTAAAGTTCTAATTAACTGCATTTAATCCCATAATTATGCTACTGGTCATAAAGATCCTTGACTGTCTATGGAGGTTATACCCAGAAAAGGACATTTCCCCTGAAAAGAAACCCAACCACATATACAACCAACTATATGGCTTCTCAATGTGCAGAAATCACATATACTAACACAGATATGCACAGACACAGATATTTTCAGTCCACCTCAGTTGAGCTAATTATGTAATTAGGCATTTTATTTTTCCAAGGTCAAAGAATTCAAATTAATTAGGTTAAAGATTAATGAGGCATTTAAACGGGTTAAATCATGACCTGCCTGTTTAGAAAGTGGAGTTGCATATCTATCTATCTATCTATCTATCTATCTATCTATCTATCTATCCATCCATCCATCCATCCATCCATCCATCCAAATCCCAGCTGGTTGCATCCAACATGTGATTGGTCGAAATGCATGGAGGTACCAGTGATCTGCGTCAATATCCATGGATTATCTACAAGCAAAAACTGCATATTCTGTATATTATTAATTTTTAGCAGGGTCGCACATCGCAATTCATTAATGCATTAATGATAACTTGGTACTTCTAAATTTCCAACCCCCTACTTAAAATACTATAGAACATCTGAATGGAACGGATTTGTAATGCAAATTTACGCAAGCAAATAAATGCTAATTCCCCATAGCGTTTCATGCTAACTTGATGGTGATTCTCACAGGAGTGCTATCAGAATTTACCACATAGTTATTCATGATGTATTCAAAGGCAAAAACCTGGCCACAGGGTCGAAAAGAACAGTATGAATCTCTGTGGACTTCGGCCGTACAGGTGAAGACCAAACTGAAGAACACTGCTAATTGCTAACTACACGCCCTCGGCCACGAAGTTCTAGGATCACATAGCCATCCGCTGTTACTCTGACACTATTTCGAGGCACCTTTCAATGATGACGCTTTACTATGGCTCCCCACCTTTGAGCTTCCATTGTCGTGACGCCCTTTTCCGGGCAGCGGAGACACTGTGATGTGGAGCTCAGAGGAACCTGACCATCCCTGCAGAAATCCTCACAGGTTTCTAAAACAGTACGAAACCCCTTTAGAAGTATACTAAAGGCTAACGGCTTTGATCACTCATCTTTGATCATTTATGCTACGCGATGATGGAGGAAATGGAGACGATGGTGTCATGACTGCAATTATAACCCCTTTAAATAAATCTCCCCTTTATCATCATTACTGATTTGGAAGAACAATAAGTCTCATTTACATTTAAGTAATTCTACAGTCTCCGTATTAGTCTTCGGAACGAGGTGTGATTTTTGTACCAGGGAACAATGCATGGTCTATGTTTCTCTTTCCTGTCTTAAAATCAAGACGTTACCGTGGCAATCGTTTCCGGGGCGGCTGCAACGTCGACGCAAAGGGGGCACGATGCCATATTTTCTAAGTTGGTTTATGGCTCATGATGCTGCCAGCAAGACGGCCTGGTGGGTGTTGGTGGGCAGCGTGCTCAGATGCTATGGAAAAGAGGCTCTGCGATGACCAGCAAGGCTAGGGATGAGCCAATAGGGCTGCAGCGCTGGCAAGGTTACCAGGGTGGGGTGATGTGCGGTGCCAGGATTCCAGGGAGCGTGGTTGTATTTTGCCCGGACACAACAAACAACTACAACAACAAAAGAACAACAATAATAACAATAATAAATAATGTTTGTTCTTTTAAAATCTGAACTGAATGAATTTGCTGGGGAGTAGAAACTCTCTCAGATCACACGGCTATTCAGTGTTTTATTCCCAAAGCCACTTCAGGAACAATTCATCAAGTCATGACAGTGTTTATTTATTTATTTCTCCCCCCCCTCTCCCTGGAGATACAGAAAGAAACATCCACCCCCGCACGTTAAGCCTCACACTAGGGAGAACAAAGCAGGCACAGCCGAGATATCAAGTCCTTCTGGATTTTTCGGGGTGAGTCTGAAATACCCAGTAAAACTTCCGCGGTCAGAGCAGACGGCCACCCAGCCCTGGGGAGTGCCTGGGGAGTGCCTGGGGAGCGCCTGGGGAGCGCCAGTCAGTTTCAGCCCTGCGCTGCACAGCCAGCCACGCTGCAGCCAAATACCCACCATGACCACGAACCACCAAAACATCACCAGCCCCGCATATCGCTGATGCTGATCTCTTGCACATCTCGACGCCAAACTCCATCCTCAAGAATAACAAGAATACAACTGTCAAGGAATCAGCTGCACCAGTACTGCTGGCCAGAACATCCAGTGACTGACACGAGACAAGTACAAGGTATCTGGGGAGAAAAAGCTACTGGAAGACTACTTAGAAACCTCATGTCAGGAATGCCACACACACAAATATCACCCAGGAGTCCAGTAAGAAGACAAAGTCTAAGTCGAAGTCAAAGTGCGATATAGAGGAACACAGCATCCAGAAGTGAGGTACTTTAGCAGAGCAAGTCATCCAGTAGACAGTGAGCCAGTGAGTGTCAGTGGTAGGACATAATCTTAATCTCTATAATATTAACATGTAACCAGACAATGGTGTTCCTCCGAACAGAGATGCCGTTTTAATGCTAATTATCATAGGTGGCTTCCACCTGGGAAGGTCTTCGAGGGCATCGGTAGTTACAGACTGTATCTTTGCTCTGGGAATAATGATTTAACAAAGTGAAGATCCACAGGCTGAGATCACACTCCCGGTTAATCACATCCACCAGGCATTATAATCACTGTTCATTTACTAATAAGACGACCGGGTTGCAGAACTGCTCCCGGCGACTTGAACAGGTTCAGGATGTACAGCCAGACTCTCCATGTAGCACATTTAGCAGCTAGTGACTTCCTCAAAGACGCCTTGGGTGGAGGCGATGAGCAGGAGCAGGGGGAACCTTTGAAACCATTTGCGTTCGCTTGTCATTGTTTTCTTGCCAGAGTGGTGTTACAAAAGCGTGGGAGAGATTGCATCAAAACGGCTCTTCAAAAAAGCGTAGCAACACCTGGGTAGTGCATGTGCAGACAGAATACTTACTACCTGGAAACGTTTGTGCACACAGTATACTACCCATAAATGCATGTGCACATAGAACACTACCAGGAAATGCACATGCACATAGTATAGAATACAACGTATGTGCATATATGTTTCCAGGTAGTATTCTGTGTGCAAATACATTTCCAGGTAGTATTCTGTGTGCAGATACATTTACAGGTGCAGGTGCACATGCACACAGTATACTACCTGGAAATGCATATGCACATAGAATATGACCTGGAAATGTATGTGCACACAGTATACTACCTGGAAATGTATCTGCACACAGTATACTACCTGGAAATGTATGTACACACAGTATACTACCTGGAAATGTATGTACACACAGTATACTACCTGGAAATGTATGTGCACACAGTATACTACCTGGAAATGTATCTGCACATAGAATATGACCTGGAAATGTATGTACACACAGTATACTACCTGTAAATGTATGTACACACAGTATACTACCTGTAAATGTATGTACACACAGTATACTACCTGGAAATGTATCTGCACACAGTATACTACCTGGAAATGCATATGCATACACTATACTACCTGGAAATGCATATGCACACAGTATACTACCTGGAAATGTATCTGCACATAGAATATGACCTGGAAATGTATGTACACACAGTATACTACCTGGAAATGTATCTGAACACAGTATACGACCTGGAAATGTATCTGCACACAGTATACTACCTGGAAATGTATCTGAACACAGTATACGACCTGGAAATGTATCTGCACACCGTATACTACCTGGAAATGTATCTGCACGCAGAATATTACCTGGAAATGTAGCTGCACACAGTATACTACCTGGAAATGTATCGGCACATAGAATATGACCTGGAAATGTATGTGCACACAGTATACTACCTGGAAATGCATGTACATACGCAACAGTACTCTGGAGACACTACTGAAAAAAAGGCAAAAATACTACATAGAGAGAATTTTGTGCACGCTGAAAACGGCAAACTGACAATGTAAGGCAATTTCCCATGTGGAGATTGAGTGGGACAGGGTGTAATTCAAACCGTCCTCTCCAAGGAGTCTGTGCTATGAGTCCTGGGGCACTCTGCCTTCACTTTGCTGGGGATCACCAGAGACTTTAAGGGACTAAACTGCATAATAAATTATTTGGAGAGAAATTGATCGTCTGCTCTCACATTGTTTGCACTATGAAAACCAACACAGAAGGTAAGTGGTGCTTCCTTCATGCAATGCAGGCTGCGGCATCAGGACGAGGGGGGAGTGAGAGAGATAAACAAGTGACAGGAGAAACATTTGATGTTTCAAGAAGGCAAGCTGTTGTAGGATGCAGAGGGAACACATCAAAACGCAGCAGATGCATCTGAGAATACACGTCCATTAATGTCTCCTGTCTGTACCACTGCTCAAACGATGGTGAAATCTTGTTTCTATAAAATAATCAAATTAATCTCTCATGCAAAAACAAAATAGCACCGGTATAAGCTACAACTCCCAACAATACACAGAGTGTCAGAAGAATTTACTGCGACGGGTCCAGCCTCCCAGGGCATACATACTGGCTGAGATTCCTATTGTCCTAATGATTTGCTGCACGCCTGGGACAGCTACGGGAGACGTCCTATCAGAATGGACACGTTCTATCACATGACAGGATTCCATGTAAGCAGGTTTATGCTTCTCTCCACCTTGCTCACGCTTGTATATTTGAACAGGCTGAGGACTGTACCTTGGACCAAACATGGCACTGATACAGATTGTATCGGCTGGAAAGTTGTGCTAACATCCAACCAAAACACCTGAGACCATATTATAGAATCAATGACAGTACTATGAAATCAACAGAATATATGAGGCAACATTCTTGTATTTACACTGCACTACAGAACCACTTTAACCCTCTTAAATAATAATTACAAAATGAAGGCATATGTTCAAACGAAATCAGGCCTCGCACTGGAC
The DNA here is from genome assembly GCA_026776945.1 of Isichthys henryi. Taxonomy (NCBI): domain Eukaryota; kingdom Metazoa; phylum Chordata; class Actinopteri; order Osteoglossiformes; family Mormyridae; genus Isichthys; species Isichthys henryi. The sequence goes on from JAODJX010000001.1 coordinate 22,246,563, forward strand.
CAGTAGTCAGAGCACTAGCGAGGGCACTAGCATGGATACTGTGTGATATCCCCCAGAAGGGGACAGCCATCCCTAGGAAACTGTCCATCCCCCGAGAGGGACAGCCATACCTAAGACTATGGGGTACCCTGTTGGCTTTAAATCTGGTCTCAGAGGGAAATCCCAAGCAAGTTCTTAAAGCTCTTCCATGCTGTCCGTCACGGTGCATTTCTGGTCCTCTCAGTCTCCTCTACTGACTGAGAGTAAGACCCAGCCCTCCATGTTCGACAAGCTAATCAGGGCAGGCAGTGATGCATGGGCTCCATGCCCTCAATATTCCCCCTTTCTCTCTCTCCTTTAATAACGACTCCAAAAAAAAAATCACATCATGTAGTGGAGGAGCTAGGGGTGGGATTGATTTCTTGTGCCTGTGGGCCGAAATCACCAGGCGAGCGACTTCACTCCCACAGAACATTTTAAGACAACTGATATGTTACAAACAGCATTTGTCCTCAATGGGATGGAGACTCGATTGAGCAGAGGGTGGCCTGCGGTGATGGAGTTAGTTGCCGCCACAATCGAGCTTAACTTGTGGGCCGACTGTAGCGAGGCACAGTAGAACTACCCTGCTGGGGGGGAGGGGCTTATTACATTATTGACCAATAAGGAGGAGCGACCCAAGTGGCTTGAATTGCTGGTACTGGATGAAGTGTGAACAGGCTGAGAGACCATGGCACAGAAAAAGCCTGAGGCTGAGAGACTCCAGTGCGACAGAATTTAGAAACTCCCACCCCAGCCAGCACACTGAATTTTTGCCATGACTTGAGGCTCTTTCTCCAATACCTGCATGCCTGATAGCCGGTTATACTCTCTCGTTATGTTAAGATCAGAGACTAGCGGTGCGTAGAGCTATCACTACACATCTGCGCCGCCTTTCCGACACGAAATCCTGCTTTGCCACGTGAGAACCCAACAATAAGTCAATCTATTTTTAAAAGAGCCTCTGCTATTCTGTGCTCGCATTTGGGCCTCGTTCTGCTCGGGTATTTATGAGAAACGTCTCAAGAGGTTATGGGCCTACACGCAAATTCTTATGGATGTGCCTATTGTTCTCTGGCTGCATGCCTATTTCCAGAAAATGACCCCCCCCCCCAGGCTGAAATGGAACAAAAATAAATAAATCTGACAGCGAAACAGCTCACACCCCTCACCAAAACAGAAGCACACAGTAAAAATGCTGATTTAAACAGCCAAAGTACAATACAGCCACCTACCAGTACAGCATACATAAATCTCTGAATGTATGTGCTGTTTCTTTAAAAAAAATCAGCTATTACATATGCATTAGAAGGAAAAACAAACAGAACCAAAAGTTAAGCAGAACAGAATCCTGACTGCGGCACAAGAATAAACAGCGCGACGGCGAACATTTACAAACTTTCGGTGCTTCCCCTTATTAATACCACTCCAGTGAAGGACGCCGGGAGCCCGACTCTCCGCCACACTGGCCGCGTAAAGGGAACGGCGTCACCTACGCGTATGCCAAACAACGGAACAGCACAAGGCTCACGTGTTCCCTTTAAAACACACCAGCACTTGGAAGGTCGGCTTCTGAATTTTTAATAACCTCGCAGTGTTCGGATACCAGCGAGTTTGCTGCGTCTAAAAACGACGCGGGAGGTTCTGCACAGCCCCTGTTCTTTTTCACCTTCATTCCTAACGGTGGACACACTGTAGTTTAGCACTGTAATCATTTTTGGCGAGATAACATTTCTACAGAAGCGGTTGTAAATGCTTCCATAAAAGGCCACTCTAAAGGTTACCTTGTATAGTTATATGTTCAGAAATGCCCAACAAGAGAGAGACCATGGACAGACTATTCAAGGAAGCTAAGGTATTACAATTTCCCCCCCTTCATTATGATTACGATTTTAATGTCTTTCCAACCACTTTCCGATAAAGCTCTCTTAATCCGCGTTAAGGTTAAAGGTCATGGTGTCAGTGGCGTGCTGGACGTGACCCAAGAGAAGCACTTAGGATGAATGACTTCTGCAAATTATATAGCTCGGCAGTTATCCTGAGTAGCACAATTCACTCAACAACTTATTGAGCCATTGTTTGGTCTCCTGTAGCTATGGCCTTTTTCTGGCAAGTTATTTTTGGATATTGATATAAAATGACCAGACCTGGGGGGGTGCAGCAAAAACATGCCAGAAGAAGTTGTCATATCAAAATGCACATAAATAAAGTAGAAAAACGACAACCTTCACCTTTTTATTGATTTATATGATGCTAAATACTGCCGGTTACCTCCTGAATCGCAGTCTGCTGGACCTAAGAATTTGTGTGTTTCCAAAGGGCCATTAACTGTCATGCTAGATGCTTTTGGAATACGGGCCTCTGGGGTGTTCCAGTCATCATTAGTTGCGACAGGATTTCTCTAAGCAGTTGTTTGTATGTGCTTCTCTTCTGTGTTACTAGTTTACTAGTCGTGATAGAGCCAAAAACTGAACCTTGATGTACGCCACAAGCTGGCACTGTTCAAAGTGACACGGAGGCACGATATTACTGCAGTAATCGTCCAACACAGCGCCTCACTTTTAGCTACGTCTTTAATTCATTGTGCTTCCAATTTAATCTTTAACTTACACTTTTATCTGTTAGAGGAAGGATGCCACCAAAAGATGCTGCAGGTTCATCAGGACCCATATTTCAAGCGTCATAAACATCTTCTTGATAGTAAAAAGAATGTCAAATACACACTGATAACTACAATTCAAATCACCACCGTAATTTACTAATCACTAAACCACTTAAAAGTTGTCCTACTTGTGTGTTATTGTGTATTGCTTATATATAGTATATAGTGTATTTTATCTTGTTATTGCTATTTATAGTTCTTGATCATTATATGTCATGTCTGCAGAAGGTCATTTGTATACAACAAATATTTTATTGTACTATTACAAATTACAAAGCTTTTGAATTTTTGCTTCTGATGCGGCAAAGAAGTCATTCAGCCATGATACCTGTAGCATATAGTAATATTATCCTGTAAGCTATCATTCAGAAAGAGAGGATTCCTTCATGTCCAGTGAGCCAACGGGCTCCTGGTCCAGTGAGCCAAAGGGCTCCTGGTGCAGTGAGCCAATGGGCTCCTGGTGCAGTGAGCCAATGGGCTCCTGGTCCAGTGCCACTCAGACATACATCCTTCATGGGAGCAATTCCCTCCAGAGCTGCTGTTAGAGCCAAAGTACAGAAAAATATCCTTTTAATATTTTTTGTTAATACTTCAAATTTGAATGTTATTTCAGGCATACGTACCAATAGGTAACTTGTACAGAAAAAGTACAGAAATTTACGTAGCATTATTGACGCTGGATTTCTATTGGTCAGTGTGTGAATCCAAGGCTGTGCATGTGACAACGGTAAAAAAAAAAGGAAAGTGAGAAAAAGTGGACATATGCGCAGCTTAGCAGTATATAGTTTTTGGACCATGAATCCTCATCCGTTATTTTGTTCATCGTTGATTGTTAATTGGAAACATTGAAACTTATTCACGACTGAATGTGATCCCGTTGATGACAACCTTTTTGAAAATAAAAGAGATCGACGGTTACAAGGATTTCGAGTGAGTGGGATTGTTAACGAAGTGGATGTTAGAATGGATGTGGATACGAGTCAAAATATCGTCTAGTCTGCTCATATGAAGAAGTGGTTAAATATATTTGATTAAAACACTGAAAATTTGCCACTACAGCTGCTCTGTCACCTGAGTTCAGCGGATCTCAGCACAAACAGAGAACCACCAATGAAATTAACAAGTACGTCATAATCGCTGACCTGAAACTAACTGATAAAACCTGTCAGAGACGCATTTGGGGAAAAACAAGATAAGTCTGGATTTTTCTCAACATGTTTCTCATACCTGCTTTTGCAGACACAGCAATGTTTAAAGGGACATATGTATTTGCTTTGGTCATCAGTTTGTAGAGGAATTTGAGTGCTGATTAATTATATTCACCTGTATGTTACTGAATTGCCTGCTTTGTTAATTTCATTAATTTGCTAGTAGTGGGTCTTTGTGGAGTTTTATGTGGCTTTTGTTTAGATTCCTTGCACCATTTTGTTGACCATTCTGGCAGCTTCCTCGGCATCTGGTTTCAGGAGCGATTCTAGGATTTTTTAAGGTGTGAGGGGGGCAACCTTATCATTAGCCAATGGTATAATTAGAATCAGTGAGTAACAATGGAGGACAAGGGACTGCAGGGGACAGTCAGCTTTCAGCTGGGGCCAGTGTCCATGTGGCTCCATCCCTCTATATTTCCTTAATGATATAAAACCCATAATAGCCCCACCCTCATTCTCAAAAGCCCCACCCTCACAAGTGGTTTATAAACGATTCCCATCTTGTCCTGGTGTCTCTATTCTGGGGTCTTCACCATACTGAAGCTCTGTTGCATAGATTAACATAATGTATCTGGAAGAACATGAGTGGTTTTAGTGGCTGGGCTCTGACGTTGCCCGGGTGGGGGGCAGGGGGGGTGGCTTACATACAGGGTCAAGACAGAAATATTAAGATCACTCACATCATATTCCTCACTGACTGCATTCCCATGGAAAGGTCATCAGGAGGCAGAAAACAAAACCCTTCAAAGCTAAAATTCAGCTGGAGATATTTGGAAAGTTCAATACGGATTGGCCATACTTTGGTCTGCAATACTGTAAACAAAATGCATGAGTTACAGAGAGAAACTGTACCAGAATTACATCAGCATATAGCTACAATTCTGTTTACTGCAGATGGAGTTTCATCAGCTGAGACTTAAATGAATTACCGGAGGTATTTTCATTTTTATTATTGGTGCCAGTAACGCTGCTTTTTGTCAGGAATAACACAAGCTGGAATACTAAACTTATGAGCTCCCATCTGCCTTGGGAGAGACATCTTAATTTACAGAACATCCACAGGTGTGCTACTCCCTCTTCTAGCAGATGTGCCTCCCCCTACTAAGTGCCTGGCATTGGTATAGCCCTAGTCCAGTTGGTATGTCCCAGAGTCCCACGTAAATTTATACATTGTACAATACCTTTGCCGAAACAAACGTAAAACGTTCCGAAAGTTCTATTGCAGTGTGTCCATGTTAGACTGCTGCTACTCAATTGTAACACATAAACATCACTGAAGCTTATCATGAAATTATCTAGTTTTAGTATGCATAACTAGGAGATGACTAACCACTCGAATTAAGCAGTACTTCTTACGTAGCTACCTTATGTAAATGTTCTAAGTTATGTGCTACGTAACTATTTTAGTAAGTTATGAACTTGAATCTGATATCTGCCAATATGCTGTTTCCCATAACAATAAAGACTATAGCTACCATTAAAAAAATGGTAAATAGATCGGAGGATATTTTAATTTCTGCAGGTTAGTGATCCTCACCGTAACAGTCATTTTATGCTGGTCGACAGTGTGTATTTCTGTCTCGTGGTCCTTTTGGTCCTGCTTTCTGGGCTACTGTTCACCACACTACCTGCTTTTACTCTGAACTTTACGTTCATCTGAATCGCCTGCCTGCAGAGGTTCTCTCATGCCTCTCCCATGTGGCCACCTACATTTAGGGAGCTAAAACTGTTTCTCCACAGCAGAGATGGTGTCAGGTTGGAATTAAAACACGCTATATGGCAACCGATCGATGTCCCCTATGCGGAGAAGGCCATGCACTGCATTGTGTGCTCACTTAAATGTGTTTAAACCAGTTTCAGCCACTCTCCTCCCAGCAAAACCAGAAGAATATCCTCCAGGCCCTGTGCAGGATAAGATGGATGGATGGATGGATGGATGGATGGACACTTCAGTGTTAATAAGGTAACAGAGCAAATCACAAAAACAATGTTTATATAATCCTCAGAGAGACGAGTTTATGAACTGTGGAGCTCTGCATTTGTATACAATAGAGGGTGTTTTTTTTCAATTCTCCTCTGTTCCAGTTGTTTAGCTAATCCTTCTTTTTCCAGACAGAACTGTTTCTGAAGATAGCTTTTACTGGAAAAACGTCATTGTATTAAATTCCATTACAATGTAATCAATTTACTTCACATTTCAGTGTGAAAGGATTGCAGAGATAATTTTGTTCTTGCAGATTTCATTTTTTTGAACTTACAAAGATTGGCACAATGGCACTGGAAAATCCTTATTAATCAAACCCTGAAAATATTTATATGACTCCATTTTGAAGCTTCCATTTGTTGGAGCGATCGTTAATAATTTTATTTCATTCAAGTCAAATTTAAAAGTTAATTTCCATGAAGTTCCCTTACAGTGGATGTAGGAAAATTTATTTTTTAAAAGGAAAATGTTGCAAAATCTTAACTAATAATAAAATGTTAGAAAATGATTTTTAACGTTCCTGTGAACAGCTAGCTAAATGTCTGGCCTGACTGTTTCAATGCTTTCTTGTATTTCATTGATTTACATATTTTATTTATTCAGAAAAGAGGCTAGCCAATCTCTGGGGCAACTGGGGGTTAATGGCCATGCTTGAGGGCCCAACGGTGACATCACTCTGCAGACCCAGGGATCTGAACTAGCAACCTTCTGATCACAGGTACAGCATCCTAACCTAATGAGCCACACACTGCCCCCACAGTGTTTTACAATAAAAAAAAAGCTTATTTTTGAATGCAACACATCTATTATTCTCCTAACGTAAGACAGCAATTCCAATACTAATTCCAATTTAAGTAAGAAACAATTGTTTTGCTTCCCTTTATGTTCCTGTTATATTGATTCTATTTGAAATTTCACAGACTTTCAAAACGCGAATAAAATTGAGAATCACTTAGGAACAAACATACTTCCTCCGGAATTCACCATTAACCTAGTTTCAGAGAACCTAAAGATGATTCAGACCATTTTTATTAAAGGTTACTGGTTGGCTTAGATTACTAAGCATCACTAAGTATCAGTAACTTCATTCAGACCATAAATATGAAGATTTACAAGATATAGACAAACTAAATATGATCCTCCCAGCATGAGATTCTGACATGCAGAGCAGCACATGAAGGCGATGAAGAACTTTCTTCAAACAGAGAATTTCGGTTTTCAAAGATACCAGCTGGTAAGAAAAGTGGTTGGGGGCTACTGTCAGCTGCTAAGGAAACAAAATGATTATACCCAGAAGTACAGTAGCTAACAAAAAAACAAAGCTTCCAATTCAGCAGGGTCAGAATGATATAAACAGATA
>JAODJX010000001.1:22271749-22300930 GCA_026776945.1 Isichthys henryi
ACATGCTGAGGCTAATTGGACTTGCTAAATTGTCCGTAGGTGTGCATGTGTGAGTGAATGGTGTGTGAGTGTGCCCTAGGATGAGCTGGCCCCCCATCCTGGGTTGTTCCCTGCCTCGTGCCCATTGCTTCCAGGATAGGCTCCGGACCACCCGCGACCCAGTAGGATAAGCGGTTTGGAAAATGGATGGATGGATGGATGGATGGCCACTCACCTGTGGTGTCCTGTGTATCGTGCTCCCTTGATGTGGCCCACCCCCTTGCACCCTGGGGTTGGACACACTCCCTGGGTGGTTGAACTCTTGAGGTCTGAAGGCCCTGGAAGCACAGATAAACATTATTGGTCGGTATGCCCAAAACTTGGTCTTCCTGCTCTGCAACCCCACCCCCAAGTGCCCTCAGCCAATCATGCTGCGGTAGACTTCTCAGTTTATTGGTTCATTAAACAAAATTTCACCATGTCTGCTTTAAACTGAAGATTATGAAGTTATTACAGAGCTAGTTAGTAAGTCAATACCAACTTTTTAACATTCTTATGAGTCTTTATCAATCTCTGCCAAGTAACAGCAAAACCCTGTTTTAAATCATCGTTCTGTTAAATTAAGATTTTTTTGTGTTAGTGTTGTCATGTACATGAATATTCATGTGAATTTTTATTACATTGTTTATGTTTATTATAAATTACCTGGATAATATAGATAAATAAATCACATAAATCACATCTGCAGTTTATGCCAATATTTTGTTAAACTGCAGCTTAAAAATTCTCTGGAATTGACGCAGTTCAGTTGATATTGTCATATGCAACGAGATTCCCTGCAGTCTGCATATTTACGTGGAATCATTTAAACCGCAGGTTAAAAACTGCTGAAATCGGAAGATGACGAAGTTCGTTCATGGCTGAAATCCGGCCACAGTTCTGTAAATGATCCGCTAACATCAGGGTGATGATACTGACTTTAACATCCACAACCTATAATTACTTATAAATAACTTAAATAATTTACTGGAGATAAAAAAAAAAAAAAAAAACTTTTTCAGGGTTCAGAATGATGTCATCCATCACCTTAATGTTTTTTCATTCCCTCTCTAAAAATTGTTACAGAAAAAAATTTAAACACAAATCCTGAACATTTGTACAGTATCAATGCAATAACAATATCACTATCAATACATTTAAATAAGAATGGAGTTAAATTAAGAATCAATAATTCCTAAACATTTACCGAGTAACAACACAAACTCTTAAAACTAACTAACATCCATCCATCCATCCATCCATCTTCTGTAATCACCTATCCTAGTCAGGGTCATGGGTAAGACAGCAGCTATACAATAAATAAGAGAAAAACAAGTCAAAGAAAACTAAAATTTTTATTACATTAAGTACAATATCCTAAACATTTACAAGGTTTCAGCACAAATTCCTGCCGCAATAGAAAAGGACATGCATGTCGGTCCGAGTGACTTCGGAAAGATCCGTGCCGCTTGACAGATGGATCACGGCTTTAATCCACCCAGAGCGTGGCATTCCTGAGTGCCGCCGCTCCTGTGTAATTACTCCCATCCATCAGTGTCACCCGGCCTCCCTTTAACAGCAAACGTGTGTTTTCACTGCCGATTATTCACTTCCCGTCTCGGGCGCCCGACATGCAGCTGACCCAGGTCTCCACACCGTAAGTATTTTATGATTCTACCTTCCAAATTCATCCCTGTCACGTCAAACACAGAGCCCAGGTGTCCATTCTCTTAAATGGGGGGACATCCCAGCAGACCACTGTGAACAGCCGTGGGCGTTTAGACGCATCATTGAAGATTAAACACTGGAGCTTAAAAAATACAGCACCATCGCTTTCCATTGCAAACTTCACCCACCCAGGGTGTCCCCAGCCTCGTGCCCTGTGCTGCCAGAGTTGGGCTCCATATTCACTGCTAACAGACAGGGGACACCCTGGATGGAATGTCAGTCCCTCACAGGGCACGTGGCAAGGGACACCCTGGGTGTGATGCCAGTCAGTCACAGGGAACGTGGCAGGGGACATCCTGCGTGGGATGCCAGTCCGTCACGGGGCACGAGGCAGGGGACACCCAGGGTGGGATGCCAGTCAGTCACAGGGCATGAGGCAGGGGACACGCTGGGTCGGATGCCAGTCAGTCACAGGGCATGAGGCAGGGGACACCCTGGGTGGGATGCCAGTCAGTCACAGGGCATGAGGCAGGGGACACCCTGGGTGGGATGCCAGTCAGTCACAGGGCACGAGGCAGGGGACACGCTGGGTTGGATGCCAGTCATGAAACTTCATGAAAAATGACAGGAGAACCAGACGCATTCTGAATCAGCATCAATATGCTTGTATTGCATGTCAAGGCTACCTTGCGATTGGGACGGAGACTCACGGAGGGGGGGCTCCAGAGGGTGGCCTGTCCTGGCACACCAGCCGGCGGGGTGCAGGTCTGGCAGGTCAGAGTCCACCCAGAAGTCAAACTTTTCGTGCCAGCCGTCAAAGTGGACCTGTTTTCAGGACACACGTGGATCATTTAGCGTTTCATCTCACTTTTCCTACTGTTACATACAAACGATTTTTACTGCACGTGTTAGGCACTGCATTATTACTGTACGTGTTAGGCACTGCATTATTACTGCACGTGTTAGGCACTGCATTACTACTGCACGTGTTAGGCACTGCATTATTACTGCACGTGTTAGGCACTGCATTACTACTGCACGTGTTAGGCACTGCATTACTACTGCACGTGTTAGGCACTGCATTATTACTGTATGTGTTACTGCCTTCCATCCATCCAACCATCCATCTGCTTATTCCAGTCATATGGAAGTCCCAAATAACCACATAAAACAAATGACTGGGGTGTTGTGCAGTTTAGTAGATTAGGTCACTGCATCTCTGATCGGAAGGTCAAATTCCAGGGTCAGCAGAGTAATTTCACCATTTCAACCCTGAGCACGACTCTTAAACCTCAGTTGCTCGTCTGATCCAGCTTAAAAAAAAATTGCCTGCTATATAAATAAAATGCACAAAAAATGGAAACCCGCAGTATTTACTTAACTGATGGAAACAAAAGAGGTACATTCAGGATACCACTAATACAATTCAAACGTCTACCTGCCATACATCAGAGGACTTTACTTAAAGTCAGCCACAAAGCATGTTAATGCTCTGAAGTACTCTTGACACTCACGACACACAGATTTAATATTCCAGCACCCATTAAAGCATCTTCATATGGTCAGATCGGATGTAATTTGTCAAACACCATGTTTGAGCTCATTTGGTGAGTCTCTCTATTTAATGGATGGTTAAAAACCTTACAAGTGTATTATAATGAATTTCATAAATCAAAATCTGCCTTTATGGTTATTCAAAAATCGCAATATGGTGCTAGAAATAATCATGGGAGGTAAGGGACACTTGAACAACATTCAGGAAAGACAAAGACAGTAGAGAGAAAAACACCCGCAACGCCCGCATACTGGACAAACCATGGCTGACAAAGCATATCCAGCCTACGCAAGGCTGACAATGTACCTCGTACAGGAAAGAGCTGGAAACTACTTAATTAGCAGTACTGACAGCCGGGTCAGTAGGCCAAGCAGAACCTATGACTACCAAGGATCTGCCGACACTAATATCCATGTAGGAAAAAAAAAAAAACGGACCAGAAATACAAAAAATGAGAAATCTACAATCCATGTTTAACTCTGAAGACAAAAATGCAGTCGTCCCAAAAATAGACTGAATGCTAATGTCATGCTGGACCCAGCAAAACAGAGATCATGCAGTTCTGCGAATAAATATTCCATTGTGCAGAAATTAAAAGTCAATACACTCAGAACTATATCTAGCTATCTATTTATATATCTATATATCCGATATACCTTCAGATGCATGCATGTACCTTACATTTCAGACTCATTCCTGCTGTCTTATAAATTGGGTTCTGCTCATGTTTTGCCACCACCCAACCCTGAAAACGAAGGACCCCACGTCAACGGAGCAGAATAAAATAAATAAATAAATAAATAAATATAATTTTTATATATAATTTTTTCCCAATCCTATGGCTCTCCTCGACATGCCCCCTGACAGTCACTCCTAAGCCAGTAGCAGGAAGTGAATCACGCCAACAGACAGCTGGAGGCTATACAGACAGCTCCACCTCCTCCTCCTCCTGCTCCCTGGACAATGATGTGCACCAGCGGGCAGGACTTGCAAATTGCAGTTGCCGCTAAAAGCGACGAGGAAACAGTCAATGCATTACTCAATAAAACTGCAGGCTCACCAGAGAGAGGGAGCAACACAGAGAACAAGAGCAACACAGAGAACAAGAGCAACACAGAGAACAGGAGCAGCACCGGGGACAGGACAGAAGTAGCACAGAGGACAGGACAGGAGCAGCACCGAGGACAGGAGCAGCACCGAGGACAGGAGCAGCACCGGGAACAGGAGCAGCACCGGGAACAGGAGCAGCACCGAGGACCAGAGCAGCACCGAGGACAGGAGCAACACCGAGGACAGGAGCAGCACCGAGGACAGGACAGGACAGGAGCAGCACCGGGAACAGGACAGGAGCAGCACCGGGAACAGGACAGGAGCAACACCGAGGACAGGAGCAACACAGAGAATAGGAGGAACACTTTTCTAACTGTTTACTTTCCATGCATTCCTATGAATATATATTGTAAATAAAAATAAAAAGTAAAACCTAAGCAGCCCAGCCGTGTGCCAGGATATGTGGTCAGAAGATAGATGGAAATAAAAACTGCTTATAGTGTCTCTGGTAAACATTACTTCATGAAGAATTAAAAATAAACCAATAGAATCCAAGCAAACAATCCTGATGTAGATTGTTCAGGGGGCAGAGCTGTTTGTCAGCATCCAAATTATTAGAATCATTATAGATTCCCCTTGTGACATATCAGATGAAGACAGTCCAGCAGGAGATCAAGCCGGACCCCCCTAATCATGTAGGGTCAGAAGATGTTGGGGGATAGGTGAGAGACTGCACACTGAACATACACAGAGATATATTTTTATTTACCAGATCATCTGTTCAGCAGATAAACAATTTCCAGTAGGTTCTCAAAGGAATACGTTGTAGTGGAATCCCCTCCTCACCTTCACTCTGTAGTCTTCGGTGTCCACAATGGTAGCCACCCTGATCAACCTGGGGTTCCGCCTGTCCACCGTCTCCAGCTTCATGTTCATCTGGAACCGATGAGGTGCCCTCTGAAGTCAAAGGTCAGAGATCACAGGTCAGTTCTATGGCTACTTATCATGAGCTTTAAGTTGCACTGCACCTGCCCATAGTGGATATCAGCATTTGGGACTGAAAATAAAAATAACTGTATACAAATGGCTTGAACTTACCAAACAAAAGACCTCACTTGGAACAGCTGAGGAAAGTGTGTCTGCTAAGTACTCCTCCCATACAAAATTTTCCGGATTGGGATGTCCTGGAACACAACCCAAATCAGGCCAATTGTTACTGATCTCATTATAAGATAAGAAAAAGAGAAGACAAGCATAAATATGTACCCAAGGTCTTTATTTCACATCCAGGAACCTTGTCTTCTAAACATTGATAGCACATGGACCGAAACTACCAGGTCTGGTTACCATGCACACCACTCCACCCAGTGCGAGAAGAAGGGTTATCGTCTCTGATCTTCAGAACACAGCAACACCACCTGCTACTCTAACCAAACAGGAAGCCAGGAGCTCTTAACAGATCTATTGTATGAGGCACGTAAGCGTCATGCAGATGGAGACAGCACATGTCGGTATCACAAACAGAACGGTGAGCAAGAAGAAAAAGACAGTTTGAAAGTTAATTATGTTCTTTTTTTGTTGCAGATGGGAGACGTGTGTTTGCTTTTCTGTTGGGTCAGGATCACACGTGTGGATACACAAAGTGGATTAATTCCACTGCCCGGCTTTTCCACTTGTGATTACCCAGCTTTTGAGATGCCATTTACCGGTGTTTTGAACGTCCAGCGGACTGGTAACTCGAGGAGAAAATTCGCATCAAATTGGCCACTCCAAAGTGAGGAGGTTCACCTTTGACCTTTATTCCACTTTGAACAATGTCACGGTTTTCCGCTCCAATAAAGGTCCCACCTACCGATGTCTGAGCCACTTTTGGTCAGAATGGATTTCCTACCAGTCCGATACTCTTCACACGCAATTTACACCCATATACCGTGTGTATAACATTTAGCATTTTCACCGGCTCACTAAACTAGACAGATGCGGCAAGATCATTTTCTATTGAAGTGGTGGAAGGATCCAGAATGGTAATTCAAGACAAGTCACCATAAACATTGCCATTTAGTTTAAGGAAAAAAACGATAGTGTAATTTCTGAAGAACTGGGATGCATGAAAGTGAACGACGGGGTCGTTTTATTGGTTGGTCTTCATTTCTGCCACGGTTCTGACTCTATATTAAATTTTATTTATTTAATTTATTTATCCAAAGTGATGCACAAAGAAGAAGCAAGGCCTACCAGACCCTGACGCAACTCTGGGCTAAGAGCCTTGCTCAAAGGCCCAGTGATGAAACCATTCTGCCAATTGTAGGATTTGAACCAGTGATTTTCAAATCACAAGAATGGCGTCCAAACCCAGTAAACCACACACCGCCCCATCACCTAGCAGGGCAGAGATCCATCTGCTACACCGTGGGTTTGTAACCCCAAATGCATCAACCTCTATCTGCATTATCGCCCAGGATCGATTACGCACTTCTTACAAGGCGTAACATTATTCCAAATGAACAGCTCGTATAACAGAACACAAAAGTGTTTCTTTTTTATGCCTTGCAGCAAATTATCTGGCACATAATGACTCCGCTACAATATTCATTTTAGTCTGCAAACTGATGACAAAGGCACTTTCGCAGAAATCTCCCGCAGAGAGAGAGGTCTGCCTGAGGAGGAGGAGGGAAAGAATCTTAGACACACGGCTCTTATCTGCACCCATCAGAGTGCCGCCCTCAAGTTTGATGAGTGGGGCAATTAGAAAAATGCCTAATGGATACATTTATGCTCATTGTCATTCTATAAATAATATATTTGTGAGAGGCCTGCGTGGAGAAATGTGCAGGACAAGACAGCTGCAGCTGAAGGCAACATGCAAAGCTGGGTTTGGAGCACAAATTCGACAATGGCTGAAGCTGAATTCTACATGTAAAGGTCAGTTTGGAGCACAAGTTTGAGGATGGCTGAAGCTGAAATCTACAAGTAAAGGTGGCTTTGGAGCACAAGTTTGAGGATGGCTGAAGCTGAATTCTACAAGTAAAGGTGGCTTTGGAGCACAAGTTTCAGGATGGCTGAAGCTGAAGGCTAAATATAAAGGTGGGTTTAGGGCACAGGTGTGAGGATAGCAGAATCTGAAGGCTACATGTAAGAGTTGGTTTTAGAGCACATGTTTGAAGATGGGTGAAGCTGAAGGTCACACATGTAAAGGTGAATTTGGACACGTGAGAGGATGGCTGAAACTAAAGGTGACACGTAAAGGTGGGTTTAGAGCACAAGTGTGAGGATGGCTGAAGCTGAAGGTTATGTGTAAAGGTGGGTTTACAATATAGGTTTGAAGATGGTTGGTGATGAAGGCTACATGAAGAAATGGGTTTGGAGCACATGTGAGAGGAAGGCTGAAGCTGAAGGCTACGTGTAAAGGTGGGTTTACAATATAGGTTTGAAGATGGTTGGTGATGAAGGCTACATGAAGAAATGGGTTTGGAGCACATGTGAGAGGATGGCTGAAGCTGAAGGCTACGTGTAAAGGTACATTTGGAAGCAAGATAATAAACAGCAAATCAGAACTAAAGCTGACACTGTTTATTTAAATAGCTCAAGATTGTCTTTAATGAATATCTGTTATTATACAAGAACATTTCCCACTATAAAAATTAGACCATTCCGCTGCTAATCTGATGATTTATGATCTAATAATTTGCTTTTCGTGGGGGAAAGACAGCTTTCGCCGTCTTACTTTTCATTTTCTTTGTTTACGTTCCTTCAGCGGATCGCCCTTATAGGCGTAATACAGTAAAACACCAGCTCCAAAGCCCTCCTCTATATGACAAACTGTTCAAGTAATTAATATGGTTTCAGATTTGATTTCTTTCCATATATGCAGGGTAAAGCGCAAAGTCTATAATTCTCGGCTTTTACTGTCATATGATGCTGAAACGAGGATCATGAGTAAAACACCAAGCTGTAAACTAAAATAAAAGCAGCACAAGATTCTGATTACATTCCCAGTTCCTACCAATGTCTCTATATAGGTCATACAAATAAAAATACAGGTATCATACTGAATATCTGCAACATCATGTAATTGGCCAACTTGCAGAATTTCCTTGCTGATATCTGCCCAAGAGGAGCACAGAGAGGGCAGGGCTAACAAGAGGTTAGCATAGAGGTTGTGTCTAAAACCCAAGCGATGTATCCGATAGTCGGTGGATCAAACCCAAAAGGACAGGGGCCACGTGCTATTCGTTGGCTGACAAACAGCTACACGTGTGTGTGTGCGCATGATTGGCTGGCACTCACCCTGAGGGGCTGTGAGAGGTCGCCCGTGCTCCTGGCACCACCCTACAGGGTGGATGTATGGGCTGCTGGCATCACACCTGCAACAGGAAGCACAGCAGGAAAGTTCAGGGCAACCGCAGCAAATCCAGCACTTAGTTTCTTCTTCCAGGATGAGGGAAACTCCCAAAATAGAAGTGGAAACATACTCATAATACCGATTTACACAATAAAGGCAAAACGGGACATATGAAACATTTATGAAAGAAGAATTGCAGTAACTATACAAATGGTGAACATAATTCCCATAATTCCCTGCCAGGAACGCTGCCTGTGTGTAATCCACCAGTGCATCCCGTAAGGAAGCTGTACGCATCATGCAGCTTCAGTTTATCAGCATGTTTGGTTGGTTTGTGAATACGGTTCACAGTATTTATTTGAAAAGAAAAGGAAGTTGGCATGGTCACACCCCCACAGGTGTGATGTCATCATAAAGTCCTAACTGTCCTCTTTCAGGAAGAATAGGACTTAATAGAATAGCATACAGAATGAGAGACATAACGTCCTCTACACAGAAGAAAATGAAATAGTGGATCTCAGGAGGTTACTGAAAGGATCTGTGTGAGAGACCTTCAAAGTCGGATCAGGCCCAAAAACAGGAAACCTGATTTTTCAGCCTCCCAGGTTGTATGCTGAGAAATGCAAGTGAAACATAAAATAGCATTACAAAAAAAAAAAGATTACTGCTCCCTACATGATTTTCGACATGTTTACAGATGTATTTAGACAGTTTGAGAGGGCAGAACATGACACTAAAATCTTGTTAGGTGTGCAAGGCAATCAACTTTCTTTGATGTGAAAAAGTAACTGCTCTCCCCTTTAAATGCAAATAATGAAATTATTGAAACTTTGGTAAACAGTAACATCTGATTTGGGTCACTCATTTCTAAGGCTTTGTGGCTTTGCAGCTCCGACGGACCACCATCAGTGTTTGGGTTGGTGGCAGATCTTCCCAGGACTGACCATCCCACCAAACTCTCCATGAGCAACTGGTAGAACCTTCCAGAAAGAACCCTACAGAACCATCCCAGGATCAGCAGACCATTCTCACTCCCCCGCAAAGGGATCACATCTCTCCTTACACAAGGATGCGTGGTACGATCAAGAGATCTGTCAGTGTGGAAAGCGCCACTCATTAAGGGCCTACAGGTTTACCGTATTTCCTCCTAGACCTCTTATATCATCTCCAAGAGTTCCAAAAATGTACCACAGAGTGGAGGTGACAATGGAAAGTTCAGGTTACTGTGGGTCCTGCTTCTGAAATCCTCTTTTCGATACACACTCATTTCCGAACGTGGGCTCCCTGTTTATCTGATGTAGACTGAAGCAACTAGAACTTTCCATTCTGACCTCTACTGCGTCAGCACTGCCCAAAGACCTGGAAACATTTTTTGTATATAAAATATAAACCAATGTAAGATTTTATATGCCTGCAGTCAAAGGCTACTGTTCAATACAATCTGCCCATAGATGTGTACCTGGTCAGCTGGGTAACGTAGCTGGACATTATTGTCATAATATCAATTGTCCCAAATTTCCCACAAAATCACCCAACTGTACAGTAAGAAAAGAAAAATTTCTTCCAAACTTCAAAATCTGTAATGATTCACGATGATCCATTTCGAAAAGTCCCAAATGACCCAGAAAACCCAAATGCATCAGTACAAAAACAACAGTCAGAAAGAGGCGGACTGACTCCGACCAAAAGTAAACATGGGGAAACAATAACTTTAAAGAAAACCACAGAGAGCCGGTGATGGCGGACTTCCTGTCAAAGCACAGAGCGCGCGGTGATTCTACAGCATTCGGGAGCCTTGGGAGCCTTACTTCGACTTTCAGGGTGAAGCCCAAACTCATTCGCTTTCATTCGATAGGAAGCAGTGCCCTGGGGACACATTAAGTACCGGAACTTTGCGACTCACTGAATAAAAAAATAATAATCTCTGAAGAAAGAAATAAAGAGAAAGAGAAAAAAATAAACATTAAATGCGGCAAGCTTTGGATTAGACCCCGTGAAGGTTGTGACAAAAAAGCCAGTGCTAATGTATTCAAGCTAATTACTCATCAAGCCGGGACGAGACGCATCGGCTGTACAGCCTTTTAGACACAAAGTGTGAGCGCACAGCTAATTCTCTGCCCCACCTCCCAGGATAATGGTGCCGTTCTGTTTTGAGACTGCCCCTTTTGTGTTTTGTAGCGCTAGCTACAGTGTAAACGCTGGTGGTTTGTAGCACTCCTTAATAAGAAAATTACAGCACCGATACAGAACAGAGCAATTTATTCATGAATCATGGTTAATTCCAAATTGTGGGCCGTGATTAAAGTAGCCCAGAGAAAAGTGAAGACTCCAAGTAGCTGGAATCAAAGGTGTGCTGATTAACTCTGTTATTATCGCGGTTACTATCATCCCTGTGCTGGATAAGCAGTATGGGTGATGGATGGATGATAGCTTTACTACCTCTTTTTATATTTCAATCGTGCATAAATCGTTAATGACAGAGTAGGG
Organism: Isichthys henryi; assembly: GCA_026776945.1. NCBI lineage: Eukaryota > Metazoa > Chordata > Actinopteri > Osteoglossiformes > Mormyridae > Isichthys > Isichthys henryi. The sequence continues at coordinate 22,282,870 of JAODJX010000001.1, forward strand.
GGGTCATGATTGGAGAGGTTCGAGAAACATGAGATAGGGGAATTGCATACCAGGAATTGTAAAGGTTCTGTTTATTACACATTCCATAAAACAGCCATGAGTGTGCATGCAGTATGGGATCGCGGTATGCTTGGAGTCTATCCCAGAATGCACAGGGCACCGGGCAGGGGTCAGTGAAGTGCTTATTGTTTTGAATTTATTGTCCTATACTCATTTGGCACTTTGTTATTCAGGAAGTGAGGCTAGTACACATTCCATCAAACTATGTACACATGGTGAAGTGGCTCGAACTTCGGACGCCTGAAAAAGATTAAGATTTTCACGGAACTGAGGAATGTGTTGATTAAGGTGTCTTGGAATTCTTGTCCGGCGGACGGGGGCTGATAACCAACATCTCGCGACTTTGCTGGATGAAAAAGATGATTAAAAAAAAACACGAAGAAGGTCACCATGGTGGGAAGTGGGCTGGTGAGAAACTTCTACCACGACCACGAAAACACCCGCGGCAGAACAACTACTAGTTACTAGGAAGTCCTCGAGGGAGGGGGGAGCACTTAGGAAATCACAGCGAGGTGAGGCAAGCTGGGCTGGCCCCCCTCCCGGAGCTGCGTCCTGCACGACAGTCACGATGTGGGCATCACGGCACCAATCAGCATGGCCGTCTGATGGTACCTCTAACAGCAGAGGGACGCGCTGCCACTCCATCCCATCCTCGCTGGCCTCGTGCCCTGGGTTTCCTGGCACAGATTCCAGGCTCACTGCGACCCCCCTCCCGCGCAAGTGTTTATGGAAGACGGCTGGGGGGGGGGCGGGGAGGATTGATAAACTGGCATTTGTCCAGCCGTTATTCCATCCATTTTCCAGTAGGGGGTCGATGCAAGCCTGAAGCTCAGGAAACTCCGGATGGTTTGCCAGGCCACTGCGGGTCCCCACAGACACAGACAATGGGCAGCTCAGGGATACTGAGTCACCTAGCTGTACATTTTAGGAACAGGGGAGAAAACCAGAGGAATCGGAAGAAAGCCCAGCAATACGGAGAGAACATGCAAATGCAAGACACACACACACATGCACGCACTCACACAGAGGGGCTACAAAGCTCAGCTGCTAATAACGTAATAGAGAACCAGGCAAAGGGAGCAAGTGCAGGACTGCAGGATAAAAGTCCAGCTGTTCAGAAATTTCTTTCTCCACTCTCATTTTCCAGGTTGCTATTTAGCCAAAAGAAAACCAGAAAAATCACCGACAGCAGTGGAGAAGTCAGAAGATGAATGTGAGGAACGTCCACTGCGTGTCCTCCTAACGCTCAGCTTAACAATCACTGCTGCACCAGTGATTAACCTCGGGGCGGGAGGTTAAATATGGGACCTAATGCTAGCCAGCCAATTATACTTTGTCTGAGGCCTGTGCCTTGAAGCGATGAGAAATGTCAGAGGCCAAACAAACAAGAACAAACTAAACAAACGGCTCCTCCGCAGCTAATTAGAGAATCATCACCTCGATCGAAGGCACCAGCTAAACAAACAGGGAAAAGACTAAAAACTAATGGGTTCTAATAGGGTCGTCTCTGTTAAGGAGACATTACCAAACAATAAAACCCTTCACATTCGTGCATTAGACATTCTTGGTTTCGACCATTCGCGAGTTGGCCACAAACAATTACACAGGAAGCTTGACGAAAGGTCACAGACAATGTGTAAGGGAAAAAAAAAATACTGAAAATGATTTAGATTACATAAAACCATGTAATATATAAATATTAGTAATACATAATATAATAGTGTAAATGCATACTATACCTTTAATATTAAAAGTTCTGGCTTGGCTGCGCCACACATGTTTGTCTCAGTGACCAGCCTGACTCACATCAGCTGTCTTTCTGATCGTAGAATCTCATGTTTCTCGCAATAAATTTTTAACTTTTCAGTGCTATTAATTTAGCATTTTTAATAATGAATCCAAAGTATAGTGCGTAGAGTAGTAACTCTGTACCTACTGGAGCATAATTCAGGTGGTTTTTATATTATATAAGATCTTTATAGGAAATGACAAAGAAATCTGATATGCAAAGTATTCAATACAGTACTGCTTGTTTAGAAATTGGTTATAAATAGACTTGATATCGTTCAAGCTAGCAGACCGTTATGGGTTGAGGTGAAGGCTGCCTCTCCTTTGCAAATTTTCACATTCGCAGGGATCTGCCACCCCCAACCCTCTCGAGTGTGAAGGGATTAAACTATCAAGTCTTCAATCTATTAACAGTACAAAATCTAGGTATGCAAATTAGGCTTGCAAGGTCACTGATTAATACCATGCTGTGCCAAAAAAACAGGGGGCGACCAAATCATGTGCTGGTGCAATAAGCTAAGCAAGTTGGTAACACCAGTGCTACCACTGGAAAAGTTAGTCTGGAGCCCAGTTTCAGGAAATGTACCCCATCTCCAACTCCACTCTTCTGAGAGAGAGCCCGACACGCCCACTCTGCCACATCAAATGTAAATTCAATAGGGTGTACAACATATCTCGTCAAACACCTCCCCCATGACTGACAATAAAGACTTCGGAATCAGTGAATGAATCACTTTCAGTCTCACTTTTGGTTTTGACGGAAGCCGCAGTCAGGCTCTGATGGTCAGGATGCATTTCAAAGCAGAAAACTACACATAAGGTATCCTGGGAGTTTCCGTACGGGGCTGTTAGACTGGCCGTCATACCTCAAATTGATTTTCATCACACAGCTGACAGAAACCAAAACGATGTAAAGCTCATAAAAGAAAAACCAATTACCTGTGAAGGTCCACAACTGAAACACTAGAATTATGCAAAATAATCTGTATCTTCGCACCTCAGCAGTAAATTACTGCTTGAAATGGATTTGCTGCCAAATAAAATAAAAAAATATCAGCCAGGGGTGCAACTGAATGTGACGTATCACTCACTACCTTGTCACTGCCTTGTTGATTAGGGTTACCCTTCTATGTTAATGCCATGATTGCAGGCTCTTTGCAAACCAGAAAGAGCTTTGGGCTGTGATTTTAAATTTTCCATCCATCCATCCAATTACACGGAAATAGAATATTCACAGAAACTCCACAAACAGGGTGGGGAGTGGGATTCGAACCCCCAACAGTGGAGGTGTGAGACGATAGTTACCCAGTGATTTTTAATTATAATACCTATCTTTAAAGAAGAGATTTTTACATATATCAAGCAAGGGGTCAGAAGCTGAGGAAACACGTGAGTGGGCAGGATCTCACCAGTAGTCGTACGTGTCATCCCAGTTGTCAAAGTGGACCAGGAACCGGCCATCCACGATGGCAGCCACGGTGGCCACGCACACCAGACAGGGGTTCTTCCGGTCTACAGCCTCCAACTTCATGCCCACCCGTACCTCCGGGGTGCTCGGCACCTGCTTGCAGATGGAGCGCACTCAGTTTGACCGGCCCAGACTCGTTTTATAACCACTGACCGCACGATCTGTAAATGCGGAGCAGCACACAGGCTCTTCCTCAGCTAAAAGCACCCTCGCGCTCAATGAGATCGTTATTTGCTGCTGTTGTGAATCGATTTTCAGGTGGTACCACTCACTGCAGGGCGGGGGGCACCTGGCGCCGAATACTTACACTATTTTGTGTCTTGAACAAATTCTTTGGTGCAGTCTGGCCATTACAGGTCTCTTGATACGCTGTCCAGGTAAACTCCTCTTCTTTATAACCTAAAATAACAAGACAGCGATTTATTACTGTTGGCAGCCATATGGACTGCATTTTTCCAGAATGTTCTGTCTTCTGTCTGGGACTGCGGGGCTCTCAATGGCATATTCATTAGTCGGAAAATTACTGCTGTTTAGTTACCCAAAATTCCACTCGCTTTCAGGTTATGGATCCTATTTTATGAGCAGTTTTTATATTCAGTATGTTATCTGAGAAACACGAGAGGAATTAATGAATCAAGTATATTTACAGGCTATGCTTATGAACCAAATTTCAAAATACTCTTCATTTACATGCTACTACAGGAAGCGATGCCATGAAAGCTATGGGGAAGGAGCCACTCACCCTTTGGCGGATGGAGTTTATGTTCCGTCGTCTCGCACCAGCCTGCAGGCCTTATATCAGGGGAGTCTGCATTTACCCAGAAGTCATAGCAGTCGGAGTAGCCATCAATGTGTAGCCGTAACCGGTAGCCAATCACCTTCGGGTGGAAGGTGGGCAAAATCTCGTCAGAATTTTATTCAAAAGAAGGGGGTTTACTTTTAGAGCACCCCTCCCACACACACACACACACACCCGTCTTCTCAACTAGGAACCAGTGCAGAACAGAATCAGGGTCCCCAGTGGGCGGAGCTCACCTCTGCCACAGAGAGAACGCAGAACATGGATGGGTGGAGCGGGTCGACGCCCTCCAAACGCATTCCCACCTTGAAGCCATTCCTATTGGATGGAAATGACTGGCGCTGAAGAGGAGGAGAAGAAAGTGGGGGGTTAATTGGGGCGATGGGATGACAGGCTGTTGGCTGCACCCCCAAAGGCAGGTCCTCACACACTCACACACACACACCTTCTCTCTATTTGTGTTTGTGATTTCTCCTGGCGTTCCCCCGAAGTGTCTCTGTGGCTAGGTTGCCATAGTGACTGCAATTTTGTTTTTGTTTTTTTTAAATACATGTCTCCTCGGATCCTGTCACAAGAAGATTCATCCAAGCGATGCATGTACAGGGTGAGTTTAGAATGTTCTGGAATATGGAAGAAAGCAGGGGGGAGGAGGTAGGTAGCCTGGGGAAAAGGCCATTGCAGGGCACTCTCACTCTCGCACAAAATCAAGCACTCCAATCCCCTCACGCTTTGGGATTTTGGGATGGAAGCAGAGGACTTGGGGAGAACTTGAAAACGCCACAGACAGCAGGTTGGGGCGCTGAACCCACAACCCTGGAGGTGCGAGGCCAAGCCATTACCCTTTCAGTCTGTCCGAGTAACAAGCGTGGATGTAGGAAATTTATACGATACAATGTCTGATCACTCAAAGAAAACAAACATTTCAAGCTCTTCCAGTCTGTCCAGAAACAGGATTTTGACGATAATATGACACATTCCTTCGCTCAACAACCCATTAATCATTTTACACTAACTGCATGAATCAAGCTGAATGGCACAGAGTCTCTCTCGCACACGCCAGGGAATGATGGCCAGCTGCGTTCTTATCTAGCCGCTTGCCTAGAGCTGCCTGGAAAGGGAAAATCTGGCGAACGGATACCTCTGTGAAGACCCTGACTGGTGCCGCCACCGCGCCATCCTCATCCAGGTACCTGTCCCATGACCAAGGTCTCTTCTTACTGTTAACTGCTCCAGATGAAGGGAGGAAGAGAACAGAGAGTTAGTGCTCCCTGAACACTCTGCATACAGAATGAAAAAGGCCTTTCTACTTTTAATTTATTTAACAGGCACTTTTATCGATAGTGATGGACATTTTCTTGAGAAAGCAGGGTCAGACAGCAGACAGTCCTTGGGGAAAATAAGGATTAAAGGCCTTGCTGAGCAGGCCAACAATGAAATCAATCTGCCTACCCTGGGATCTGAACCAGCAACCTTCTGATGACAATCACTACTTTTACATGCACACTAAGAAAATCAAATTATTGTGTTAGTTCAACTAAAACAAGACTTAAAATACATGTAAACATGTTAGTCCGACTGAAATCGTACTAACTTGAATTTCTCTTAGTCGGACTAAGACACCCAGATAGTGTGACTGGGAGTTGAGTTACTCCTGCATGTATACGTTCAATCGGACTCAAACTGGCCTAGGTGCCCTGTGCATGCTCTGGAAGTGATAGAGGAAGCCAGTACACAGAACAAGCACAGTGCATAGCAGAGGACGTACAGCACATATGAAATGTACAGCACAGTAAAGCTGTCCAATTCACCTTTCAACTAAAGGGTGCTTTTCCACCACACCAGGTACCATACTTTTGGTACTTCAAGAAGATTCCAAAAGTACGGTACTCCAAGGTGTTTGTGTTTCACTGGTGTAAAAACCAGTACCCCCACTGAATGACATCAAAACGCAAGCTGGGGTATTTTGTACTGAATCGAAAAATGGCTGTAGCAGGACTGGACAACGTGGGATATTAATACTAACGTTGCATATTTTGCACATCCAATTCTTAAATCACTAGTCAGCTAGATTAAGATCAGGCTTTTTCTTACCTTCAGTTTGGTACGAAGATTACAGCGCATGGAGTTTAAGTCTCGCTAAAACATTTTTACTCTGTCATTGGAAAAAAACCTAGCAAGTTTTACAATTTTAATGATTATGATTTATCTCCACTGCTTTCGTCTGAGTGCTGCATGTGTTTCTCCCAGACAGTCATAATCATTTTCCATCCTTAATTGCGGTTTAAATCACTCCTAGACGGGTTCGTGAGAAATTTATGTTGAACTCCCTTTTGTTTTATAAATAGCCCAATATTTATTACAACAAAATCACATTGCAATATGTGAGAAATTTCCAATACCAGGCTGTCATAGTATATTTATTTCTTGTCATGCCATCCTGATCTTCTTCTATCTGTTCTTCTGACCAGATCGTAATTAAAGCCTGTGTCACTTAATTTGTCCATGTATCCATTATTATTAATTTTATTATTATTATTTTTTTTTACATTTGTGATGTAATAGGTCAACCAGAAAAAGTGCAATACTAACACGCTGAAAGGAGCCATATTGCCACCTATTGTACTTCGGTCAATGAATCGATTCCCCTCCAATGCATGTATACTAGGACAAGGAGAGTAGTCCAATTAAGCGGCGTAGTTTTGTACTGAATGTCCTAACCCACTGAGCCACACACTGCCTCTTGTAAATAAACAAAACTAGCATCTTTGGGTATTTGCTCATAGCTAAGGTCCAGCTGAGCCAGTCTGACCTCACAGCTTGGATCTGCGGTTGCAGCCAAACAAGGAAGCGGCACGTTACTCACATACGTCCATATACCACCCTAGAACCGCGACCAAACATCTTTAAAGGTTCTTTAAAACAATATATAGTCTGCAGGGTACAATTATTATTTATCACCAGTACAATAAATAAAAGATAAGGCAAAGCACGATTAATGAATAGGTAACAACAGTCCTGCTAGAATAAGACCAGAAGCCGTACTGCGAATTCCACCACCGCTATGCAGGGAAGCGCGGAAGCAGCACCAGCCCCTGTTTGTCTCCCTGCCGCCAGTCGAGGTCAAATGTGGGATTATATTCAGGTTCTCAGAAACCCGCCGAAAATATGGGACAAACCGATAGGTCGCTGATGAACTCAGGCCTTGTTCGAGTCACGCAACAGCAACTTCGGCCAACATACCACACGCATCTCACTAACAACGCTACAAATTGATTTAGCCAATATTAAGAGGGCCAGCTGTTCTTCGGAAGAACAGTGCAATTAGATGTTAGAAAAACGGTGACCTTAATGTCAGAAAGCGTTATATACAATGTGTGTCACAGGACATTCCTCCCAGCCTTTCTAAATGCAGCGGTAATGACTCATCTGTTCTCGGAATCTAAATCACTCATTTGTAACATGCAAAAAAAAGAGCAAAAATGACTAAATCCTAAACAAATAACTTTATGAAATCATTATGGTATCTCTCAGTCAGCTGTCAGCAGGTAGTATCTAGGCCTCAAGGCATGTCAGGGGAAATGGTTAAAGATGGATATGCAATATTTTTTTTTTTTACGTTACGAGTGTTATTAAACACACTGCCGTTTCGTTGCAGGATGTGTAAATTATTTTTAGCACCTTCGTGCAGTGAAGCTGCCACAGCATTTTGCTAATCGCACCCTAAAGTATTAGACAGTAATGCTGCAACTTGTCACCAGGGGGCACTTGTTTTAGAGGTGAGCAGCTGGGATCGGGAAGCACGAACAGAAGCGATAACTCACTGTGCGAAATGGACACTTTGTTTCTCGCCTTCACCTCATCTTCTCTAGGTCGCTCCTGAAATGAAGAGCGGGCATCAGTAGAGGCAATTCGAGGAATTTTTAAGGTAGGAGGCATACTTCATACAGAGAAGTCAACCTTACCATTAGCCAATGATATGCTTTGATTTGGTGAGAGACAGGGGAGGGGGCACTCTGGGGGCCAATCAGATTTCAGCTGTGGTCAGTGCCCTGCCCCTGTATATACTTCATGCACGTACCCGGAGATGGTACTCGTCCGGAGGAGACTTGAGGTTCACGGTCAGCTTCCTCTTCTTCCGCTCCTCTCCTTGCATCATCAAAGGATCGATGGATTCTGCAGGGTGGTAAGATGGTGCCCAGTAGTCAATGTTCAGCATTATCAGGTAGCAAGGGGGTGGCAGTGTGTGGCGGGTAATCAGAAGGTTGTTGGTTCGAATCCCATCCTTGGCCCCTGACCCAAGCATAGGTCTCTGCAGGGTGGAGTAGTGGGCGTGTCGACAGGAATAGGGTGTGCCGAAGTGGGTGGAACCAGACACGTAATTTCCTTTGTGCTTTCTGGAAATATGCCAGTAAGTGACAATAAGCACAAGAACTGCCTTACGCTATATGAACAAATATGAAACAGGCATTTAATCAATCACAGTCGTTGCCTGACCTGTATGTCCGTTGAATGTCTAAAGTGGGTTGAAACAGTTAAGCGTACGTTCAATCGTAGCCTATGGTGGACGTAAACTGCCCCATGTTCAAGTTTATTAACTACTAAAAAATTATCGGTTGCCCCACGTAAACAGTTTCAACATGACACTAAGTTATTAGTATTAGTAATTTTAAACTTCCTTATCATTAGGTGTAAGGTCCATCGAAAAAAAAGTTGTTTAAAAGCGGTGAAAATGGCACTAACCTAACAAACGTTTCATGCAGTAATACAACGTTATCACAGATCATTTTAATAATTTACCTTTTCCGCTAAATTTACGAGACACCAAGGCCGCCAGCTTGATATGTCAGCCTTAGTCCAGTCAGTTGCGTTTAAGTTTTCTTTAAGTACTCTAAGTATTTTTTGCTGATCTGAAATATGATCCAATCTCTGACTCAAATACTGTAATATGAGCCGAACCATAAATTTTACGATCTGTTGCACCCCTAAAGCGTATCCAGCAAGCTATTTAGCTAACACACTTCTTATGTCGCACTGTACACGACACATTAAGGGTTTCCAGTACAGCTGTGGCTGAAATACTTCTTATGAATAGAGAGGAAACAAATCGGAAGCTTTGTCTAACCCAAACTCAACAAACATGCCAAACAAACAAGCAAAGACTGTGGGAGGACGTTACTGCGGCTGGACACACATTATTCCAAAATCTGTGCTAACAACACTTGGTAGCACATGAAACAGGAGTTGATTATGGTAATATCAGACAATGATACTGATTGGTCGTCCATGGCAAAAACGTCATTCTATACGACAATATTATTATTTACTAGCTACTAACTATGACGTAACATAAGTAGCAGTGGCGCAACAGACAAAGAAAGCGGCATTAGTTTCAAACTAGCTAGTTTTAACGTATGATTTAAGGCACACTTTACACCCAACCTTACAACTGAACTTGCACTTAGCCGGTGCAAACCATGGCGCGTGTGTTTTTGAGATGAAATTTATTGACAGCATTTTCGGCCAATAGAAATTATCTTTAGACACCACTCCTCCCACCCCCAAGTTGAGAAAGGAACACTGCATAAGACTTGCGACCCCATTCTCTCCCAGTCCCCCCCTCTCCATTTCAGGGACACTTACTATTTTCCACGGGGTGACACAAACACCAAACTCCAGGGGGTGTAATAAAATTTGCCGAATGACGATTAAGATTTTAGATTAAAAACCTTTTTTAAGGATATTAAAAAAAAAAATCATCTTGCAAACCATCCCAATTATCTATCGTCCTCATGGGGATGGGGATGGGGGGGGGGCGGTCACAACCCACGTTTTGTGAACCAATGTTCTATACCATCACCCACCTTTCATTTCAGGACCATCACCTTCTCATTTTCCAGCCAAACCATCAAAGACCATACCTAAAAAAAAGAGGAATCAACAGTGTAAACATTGACTGGGAATTCCTTAATGAGACAAGAATGACATCATCAATGGGACATTACCTTGTGCAGCTTGGATGTCAATAAAAACTTCCAAAAACTAACCAACATACTCCCATCCTTACATACTCCTTCAGCTCTGGGGATTGAAAGCTATATTAGCCTGCTCTGCTAGTGTGTAATATAAGGAGCTCCTACATCACCCTAAACAATAAGTCCCATAATAGCATTCAGTACAGACAATAACAAAGTACAATTCGAAGAAACACTTCAGCAGAAGGAATCCTACTTTTACTGTTAATAAGGGCCATTATTTTAAAGCAGAAGGGCTGTCTGTTTAGGCGCAAATTAGGGTGAGTGAATACCTTTAGATGCTTCTGCAGAAGCTACCAGAAAGCCTAAAAAGGTAGGATGCAGGGTAGATGTTTGTTATGGTTGGTGGATAAGTCCCTTTACTCTTCTGTAACTAACTGTCTAAGAATGTAAAGCAAGATGGCTGTGTGTCTTAGAGGGGAAACGTGACGGTCTGTCTCTCATGGACACGTTCTGCTGGAGTTAGAGAGTAAAATGGATATTTTGTATTTTTCTCAGTCTGCCTGCTTATTTCAGCTGCAATCACACTAATGATGATGCTTTATTTGCAGGTATAATGCAATGCTTCTTTTCACATATCCCATCATGCTCTCCGCTGAGACACACACAGAGCTGAGAGTAAAGCTTGGGGTCTAAGCACACGCTCAGGCCGTTTATCTGGTCTTGCTCACAGGCCCAGTGTAGATGTGACTGTTCTGCCATGGATGGGATTTGAACCGGCGACCTTCCGATCACAGGCACTAACCCACTGAACCACACCACCCCCCACTAATAAAACTGCCCCGGTCCATCCTCCAATCCATCTGCCCTGGGGCTGTTTGTTATCTGGAAGTTCAAGGCTTTTCACAGAAAGATATTGGAAAGAAAGAAAAAAAACGAGTCCTGTTTACAGATGGAAACAATACTAATACGAAAAAGCTGCTTTAGAAATTGCTGAAGACTCAACAAACTAAAACATGACGGAATCCAAAAGGCATCAGTAACGTGTGACAAATGATATAGCACTGGATATTTTGGAGGTAAGAATCCAGAATTTCTATTTCTAATATAACATTAGTCTGACTAAAGCTGAAATTACACCAGCTGAAGGCATTCCTGGAGCTCAGCTAAGTACAGAAATGCACTCCTACAGCAAAGGTTGTGGGTTCAAATCCTAGGGAGCATACGAAAATTGCTACCCATCCCTCAACTATAAGTTGCTTTGGACTGAAGCATCAGATAAATTAATGAAATGAAAAATTGAGTCATAGCTGTGACATTACAGACTGACACTTCCTGAAAAAGTCACAGTGATTTGATGCAGCACAGCTACCGTTACAGTTGGTGTGTTATCTGTAGAATGTATTTCACCAAAATTGTTTATTTTTTTTATCAGAAATTTACTTTGACTAACACCCAGGGATTTATCAGTTTTGTGATTGTTTAGAGAATCCACATTAACACACCCCCATTTATTACCGACTCATGAAATAATTACATAAAAAAGGATTATAAACGTGTTAAAAGACACTTGTGATGAAAGACACTCAGGATAACACACATGGGACTTTGCAAGGGCATGTTACACCTTCCCATCAATGTTTGATTAATAACTTCCATTACACTAATGGACAGGGGAAAGGTAGGATGAATCTGTGTTTCAGCAGCAGACTGAAAAGGACTGGCGAAAAGGGATCTACACGGAGCGGGATGCCACATGCGTGTGACGAGGGTCAACTGTCACTGCCAACCTGAGAAAATTAGCCAGAACCCGAAATCGCACCAAAATCGATTATACAGTACTGTGCAAAAGTCTTAGGCAGTCAAAGTAAATGTTTAATGCTAAGAATCTGGGTATTTAAAATATGTGGGTATTAAGTGTACATTTGCTCAGCAAAAAAAAAACAACACAAATTTAACATAACAACATATTCAAGTAACTTAATAAAAGCTATTAAATAAAGCTGGTATATTGCTGGATGGTTAGATGAACACCACTTCGGTTCCCAACCCTCTCCTCAGGGGCAGCCCAGCCATTCCACGTAAATATTACATTTCTCCACCAGCTGACTTTAAAGATAACCTAATTAGTTAAATAACTCAATGTGGTGCTGAATGGCCAAGATAGGTCTGCTAGTGGTTGAGTGAAAAAAAATACAAACGGTTTATTGGATGGTTTCTACAAATAGGGCGACGACTTTAGGAGAGGTTTTGAAATTTTCCACAGTTCGACAGGCATAAAATCATAGTCTTACACCAGCAAGAACATCATTTAAACATTTTCTTTGACTGCCTAAGACTTTTGCTCAGTACTGTACATAAAAAAATGCCAAAACGCCAGCCAAAGGACAACTGCAGCATTTAAACGCAGGAAACGTCAAGTACATTTCCTAAATTTAACATCTCTGGCACAAATCTGAGCCCATGTTCATGAACTGATTCCTGCTGTTTCTTTCAAAACATTCTGCTCTTTTCTTAGCCGCTCTCATGTCTCCTTTAACTCTACATCTGTAATCTCCCCATAATCATTAATAAAACCTATTTATCTATCTATCCACGACCTCCATTATTACATGGCATATTCAGCAGACTCTTTTATCCAAAGCAACATACAATTGAGAAGGCAAAGTCATTTGGAGATTAAGGGTCCTGCTCAAGGGTCCAATGGTAACATCACTCTGTCATATCTTGGGATTTGAACCAGTGACCTTCCCACCACAGTCTTAACCCAATGAGCACACACCAACCCACACATTATATCCTCTACACTCCCTACAGGTGACTCCACAAGTACTGACCCTGACTCCATTTACTGAGCTGGCAGACCTGTGTAACTAAACCGCTCAGCATATATACACAGATATAACCAGTGAGCAGCTTTTGGTAATTATAATTACCAGTTATGAACTGAAATATTGATACTGTTTTAATTCTCAAACCTGCAGCCTCCAGTTTTACTAAATAAAAACAGAACTTACTTCAGGATAGATTATCAGACTATCAGCCCCCCCATTTTCTATACCTGCTTGTCCCATGCAGGGCTGTGGGGGTCCGGAGCCTGTCCTGGAAGCTATGGGCTCAAGGCAGGGAATAACCCAGGATGGGGGGGTCAACCCAGCACGGGGCACATTGGAGAACCTGGAGGAAACCCCACAACGACACAGGGACAACATGCAAATTCCACATGCCTAAAGCCGTATGGAGTCTATCGTCCATAAATAAAACGTCACGCATGCACAGAAGTAAATGGCTACGTGCCAAACTACAAAACACAATGTCTCAAGGTATTTTAACATTCAGGAAGTTTTCAGAACTGCAAAGTTTATTCATCAAGCAAATTCAAAAGGCATCGGAAATGGAGACCGCAGCCATGACGGGAACGGCGAGTGGAGGGTAAATATGGCTGATTCTCTGCAGAGCTGAAGGTATAAGAACCTTCAGAAACTTGTCAGACAGTTAACTGAACAACCAAATAAACCTACAAGCTTCGACGGATCAAACAATGAGGCCTTTCATTCAAAATACTGTGCTTAAAGGAGACTATTACCATGCCTACCTCTGAACTATATTATAGAAAAAGATTCAATATTCAAATTTTACATTTCACAGACAGTCCCTGGTGCAACTGGGGGTTAAGAGCCTCACAGAAGTGACCAACAGTAAAATTACTCTGCTGATGCTGGGATTTGAACTGGCAACCTTCTGATCATAGTTACTGCATCCTAACCTGCTAAGCCACACAGTGTCCCTAATTAGTAATATTGGAACAGGATTTTTATCTGATTACATCCAATAAATTAAATTTTCCTCTGAAATGTACACAAGATATACAGGTATTCATCCTGCTACATCCTATCGAGTAACATCCGATCGCATTTACACCCGAGAGATGCCAGAAATTGAACACGGTAGGACGTTAGCCCGCATTGCTTAGTCCGCCCTAACTATGGAAATATGCTGAAATTGACTTGAATCCAGTGGTCCTGGTCCCAAATTCAACTCTTTTCAATTATATTTGCATAGCACATTTTTACAACAGTGCACTGCCTGAAAGCACTTTACATTATCCCTGCCCAAAGCCCACAGAGAGCAAGCCAGAGGTGACAGTGGCAAGATAAAAACTCCCTAAAAGGAAGAAACCTTGGGAGGAACCAGACTCAAAGGGGGAACCCATCCACTTTGGGTCAGCAGAGGAAGTAAAATTAACAAGTTGACGCAAAGTCGATGGAAACCTGTATTAGTTACCGTAATGCCTCCATCTATATTATCCTTAACTGAAATAACCTCATTTTCAATACATGATTTTACAACAAATCATTTTAACACACGTCTGCTTTCACCTTTGGATTTCAGGCCTTTATGTTTAACGAGTTTTCACTTTTATCTAGGTTACCATTGTACTCAGTCAGGGTACATTGAAGGAGAACAGGTTAGCAGACATCTGATTCCATTAAACTAGCATCCTGTTTAGGGTTGTAGCACAGCCTCGTGCCCTGTGCCACCTGGGATTGGCTCCAGGCCTCCCCTGCCAGCCTGACCAGGGTAAATGGTTAAACATGGATGGAGGCACCTATCAATATGTGAAAATGCATATGGATTATGTCAATGCTGTTTATGAAAATGACTGATAAAGCGGGACCACCTAACTAGAATACACCAGAAGTTCAACCATACATCATAGAGGACCATCAAGCACCAGCAAAATCCAAACCCAGGCAGAAGGTGCAGATGCTCAGAGGAAATAACAAAAAAGCAAGTATGAAGCAGCCAGCTGCCACGTACAATCAGTGAAGAACGGGCCAAAGGTGAAATAAGGGTGAGCAAGAGGAACGTCTGCAGCTCTGAGAAGACAAACACTCGCCATCATCTTGAGGCACTCGTGCTCTGCAAATAAACACCTCCTATCCTGTAGGTCACGACGATTCCAGTCAGGATCACGCCGGCTAGCTGGTCTACAAGCTGTCTGCTCGCATCAAACGACGGTCAAGCTAAATGTGGGTATGTGATGGATGAAGACTTCCATCTCAAAATGCCAGGTTCACTCTTACTGACAGTTAGGCCACAGTCACATGTGTTCAGTATAGCTACTCTCTCATATTGCACTGACCAGAGTGTCAACAAAACATGATGACTCAAAACAGGCCTATTTCAACATACAGAGATTTACCCCAAAATTGGTCAAATAGAAGAAATCTGTTACAATATTATGAGCGCATTCTCATATTTATCATTATAATGGAAGGAATAATATTACTAATTAGAATAATAATTTTTTAAATTCCAGGGTAGGGATAATACTGTGCCACTTGTTAAACGATGGTGATTATTGTGGAAAAAGATTCAACTGAGAATGCCAGGTCAAGCCGTCAAATGAGCAGGAAATGCTCCCACAAATAGCTATCATCAGCATCACAGGGATGTTTTAAAGCTATATTTCTCATTTGCTTTGAAAACATGTACTTAACACCTATATTGTATTAGGCACCTTGCAATTTCGGGTACAGCTTATAAAAATCAGGCATAAAGATGCGAGTCCAATGAGGAAGCACGGCACAACAGGGTCTTGCAATGCTACATTTGATTGGTCAATTTCAATATTAGGGCAAACCACATATCTCTGACATACGTCATTGTCTTCAACAATTACATATACATTACTGAAGATAAACACAAGCATAATGCCATGTCATGCTCTTTAAGCAGAACTTGAACAGAACCCCGGCCAACTTTGCTTAAATTAGGGGCTCCTGCTGAATCTCCAGCCCAGAAGAGATACCACCAAAGTAAGTCACTGAAAATCTTTTAATTGTAGGTGTCTGTATACCTGGGCAGTGGCTATTAGAGGCAAATCCCCCCTCCCAAAGGTTAAAGACACACGCTGCTGTTCCAGCAAACAAGAAAAGCACTACCCGTATGGGTTTACATTTGCTTGTTTGCCGGGGCAAATATTTTAACTGATACTGGGTCACGTGTCATGGCATTTAAAAGTAAATAACAAAGAATGAATAAAGTCTATCTATTTACCCATCTATGTATAGGGCTTTGTATAGGCAAAAAGCAGAATACACCACATTATAATAGTACGCTATTATATGAAGAATACAGGAATATGAGTTCAATAAAGTGTCAAACTTTTGGCAAAAACAAGTCAGTTACTATAAAATGCACATTCGCATCATAATATTTATTAGACACGTAAACCATCTGTTTCACTGTTTATCCTGCAACGAGTTGGGGCTGTTTCACGACTTCGCATCACTCCGACGGTGCGCCGAACCCCGCAGCTAAACGCCACCGCGTCGGTGTCGTAATAATTTAACATACGCAGTTATGGTACCTAAGAATCGAAGCTGTCAGCATTTGGAGATCTGTTTCATTCTCAACTATAACACGTTGTGCTGAGCCACATGTGCAATTATTCTAAACAACTAAATATTTTTTAAAAACTTTAAAAACTTCAAGACAGTATGACGGAACAATATAAATTTCAGAAAGATTAATATAAAGTAGTCTTTGTAAAAAGCAACCATCAAGGCACAGTACACAGCAAATAAGTGTCGGCCCTGTGTAATTTAATCGGAAGGCCTCTGTTAACAAAAAAATAAGTAAAACGCATTTATATCATACTTACAACGTACACCTGAACTGAAAACAGCCATAAATGACAGCTGCATGTAAATGAAAATAGGTTTAAAACCAAAATGGCGGAAGTATTCAAAACGAAGATCGAGAGACAAATTAGAGTAAATTGTAAGAGGAAATTGACACACTAAGCGAGCGGAGAGCAGCCCCGACGCTGTCAGGAGCTGCGCGAAATTAAACAAAAATGAGTCGCACTTCTTGCCTTTTCACTACTTTACAATATCACAGGGACGGAGGGTGTGGGGATCTTGCCCTAATAAAGGGTGCTGGCACACTCCAGGAAGAGATACTCTGCGTGCTTATAAATGAAATATTTTAAGAATGACAGAAAAATAAGTGAAGAAACATTTCCGAGAAGAGAAAAAGAACAGTTTCACTTGGCTGGAGGAGGCTGCCTCGGTGTTTACATTGTGTCACATGCTTGCAAACGAGAATCGGGGAAGGGGGAGGAAATGATATTACATGACCCCCTCCGGTATTTGTGATGGGCTATCGTGGCCCGTTAAAAGCACCTTATCATGTGCGATCTTAACGTGGACACATGAGACCATCTCAATGCGGATCCGATCGTCATAGGAAGCCCCCAGCACCTTTCTCTCTCGAGCTATTTCTGAACTGCAACATCGAGAAAACTGCGACTCGCCTTATCAAACTTCAGAAAGAAAGAAAGAAAGAAGGTAGCTCCCATCCCTGCCACTGTACGAAATTATTATTTTCTTACCCGCACGCCAGTCGGCTCACCCCCGTTTTCAGCGCAGTGACGGGAGGGGGGACTCGGACTCCGTTCGTGCGCCTCTGCGCATGCGCCGCGCAGCCCTCTGCCGGAGGGCGGCCGCCGTCGTTCCGCCGCCCTCTAACAGGTATAAAGATTAACTAATTAACCGCTCGGGGTCCGTCAGAAGCATCCTGAAAACCAACAATTGTCTGAAAGAAGCTCTTAGTAGGGTAATAGGTGTCTTAAAGTCATTAGTTTAGATTTATGGAGGTAGACTTTACTTTCTTTTTTGTTATCTGTGATTAGCCTGCTGTTCAACTATTAACTTCGGAATGCCGTGGGAAATGGGCTCAGGTACTGTAGATGTTTCTGCAGTTTACAAACCTCTTAGAAGATTAAAATCCCAAGTATTACTGCAAATATTTAAACACCCCTTTCAAGTTGCGGTAGGTTTCAACCGTTTTTGTTGACATCAGGATTTATTTGAAAAAGTGCACAATGAGGGGGCGGCATGGTGGTGCAGTGGTTAGCACTGTTGCCTCACACCTCTGGGACCTGGGTTCGAGTCCCCGCCTGGG
>JAODJX010000001.1:22324607-22336090 GCA_026776945.1 Isichthys henryi
CCGGCCCCGCCCCCCCCCCCCCCCCCCCCCCCGCTTATCCCAGACAGCACAGAACCCAAGGCTGTGGTACACCCAGGACGGGATTACCCTACGTTCCTATATAAGGCTATTTTAGCCCTGCGTTCTCCCCTTCAAAGTGCTGTGGTTCCTCTCTGAAGTGCCGCACTGCTCTAATAAAGACTTCAGGCGGCTCTCGATTGACCATCTTCTTCACTTTGGGTTTGGATCTTTACACTTTATGACAGTGCAGCCTGTATGTTCCCACAACGGTCCGCTGCTGTTATTCATTCCTCGACGACAAAACGAGAACTCTGATAGGACAGCTCAGCTTGTAAGAATGACCGAGAGGAAGCGAATGGAAATCTGATAGTCTATTTACACTAAGCCCTCCCCAGGCTCATTCACTTTATGTAATCAAATGCAAAAAATAAAAACATTACATACATGTATTACCATATGCAGTTGTCCAAAGCAACATCTACTGTAAGTGAAGTCAGTCAGTTGCTGGAACAATCGTAGTTAAGGGCCGTGCTCAAGGGCCCAATGGTGACATCACTCTGCCAGTCAGAGGATATTAAGCAGCAACCTTGCAGTCAAAGGCACAGAGTCCTAAGTCCCACAGCTACATACCACCTACAGATACCACAAACTCATCCATAGTGACTATTGCCTGGGTATGATGTATTTTCTGGGTACTAATTTCTGCCGATCAAGGACATTTTTTTGTAGATACTGGCAGTCAGGAGTTTGCTGTACCAAGCTGGACAGCGTTAAGTCACCGTGAGTTCGCCGCTTCTCCTGCTCAACTCGAGATAAAGCCAGATTCCCCCTGGAGAGAGTCGTATAGCATCCTCACATTCCGTCATGTGGAGGAGACGAGGTAAAAAAAACACCAAATATGGTCTGAAGCGCAGTGTGACTGACTTAGTCATTAAGTGAAAACAGTGCTCTGGTATTAACAGGTTTCCTTGGGGTAGCTGGTTTAATTGTAACAAAATGCATGACTGGTTAGCCAAGTACTTCACATTTCCTAGCTCATGTTCGGTTAGTTAAAGTATGAACAGAAAGTATGAATGGAACTCTGCACGTGGTTTAGGGCAGAACAGTCTTTCATACAGTATTAAGCAGGAAGAGCATGCCAGCTCGACTCGAGCTGCTGATTAGACGGTCTAAGCTGGGCAAGAAGCCACACTTTACTCAGTCTGAAACTTAATTAAGAGTTAAAGGAAACAGCACAACACCAACCTTTGCTCATAAAGTCAGGAAGAGGGCACGACCTGAAGACACTGCATCTACCCTCGCTGATATCTCATGGCTTCGACCCTCTGCTAAACTCCTTCTGTGTTTATTTGACCCTCACTCCCACCTCTTTTTCCCCTCTGCTATGAACAAGAAGTTCGAAACGCTGAGGGACAGATAAAGGTCTGTTGTGAGAAGGATCTTATCTGTCACTCCCTGCCAAAACGCCAGTGTCCTGCCTTTAAAGTAACTTTGCATTTTTCATTAGTGTTTAAGTGTTTTTTAGTTTGTCGTGCATGTATGGATTTTCCGCACTGTAGCTTTGCATGGTTATGGTTTACTGTTGTCAATTTATTTACTGCTACTGTCTATCAATATATAAATGCATTTTTACTGTCTAAATATCTGTGGTGTGTTACTATAAACCTGCAATTTCCTTTGGGATTAATAAAGTATCAATTAATCAATCTATCTATCTATTTATCTATTGATATATGTGTGTGTGTGTGTGTGTGTGTCTGTGTGTGTGTGTGTGTATACGGTATGGTGGCCACCTATCACACTAACCGCAGACCCACTGTGGACACAGGGAGTTAGGAAACTTTATCGCATTTTATGCAGACCTGAAAAACAAGCTGAATTTTGGACACAATTTTATGGACATAAACAGACTGACTAGGAAGAGTTGCAGTGAAGCATTCAGCTTGGCACAAATTGTTCGTCTTTGCCCCAAGGCTCACGTAGCCCCAAAACACTGCCCTCTCCCGTTACATGCCCGCAGGCCGTCTTTCGGGACTGTGGGCGGAAAAGCCTCACCAGACCCTGTGTGACTGGGAAATCGAGAAACACGCAGATCCGCTTCGGCAGCGAGACGGTTCGCCCTCTTTTGTTCACCCGGAATGGGAGCGATTCGGGCCCAAAGCGGCTGGGACAAAACATGTAACTTAAGTCAAATTATCCTTCAGTTTAAGTCTGCCAGACTTTGAAATTGTTACTTAGGCGATAGCAAACCTTACGTAGACTCTATTGTAACTAATAGGTGACTTCCTAATACTCAAATGCTATAGTACAACTACGCTTTTCATAAAAAATAAAAAAATCAAAGCTACTTGTTTGGGTTAGTTATTTAATAAACGCACCATAAAGGAGGCGTAGTTCCTTGCTGCTAAGTAACAGGCTTATATTTTCTTACAACCTGTTATTTTCTGTAACATACCAGACATTCTCACACCTCCCAGAGCCTAATATTTGCTCAGGCACAGGTGAGGGGGTGCGTGTCTGCTGTTGTTTACCTGGGTCAGTCTCCTGGATGATTTATGGCTGTCAGGCCCTGAAACAGCTCAAGATTGGTGGGCAGCAGAGGTCAGAACGTTAACGCCTCGCTGGAAAACGCAGAGCCAAGCAGCCGAGCCAAAAAATGGGTCACTTCAGAGACAGCCGGTGATCATCCCAAGAGCCTCCCGGCGGATAAATGAAAGGTTATATCACTATGAAGTTCAGGTGGGAATAATTCAATATTTTCCCAGAGTGCGACATGAAGCTCCAATTACACCGCATGATGATCTTCATCTCTTTTGTTTATCGTCCTTCTACACACCAACGCAGACACCAAAAACTTAGAAGAATCCAGTCATTTACAAAACTAACTAAACCACTCGCCAAACCTCTGAAAAATCTTTGTAATTCTCATCAAATGTAATTAAAATGTAATTAATGAGGAGTAAATCTTGTACCTTAAAATCAGTACATTCCACGTTATTTTCCTATTTGGAGGCTGATAAGTTTTTAAGTGTTTAATGGGTCTTGTTTCACTCTTCAAAACGAAGAGGAGTGAAACACAGATTTGCTGTGCTTGACACACCCAGCACCCTAACTGCATGTATTTGCAATATAAGGGAAATATGGTGCAGCATAGGGATTAAATTCAAACTAAACACACAGCACAGCGGCTAGGATGCGAACCCACAACACTGGGGGGTGTGAGGCCTACCCACCACCCTGGCCGCTCCCGGATATATAAAGCGGCATGTCATGTCACGCAGCCGAAAGGTTACTGCTTCCCAGGCGGTTTGCATGCGTGTCGGTATCTGAGCTGAGTAAAGGCAGGCGTGTCCAGCGCTACGCCGAGGGCTGGCGATGCAAATGAGAAGCTGAAATGGCTCGGCTGGGCGATGGAGGCAGTATCGGGTTGCGGTGCAGCGGGGCACAAAGCTGGCAAAAGCCTCGCTGCATGTATTTATGAAAGAGGGGAACCGAGTAAGTGGATGAAGACCCTCGCTCCGATCCGGCGGCTGCTGGAAGGTGATGCGTGTCTCAGCATGGAGCTGAAAGACTCGGGAAGCGTCATTCTGAAGTCGTACCTCTCATATGGCCCCTCTAGGATATACTTGGCAGACGACACTTTCTCCTCTCCTATGTCCCACGGACACTCATCTATTAACAAGTGAGTGGTGTATTTAAATGCTTGTTTATTTCCCCGTAATGTTTTGTTTCAGAGTCGATCGGGTGGTTAACCTTCACTGTTTAAGCAAATAAATAATTGATTTATTTGAACCCGCACCTGTTGTTTGGCTTCTGTGGCTATGAAAAGCGAGTTTCAGGGTGTTTTTAGTGACGATCGGCACTGAAAAACTTGATCGGTAAGGATTTTGACAGCGCAGTACAGTTACTCTATCGGAATAGTTTCTGCTTGCAGGTAAACCGGAGTGCGGATTTCAACATCTGATGACTTAAGGGGTTCATACGTATACCTTTCATGAAGCCAACGGCAGAGCCGTCATGAATACCTATATCACGCCAGAACGGACAGGCATACGAAAATAAATCTCCACAGACTTGTTTTTCCTCGCACAGATATATGCCTCACATTCAGCCAGCTGTCTCCGGGGCTTTTAAAAAGCCTCGCACTGAATGCAATGGGACACTTCACTGCAGCTGCTCGGAGGGGGGTAGCATCAGCAAGTTTGCAGTTCAGTTGGCTGAGTAATGTCATTATCGGGGTGTAAAAGTTAACCAGATCTATTGCACCAGGTACAAATACTGCTTAGATTAACTGTGCAGCATTAATTTAGATGCACTGCATGCAGTGAAATCATGATCTGATCACTGTACTCACTTTGATTGTAATCCCTACTCTCTCCTCTCGCCCATCCAAAGTTACAGCCTTGGCTGAGATGCGTCTGCGTCACGTGACTCGTCACTGATCCTTTGATTCCCGTCCAAACCTTTACGCGCCGCACTTTCCTTTGCTCAACCCAGGTATTTCTATCTATTATGAACAGAATCGTGTTTGGCTCCTTTGACAAGGCGACTCGCGTGTAGGTTATCCGTGGTATGCAAGTAGGCCGATGTGCCCTCCTTTCTCTCGATTGCATTGTTTAGACAGTTGTCTCCTGTGTCACGTAGGAGTCCGTTCAGTCAAGGGTCACTCAGCAGCTGGGGACACAAGCACAGGAAAGGATCATGTGAGGGCGGATAAAATCTGGCTAGGAAGTTATCGGGAGATCTTTTCCTTTATTACAAAGAGTGTTAAAAGGAAACAGGGCATCCGGTATTAACGTGTACTTTATTATTATTATTATTATTATTATTATTATTATTTTCCAGCGACTCTGGTGTCCTGCAACAGTCCAAAGACGTACAGTTAAGTAAATTGTCATCTTAAATTGCCCATAGTATCAGTGTGTGCATGTGCCCTGAGATACCCGGCACCCCCTCCAGGGTGCGTTCTGCCTCGTACTCAATGCTGCCTGATACAGGCTCTAGGTCACCATTTAATTAAAAATCAGTTTTAACAATAATGGAACATCAGTAAATTAATCGTGACATTTTTATTCAGGGTATTGCCTTTAAAAAGTACCTCAGGGATTCTTTGTGTCTTTTTGGTATCAGTTCAAATTATAGAGCACTGTGGTTCTGGGTTTCTTTGTTTACCGCGATGACTCTTGTGTGCACTTATTTACAGAAAACTAGCGAGAAAGTAGTAGCTATCTTACACACATTTGGAACAAACTACAAAATCTCTGTGCACTATACTGTGTAAACACAGCTTGCACCTCGTCTCATATTTAATTTCGCATGTCTACTCAAGATCACAAGAATAGACTGAGTCATTTTGCAATGGCTGATAAAGAAGGATTTGGGGGCTTATGGGTATTTTTTTGCGAGGCTGATTGATCTTGGGCAATTATAAAAACACTGTGATATTGTCATCGGTTAAAATAATTACTGCCTTTACGGTTTTATTAATAGCCAAGCCTAAAGTATAGTGCAGTATTATCAGAAATATGTCTACATATTCTCTTGTATTTGAAGTTTTATATCATATGCAGTGGTATAAAATTGCCTCTTTCTGACATTAATATTACTGTTTATAATCTATGGCTCATGGCTATAATTACAGAGAACGTGCCCCTTGAGTTTTGTGTTGTATACTACACTATTTCACATTTGTCAGTAAAAGATTTCTTCTCTGATAACGTGACAATGCACTTGCAGTACTGCTTCAGCACTTACCTGTGGAACTGGATAATAGGAAATGTCAAACTGGCTTTGAGTTTGCAAACCAAATGTTCCTTTGCATCAGCTTCGAGATAATGGTGCGCGTGTGTGTCCAAGCACATGTTTGACGCTTTTACCATGAGAATGTAGTTTCTTGTTTTCTAACCTCTAATTTCTGCTTCTGTTCTGTTACGTATTACTTTAAAAACCGAAATCTCTATGTGTGTTTACAGCCGGCCTCTTCGGTGAGGTGCGTTTGCCAGGTGCCGACAGTGTGTCGCGCGCTCCGAGGCCACGTGTCATTTTGCTCATTCGCCTGGATTTCGTCCTGTAGCATTGCGTCTTGCGGCTAGTGAAACATGTTCGAGGAATTTTTGGCCACATGTGCCATTTGTTAAAATTCATTTGCTTAGCTGAATGGACATTCCCTTTTGATAGATAGATAATACATAAAAATGTGTAGCTGATAAGCGATCGCACTTGAACATAGAAACATTAGGTCATAGATAATTATATAATGTTAGATAAGGTGGAATGTAGCTCTTGTACATTGGGCTCCTGTACATCTTGGCACAGGGACATGGTGTGATGCCTGACTCACAGTGAAATTATGGTCAAGAAGATTGGCATCCCTCAAACACTCAACCGGAAGGACATTATGTAATGTGTGAGGCACAGTAAGAGCCATAGTCCAGTATGTTGATGGTACATGGTTGATATGTTAGAAAATTCACACTTATTGTTAGATGTCAATGGTCATTGTAGAGGGCTTTAACAATTCAGCTATTAACAGCTAGAACTGGTTCTTATTGTAGCTGTTTGACTATTTAAAGATCGTGCTTACAGAATGCTTTTGTTAATTCACTTATATGCAGCTTTGTTTACAATAACTCATCGGCTCACCCATAAATGGAAGTGTTACTGGAGGAATCTAGGTTAGTGAACTGAATGCTATTGATCTTCTAACTGCGTATCCTGCAAAGGGTTATGGGAGCCTCTCGCAGCCACCACAGGGACAAAGGCTGGGAACACCTGCCGCGAGGCACACACAAATGGACGTAACCACCATTAGTCACCTAACTACAGGCCTGTGTGAGACCTTCCAATCACAGGCGCACAGCATCCTAACAGGCTGAGCCCCACAGCGCCCCCTAGCTGTGTTAGACCCGTATAGAGCAATGCTTGGGATTTTAGTTATCCTGATCAGCTGGATCATCAGGTCAGAGGACTTGTTTCTTTATAGTGATCTAGCTGTGGACGCCAGGAACAGAAGCCAGCCCCATATGTAAGCTGTGGCCAAACTCTGGTAGTGACAGGTGCCGTCAGATGAACTTGGCAACGTCTGCTGTCTCCACGGCACTCGGAGATCGCCAGCGGCAGCTTTGTTACTGCTGGCTGCAGGACACACCAGCACAACGGTTAGCAGGACTCGGAAACGGCGATTTCAAGATTCAGCACCAAAGAGTTTTTCATTGTCAACACATCCTTATGCAGAATCCATTGGGCTGATTCTGTTGCTACACATACATACAAATACAGCAAGCAAGTGTATAACATCGACAACACAACACAATACAATACAATATAAAAAGTGTACAAAACTATGTTTGGTTTTGTGCATTTGTACAGCGTAGTACAAATGTGCAGCGTAGTGCAATTGAAGAATGTGCAAATGTTGGTGTCTGGTAATGACCATTTGGATGCTCTGGAAACCTCTGAACAGACTGCGGAATGAGCGTGCACCATGCCGTTTGAACGGCAGATGACCTGCTTGGTGCACAGTTTGACGACGAGCGGCAGAGGCCGGTTGAAGGCGTGCTGTGATGTTGACCACTAGCAGGCGTTGGGCACTTGCATTGTGTCACGTTGTCCGGCAGCTGGATCGAAACGGAACCAGAGTGAAGCTGTACCAAAACAGAAACATGCAAAAAGAGTTGAACATGTGGAAGAAACATGAACCTTAACAACTTAACAAAAAGTCGCACCAGCTGAGAAGGTCTTGGTGGGGGAAGTTCATAGGCTACCTGGAGTTAACAGTGTATATCCTATGCAGACTGACACTCTATGTTAATTGGATTATACGCTTGTAACATGTTTACACATATTTAAGTCTTTAAATCACTCAAGACTGAAAGCCAGTAATAGTGGTGATTATGTAGTCCAAGCTGCATTCCCGCAGTGAAGCAGTCCATCAGCAGAGCTAAATGTGGCGATTACGTCAACGAAGGAGCATCTTGGGTGACTTCCTTGTCTCGTATCCAACAATGCCGCCCGTCAACATTCCAGGTGGATTTCCGCCAGGGAGGTGTGACCGTTGTTGTCTTGGTTTTCTGACGC
This sequence comes from Isichthys henryi, assembly GCA_026776945.1. Taxonomy (NCBI): domain Eukaryota; kingdom Metazoa; phylum Chordata; class Actinopteri; order Osteoglossiformes; family Mormyridae; genus Isichthys; species Isichthys henryi. The sequence goes on from JAODJX010000001.1 coordinate 22,332,684, forward strand.
TTGTTCCTGAAGTTCCTGTGCATGGCACTCAGGGGAGCGGGGGCTCTGGGGGTGCCATGCCATGTAGATTGGCTGCCATGATGGATCAATGTGATGCAGAGAATGTCCTTACCCACGCCTGGCGATCCGGCCGTTTTTACTCAGTTTAATGAGGGTTTGTTTACCTTGCTAGCTTATGCCTGAAACTTCCCCCCAGAAATGCTTTAAGCCATAGATTGGATTAGATCAGATGAACTTTATTGATCCCAGAGGGAATTGCTTGTGCAGACATCAGCAAGAAGCATAGAACAGCGATGCATATGCATTTAGTGCATGATAAGACACAAGGTGCGAAGACAAGCACACAGAGTGCAGCTGAGTAAACAGTGCAGAGATATTAAGAAGTACACAGAACAGAAGGGGAATCCTGAAAACCAGAATATAATGGAATATAAATGAGATAAATATTAAGAAAAAATAATAATAAATTAGCTGATGGAATGGTGCAATTGGGGACATAAAAATTGGAGGGGACACATCACCTCCAATGTTTAATTTGGCCTCATTCACCCACCCCTCCCCCAAAAAAGAAAACATTTCCATTTAATGTCAAACACTCCTATGACCTTGTATGCGCTTAAGAAGCTGATGTCACAGGGACTTTCAGTGTGGCAAGATGAGCTGTTTTCTGACATGTTATGGCTGGAGATGGAGTGACACAAAGTGAGGAGGCGATATGGACTGACAGTGAAGTAACTCGGGTTTATAAAATAAGCACTAAATTTATGCACCTGGCTGACGGCAGCTGGTTTTAAAATGCTGCTAACCAGGAAAGTGCTTTTTATGAAAAAGACCCTTAATGAATTATTGATTCTTAATGAGTTGCCTAATTGTATTTCCTCTCTGATGGGATAAGAACTTATTCAGATAAGTGATTTTTGTGGCTGGATGAGTGGATCTTTTTGGAGCTTAATTCTGTTACATCTTTAGCTTTCAATTGCAACTCTTCAAGTGATAAATATAAAATTTTACTTCTCTGCTTTCGGGATTCCTCCATGGCACCTTGTTAATAACATTACATTTCTCATTTAGGACTGATGTGTAATATCACTCAGAAACTGGGAAAAACATGCTAATGCTAACCTGCTCCCCATTTATTGCCCATAACATGCTAATGCTAACCTGCTCCCCATTTATTGACCATAACATGCTAATGCTAACCTGCTCCCCATTTATTGCGCATAACGTGCTAATGCTAACGTGTTTGTCCATGACTTCCCCATAACATGCTAATGCTAACGTGTTTGTCCATGACTTCCCTATAACATGCTAATGCTAACGTGTTTGTCCATGACTTCCCCATAACATGCTAATGCTAACGTGTTTGTCCATGACTTGCTAATGCCAACCTATTTCTCATTTATCGTCCATGTCTTGCTGTTTCCTGGAGATGCTAGCCTGGGGGAGTAAAATTACCTCATTGAGATGCGTAACTGTTAAAATCCTCCTCTGCCCTCATTACTCAACTCCATTTAGCTTAATGGGCTTGTCCATCCTCTCTCACAATAGGCCCTGTTTTTGTAAACAAACAACCCTTACAGCGTGCTACCGAACAGATTATTGAACCATTTATGCGGAAAATGGTTAATCTGGTTGGCACTGAGGTGTTTTTCTTGATCGATATGCAGAAAACCCTTATTCTACTCATTTATGTTTTCGTTAGAAGCTTTTTCGATTACTGCCATTCTCCAAATGGCTTAACAGCAGTAGATTATCGATCATACCGAACAGCTATTAAAGAAATCTGAAGTTCTAATGAGCCAACTGACTCTCAAATGGCCACCAAGGTGCTCATGATATATTTGTATGAAGGGACGGGCCTTTGGAGAGAACCTTTTGATTCCGTTTGTCCCCTTCTGGGTTCACTTTCATTTCTTATTATCAGAGATTAAAATCCTGTTTACCAGCGGGTTGAAATCCTGTGATCCTCTGATAGGATATAAGGACCGAGTGACTCCCTTCCTCAGAGATGAACTCATTTCTCTGTCCTAAGTATCTGTATTTGCAGAAGTTATTTCCAAAGATGTTCCTGGTATGGATAAGTATTCTCCTACTTGAAACATATGCCCCAACTACATACTCAGTGGCAAACCTAATCTGTCGTCAGGACAGCTTTGGTGAGATGGAGCGGAGATGTGACTGACCTGCAAAGCTGCTGGTGGAGAAATTTTCAACCAAGTATGTGCGATTTCCCCTACAGAAACCCCGGGGAAGTGGAACCATCAGAAAGCTGAACTCTGATCCCATTCTATCATCCATATTCTACAAAAAGCATTATTATTCATATGGTTGTTCATTGTGTTTATTAGTTTTAATTTGTACACTATTTATTACAATGGTGTATATTACCATGTTTTGGGTACACTTCCCATTTTACTCTATAGTTTTTATTTGCAATGCTCCATTACTGCTGTTGTGAGTTTGCACGCAAGTGTTTCATTCACCCGTACTTCCCAAGTGTCAAGTGATGTGACAATTAAAGTGATGTCATTTAAGATGTGGAAGAGAGAGACTGAAAGCCAGCCAGGCCTACAGAGGGCTGTGACTGCATGGCGTTTTCCTTCAGTCCGCTAGCGCGCAGTTAGATGTCAGCGGATTAATTAAAAGTCATTACTGGGACAGGAATTAACAACCACCATGTGTTGCAGGCAAGTTATTTTGGACTACATTCCAGTTAGCAGATTATTATTAGAGGGGAAAATCCAGGCGATATTATTTTCTCTCTGGACTATGACTAATAAATCAGTTACCAATGGACTTTAATCCCTTATTGAATAATCGTCCACCTCAAGACTATAGAAGTCTTAGCGTTCAGTTTATTACTGTCCCTTATACCAGTGTGGCAGCTCCTATGGTTCTGACAATGGAATCAGTCCTTTTGAGATTCTTCAGCATGGTGCTGATGGCAGAGGGGAAACATCAGCGAGCACGTCAGCCTCTGACCCTTGTAGCTGGTGTTACGTTTCTGAACAAATGCGGTTGGGAGTGTTTTACATGAGGAGCTGTAGCAGGATGTTGAGGGCAACCGCAAGTAAAAGAAACGCATCACCTCCTGTTTTAAGGATGCAAGAGAAATGGCACAGTAGCCTTTCTTTTCCGTTCACATGCCTATTTTTAGGCCTGAAGACGGTAAGTGGTTTAATAAATGGTTTGTGTTGGAATGGCTGCCCATGAGGATCTCCTTGATTTTGAGAAGGTGAAGTCACCTTGGCTGCCATTTTTAAATTACATGCACGACTATTAATTTGAAAGATTTATTTTTTTTTGGGGCCAGTTACCCATCCATTTTCTAAACCGCTTATCCTACTTGGTCGCGGGGGGTCCGGAGCCTATCCCGGAAGCAATGGGCACGAGGCAGGGAACAACCC
>JAODJX010000001.1:22340655-22356338 GCA_026776945.1 Isichthys henryi
GAATGGTGTGTGAGTGTGCCCTGCGATGGGCTGGCCCCCCATCCTGGGTTGTTCCCTGCCTGGTGCCCATTGCTTCCATCACGAAAAGACAAATTTAATAATTCTCAGGCATGACATAGTCTCAGAGTGTGTGTGGGGTGTGATTCTCTGTATGGGTGTGTTGTGTGGTTCTCTTGTGCCTCTAATTAGTAGGTTGCTGGTTCAAATCCCAGGGGACTTTTTTTTTCCCTTTGGGCCCTTGAGCAAGACCCTTAACCCCCAGCTGCTCCAGGGGTTGTCTGACAATCTCTGTTTAATTATACAAGTAGCGGAATCGCTCACAAACTGTGATGAGGATAACTGGCTGGAAAAAGCATGGATCTGATGTTTTGTATGAAGTATAAGTAAATATCTGCAATTATTTTTAATTACAATGGAGCACTTTTTAAATATCATCCAGGCTGCCACAAATATAGATGGTAGATTACTGTTGCTTAGAGAGATATTAGTCACTGTGCAGGAATGTGGATTAATGGATTATCGATGTCACTTTGAAGTGGGATCACAGTTGTGCTCTGCAAGATCAATTGGTTTGCACAGTGAGATCTCTGGCTTGAGGCTTGGGCCCTTTATTCTGCGGTAATTCGGTGTGTGAGCACCTTTGTTTAAAGGTGAGAACTCTGAGAATCCCTCTTTCATCTCACTGCCGCTTTCTGTGGAGTTGTTTTCAGAAAGTCGAGGTTCGTCAAACACAGGCTAGACTTTTTCTTTTCTTTTTTTTTTGTTTACCGTCGTAGATCTAAATGCTCCTTCATCGGCCTAATAAAAGCTCTGGCAAGAGGGAGATTAGCAGGAGCGCGGCTCGGTAACTGCTCGCCGTGTCGAGGGATTACGTGCTTGGAAACCACACTACACAGAAGCTCCAGTAGGACTTTTGTATCTAGTGAAGGGTTTGTGCAAGATGTGGAGGGTTGTGGAGGTTTTGGGCAGGGCTGAAGTCATCTGACTTTCCTTCACTTGACGTCAGTTACTGATGATATGAAACATTCTTCTGATTGCTGCCCAACTGCAGTGTCAGCCCAAATGTGACGTCCATTTTATATCCCTGTATCTTCACCCTGGTGCTGAAGCTCCTCTGTCATGTCCATGTTCTTACTGCCCTGGTTGAGGGCACAGAAACAAACACGATGTCCAGAAATTTCCTGAATGTTCTGGTGAGGGCCGGCCCCCTGACCCGGTACTGCTGTGCTCCCCAGGAAGGTGTGCTGCCTGGGTACGGCGAGGATGACTTCTGAGGAGGCGACACATGCGTCCCCTCGGAGGTGCTCCGCCTCCTCACAGGAAGCCCCGCCTCCTGTGGAGTGCTGCTCGATGGAGGACTACTGGAGCGAGAGGAAGAGCATCGAGGAGGAGGGCAGTCAGAGAGGGAACGTGTCACCATTGGAGAGGCGGAGCATGGATGGTACGTGCGTGGGGTATCAGCGGGGGAAACGAGCCTGGGGGGGCCACGCCTAGGGTGGGCAAGTCAGTCATGCCTTCAGTCACTCACTACAGAGGGACCAACCTTATTATTAGCTAATAATATAATTTGAATTGATGAGTGACAAGGGAGGGGGCACTCCAGGGGCCAATCAGCTTTCAGCTGGGGGCACTGCCCCAGTGGCCTCTCCCCTGTACAAACTGCTGCTACTTATATTTAGCTCAGGCTATTATCCAGAGCCAAGTACCAACCATAAAGGGGAAAACTATAAAATACTCCGTGCTACTATGAAATGTATGAACCGGTGATGACTGCCATATTGGTAAGCTGTACCAGTGCACAGGGAACTTAAATTAGAATTTTAGAACAGGCTTTTTCATGGACACCTATGCCGTGAGTGATGGGAGGGTCCTTTCTTTCTGCTTTTTTTCAGAGGCTGAGATGGAGGAGGCGTGGCTAAAGGACGCGGGGCTGTCCACACTGGTGTCCGACACCCCCGGGGACCCTCAAGTGCCTGCGGAGGCGCTGCTGTCCACGCTGACACGCTCGCAGGCGGCCCTCGTCAGGAAGCGCATGGATAACTACACGCAGACTTTGCGCAACCGCAACAGGCAGTGTGTGCGGCACGTGCGGGATGTGTTTCCGGGCAGGGTAAGTGGGCTGGGCGGAGCCTCAACCATAACCATGCTTACATAGAAGGCACTGGATGGATTATCCCAGTGCACCCATACCAAGCGCCTCGGAGTGCTACAGTATTTGGAAATAAATTGAATTGATTTAAATAAGGAGGCATCTCTAAATTATCCGTGGTTTGAGCTTGTGTGCGAGTCTTGTGATGGACCGGCATCCTGTCCAAAGCATTCCCCCTACTGGGATCGCCTCTCGGCCCCCCGATGATCTTATATCGGATGAGCTGCCGCGGGATGGATGGCCGAATGGATGGAATTCAGTGATGTCATCTCATCTGGGTTCGTGCTTATCGTACGATTTAAGGTGGTGTGTCTCAGCTGGTGGATTGCAGGATCATTCTCAATGGGTCTCAATGTGTGGTTTAAAAAAAAAAAAAGATACTTTTGCCATTTTGAGCCCCTCCAATGACTGTCATAATGTAGGTCTTCAGGCTAAGCCAGTTAAGCACCACTGATCTAAAGAGAGGTAAGAGAATGAATTACGTAATTACATGAAATACAGCTACTCTTTTATTTCAGTTTATCTATTGTGCCTGGGAGTGTAAAGATAAAGACTTTGATAAATCGATGGAGGCACTGAGCACAGTTGGACATCCACTTTGTGACTTTCAAACAGGGATGGTTTCCGCTAACTGCGTTCAGTACGATGGTCATGTTTGTTCTTGTGAAGCAGCTCTTGCTTGAATATTTGTATTAATGTGTTATTAATGCAAATATTCAAGCAAGAGCTGCTTCACAAGAACAAACATGACCATCGTTCTTTAATATCTTTTGCCTTCTTTGGTATCGTTTGGTGTCATTTAGCGAGATATTTAGCTGTACGCAGTGCATGGAAACGTCTGATCCCGTCTGAGCACATGGCAGAATGGCAACATGGTTTGGCATGAGATAGTGATGCTCGTCGATGCTCAGTGATGCTCGCCGATGCTCGATTAGGTGATAATGCTGCAATCTTGTCCTCCTGCCAGTCTCCTCAGCCCCCTGGCGTCTCCATCTGTTACTCCTTTACATAGTTCTGCACTGCAGGTTTTAGTGAAAGCTCCGAGGTCACCTTCGTGGGGAAGGAGTAAGGGTCCACTGGAGGCCGAAGGGATGGTGACGAGCTTGGGAATGACATCAAGGGCTACGGGGAGCTTGCCTTGTTAGGACCGTGTCCAGTACGCCCAGACCTTCGTCGCTGAGGGGGGAATGTCATGTAGGATCCCTGGACGTGATGTCATGCGGTGCACGGTGACGACATCCCAGGCTGCCTGCTGGACATTCACTGGGAGTCATGCAACCCCCGCCCCACCCCCCACACTAAGAAGAGTGACTAAACCAGTGACGCATTCCCAACATCCTGAAATGGGGAGCACTTTGGGAATCGCTCGACATCTAATATAACGACAAGCTGGATAATAAAAGTACTTATTCTCTCCGCTGTTCCAGTAAATGACTGTTAAGTCCCTCCCCCTCCATCACCCCAGGCTGGACGGAAGGCGGTCGTCCTATGAGACCCTCGGATGTCTTTTGTCATAGATATATTGATATAAAGAGCATAAAGGCGAATTGATAATTCAGTAAGAGATCTGTGGAAATGCAGCTGTAAAAGGTATCGCTTAGTGGGCATTAAATAGCAAGTATTATGATGCAGGTCAAAGTCTTAGTCATAAAAGTTACGTTCGAATGCCTCTGTGGGCTGCCGTTTGCCCTTTAATGGGAAATCACCTCGGTACGCATGCATGGAAAACAGATCGTCTTGCCTAAGGTAATGATTACTTAATCAAGCTATGAGCCATTGTTTACAGCCCTCCAGCATTTACTGCCAAATTACCTATCGCAGCGTAGAAGGCCGGCTAAATTAGCTAGATAGCTGATGGGCTTTGAGACTATTGAGAGGGAAAGCAAATATTACGAGGGTGCTGGGTTATTTTACGCAGGTCGCACATCCATCCTATCAGCTGCTTCCTGCCCGCAGTGTGTGATGCTGCTTGTGTGTCAGTTTCCTCCAATCCCGTTATCAGTTAATAAATGTGGCTGTGGATGTGTGCCCCTCTGCAGTGCCCGTGACATCACTGTGCCAGCCCACTACGCCGAAGAACTGAAATCCCTGCATACCCTTAAGCCGAGAGTCCGGTTAAAAATTTATCTCCACCGACAAAGAAACAGTCTTTCCATGTCTGGAAGTTTCTGTGAGGTGTGTCCTCAGGAAGTGTGATAGCTTAGGCCTGCAACTGAATGTTGCGGGAGAGTCACACCGGCCTATTGGAAAGCCGCGTTTCGCACCTTCACCAGGGGATTCGCCTCACCTGCCGTGCTGATGAATTTTAGAGGGAGATAGATGAGGAACAGAAGCAGCTGTCGAGATTCTGGGTGAGAGAGGTAAAGCGCGGCTTAAGAAGCGGGGAGACGTCGTGTGTGTAACTGAGATAAAGTTCCTTGGAAGAAAAAAAGAGTGACAGCCATGGACTGGCAGGCATTTCTGAAGGCCTCTGTCAGTGATCCAGTATGCTCGCTGTGTCAGCTTCGATCGACTTTCCAATAAACCAACTGGCCAGACACTTATGTTATCTGTATTGGGGAATTTTTTGGCGGCTCCAAACTGATCCTCTTTGAAGTGTTTTTTATAATTATTTTTTTAATATCTTACCCCTCGACTGGGTGGCATCATGTCCTTGGTGCCTCTGCCAGGGAGAGCCCCCAGTCTTACTGTAACACTCTACCCCCCCTACGTTCAAATCTGGCCCTTGAGGACCAGCCCTGCTGTACTCCACCCCCTGGATGCATGGATTTTCAATCCCATACAGAGCTGACATGTCGCCGATCTTTCTGAAAGACTGGATCCAGTTGCAATGGTGAATGGTATCATGTGGCAATGGGCTAGGAAGATGGAATGGAAGATTTTGTTTGGGGAACAGAAGTGGAGATGGGCTTCACGAAATGGCAGAGAGGAAAAGCGAATGGCAGAACCAGCCATCTCTGTTTCGGTGCTGGATTCCTGAGCGGCGGATGGGCAGGGTGTTAGTCAGCTGAGCTGGTTGTGTCATCAGGCAGAGAGGGAAGCTAAGTTTAATTTATTGGCACTGACACTGCAGTACATGAATGAGCTGGTCACCTGACCTCGCCCCACCCTAAGATGCCTGTGAACTTTGTCCTACACATTAAAATCAAAATGAAACTGCCTTTACTCACCGCAAGGTTAAAAATATCCCTCTTACAATATCCGGGCTGTCCCGTGATTACGCTCCTGAGACTGTAAGAGATGCCTCACTCTTTACGTTAATGATTCAATATTGGGAGTTCAGCTCTGCGTTCATTCTTATTAAGCTCATTATGCGGGCGCCGTTCCTGACGGCAAGGTTGCACATGAATTTATTAAGTAATTTCCATTCACAAAAAAAGATAATACCATGAGGTTTGTAATTAAAGAGGCACGCACTGAGCCACTGCATCTCCCTTTAATCTGAAACCTCTATGCGTTGTTTGCTCTTTGCAGCCTGGACACGACCCTGAGGTTGCTGAGTTGCCCCCCCCTAAGCCCCAAGTCCCGCCCAAGCTTCCTGTTTGGATGCCCGTCCGAGGTGGTGAGTCTCCCGGTCTGACTACCTCTCCCACAGGGGAGGGAAAAGCATTCTTGGTCATCACCTCTTACACAGGCACTCATATTGAAGATGGCAGCAATACAGCCAATAATAAACAGTAAAAAGAAACGCACACTAGTGGCTGAAACTGTGGAAACACTTCCAGTTTTTAGAGATTGCAGAACTTTATTCCAGTTACTTATTTATTCATCCAGTGTAAGATATTTGTAAACATTCTATGATTGTTTATAAACATCACTGCCAGTATTCTTGTAGTAATTTTTAAAGCTTAATGCCAAAAATACTAGGTCTTTCCACAATTTTGAATACAGTATATGACAGCAATAAGGTTAAAGCTTGGAATTTCAACGACAGCTTTCTATGATGCTGCTTACAGTACTGTAATCGTGTACCTTGCATTATCATGGTAATAAGTAGCAACTTTCTCCCCAACCAAAAGTCCCAAGGTCTGTTCCCTTCGATTTCATTGCAAGAATTATTTGCATTTCTTTGTAGGTCTAATTTCGTGGGAGGGGATCCTGTCCATACTTCGTCAACCGCTGTATTTTATACTCCTACTGGCTCTGATTTTAATGTATAATATATTTTTATATATTTTATTTGCACATATCCCACATGTTTTGTACAGTTTGTTCCCCACATCTTGTCTCATGCTTATTCGAAGTCCCTATATTTTATTTATTTGTTTATTAATAGTACATTTTCTGTTTTCGTCTCGGTGTCGTTTTGCTTGTTTTTGCCTTGACGACGTTTAAATCGCAAAGACGTACCACAGTTAAAAGCACTGGCGTGTGCGATTTCTGCATGGTGAATGAAGTGGGATTCTGATCCTGACACTTCCTCTCATCCATCTTGCGTCACAGGGGAAGGCCGGGCGTCTCTCACCCAGCAGAGAATGGAGACCCTTTCGTTTGAGCAGCCGTACTCGGAAGCGGCTGCCTCGTATAAGAGAGACGGGGAGTGCCGGGCACTCAGGAGTGTCAGCGGAGAGATGCTGGTGCGTCCCCTTCTCCGATCTGTCTCATTCGTCTCTCCAAAACCACCACAGCCTCCTGCAGAAGATCCACTTTGTAGTGTTTCAGAAATGGCCGCATTCAAACGCTTCTCTCATCTCTGTCTGCGCTGAAGAAGTTTCAGCCCCCCAGACCTAAGCTGGGCCTGACGGACGTGCAGGACCTGTCATCGGAGGACATGAGGAAAATCGGCTGCATCGCTTTGATCGAGCTCACGACCTTCTACGACTGCCTGGGCATCGAGCTGAAGCAGAACCGCACATTGATTCCCCACAAGACCGGTCGAGGTTGGGCCACAAATCTGTTTCCCTTCCCCTTCTCTTGGGTCGGGCTGTTCTGTCTCCACCATCACTGTTTGTGAACTTACCGCTCTTACCTGTGTCTCTGCAGAAAGTAGAATTTTCGGAGTTTCCCTAGTAACACTACTGGAAAATGACCGAAAGATTTTACCCGGTTCCAGGGTTCCGCTTGTTTTCAGAAAGGTAAGACAGTCTAAAAAATAAATTTCCCTCTATAGGACACACTGCCTGCAGCCCAAATGCAGCATGTTGTTGTCAAATTCCATTAAGAACAACATTTCCCAAAAGTGGCTCTGAGTTTGGGCTTGTTTGTGGTTATTATTTCTTGGAATGTATGATCTCAGAACATTTGCCAGTCTGAGTGATTCCATGCTGTGATTCAGCTGTACACAGGGGTGTCCGGCAATGGGAAACAAGTCTGTGGTTGGGCGGGTATTTTCAGGTCTTTCAGAGGGTTGGCTGTCGCTGTGTTAATGTACCCTCACGTCATGGGTCAGTTCGTCAGACTTCATGACAGCTAATCTCGTCCTTCCTGGAGGAGACTTGTGATTCATGGTATTCCTGTCTCCCAGAAAGGCTGAAACCTACAGATACTAGGTACCACCCTCCCCCCACACAGCCTCCAGCAACCTTGGACATTGTCCAGAAGTGATTGCTGTTGGTTTTGGCAGATGGGTGAAACAAGAGGGATGAGTACTTTCATCCTTGGGGTCGTGATGTGTGTCAGTACATCCAGATACCGTCTGTCCAAATAAGACATTTCTTGGTATAATATGAAAATTTCCTAGATAGGGCTGCATGGGGTTTGCTGGTAATCATGGTAATTCATTACTAAGCAGACATACATGCATCTCTGCATACCTACTTATAGTTTTATTATTCTGGCTTTACTGGAGAGCTTTTTCTTAAATATAGTATCAGTTGAAAGTCCGGACACCTGCTTTTGATGCATTACTCTCTGTTTTAGCTACTGTGCCGTATGTTATTCGGCTTATGATGAGGCAATCAATTAATGCATCAAATATTGTAATGACCAAGAGAAGTGTTCAACATCTCAAACATTTTTCAGATTTTGCTTCGATGACAGCATTGCCACCTGGAATATATCCCCAACAGTCCTGAAGGAGTTTCCTCAAGTTCTGGGCATGAATTAGCCGCTTTACTCTTACCCTTCGATTAAGCTCATTCCGAACCAGCTCCATTGATTTACGTCTTTCCTTGTTCACAAGATAATACTTATTACATAACCTTGAGTTTGCTTACGGTCATTATCTTGTTAAAAAACAAATGATTTTCAGTAGGTGTGTCCATACTTTTGACCGGTACTATAAAATATAAATACAGTAAAAATATACATTGTATCAAGAAATAACCATTCCCATGGTTAATGTTAGCTAAAATGGGTGGGTAAAATGTTAAGTTGCTGTTTCTGCAGCCTGTGTGGCGGCCTAGCATTTTGCCCTGGAAGTGTCCTTTTGACACCGTATGTGGTTTGTGGAAGAAAGCCCCTAAAGGCCTTTAGGGGAACATGTCAGACGAGAGCTCACAGCTGCTTCGAAGAGAGGGTCCTCCCGACCTTGGCAGATTCGTGCCCCTCATGATTTGCCCAAAATGGGAACAGAGCCAAGAAATGCTTTCTAGGTCAGGTTGAAATTGATCGCTGGTAAAGGGAGCAGAGGGGAAGTGACTGAGGTTCACGCTTCCTGTCGCTGCTGGGCCAGCAGGTGGTGTCGAGGTAAACAATAAAGGCACAACTTGCCTTTCAGAAAGAGACGAGTGGGTGGAACCAGGGAGCCGAGAAGGTCTGCGGTCTTGTTTTGTCTCTGCATCTGAATGTGGGAATTTGAGTCTCAGTGCTATCAGGACGCAGGAAGCCTCTCCTTGAGGTGTCTGCAGGGCTGAAGCTGTAACTTATAATAACTCCCTGAGCTCTAATCTCTGGAATACCAGTAAGAATAGTACAAAACTATATTGCCAATATCTGTAGGCTTTTCAAAGGTTTGAGGCTATTTCAGTCCATTTTTCATGATGCTATGAGATCTCGGTGAATTTCAAATTATTTTAAGAGTGGCTTATTTTAAATAATAGTGTTTCTCTTAAGAAGCATGTAGTGTTCACAATGAACTAAAAGAAGGTTAGTAATTAGATTTGCGAATATTCCGCGGCATGCTACTGGTACTAGCATTATGTTGTGCTGTGTGGTGAAAATAGTAAGAAAACAAGTCGAACTTGTTTGTGTATTTTGCATGCAGCATTGTGCCTGTAATGTCTTTGCACAGCTGCTGTCCAAACTGGAGCAGACCGGACTGCAGACGGAGGGCATCTTGAGAATCCCAGGGTCTGTTTCTAGGGTGAAGGTAAGACCGGGTGTGATGGTGGCAGCTGACTAAACTCAAAAATAGAGACTCCGCAGATCTCAGCATTCTTACTGAGTTCCGCAAAACCCTTCTTCTCCAATTCCATAATGTCTAAAAGAGTTTACAAGATCAACAAGTCAACAAGTCAACTCTCACTTCAGAAACACTGTACTTTATATTACAAGTACAGACAGATGATTTCACGATTGCTGGCTGAGCGCTCCTATAATTTAGCCTAGGTGTCAAGTGTCGCAATGTGACACCATTTCATAGCATTACCCTCAGCTGCATGCCTTGGGTCCGGTTAGCCTTGCCAGGCTAACACTGAAACACAGTGGCTGGCTACAAAGCAGCCGGATTCAGTTTTTGTGGCGGTTTCTGCACATAGCGGATCGCCACGGTAACTCACTCCTCCCATTTGACCGTTGGCAGCACCTGAGGCAAGAGCTGGAGGCCAGTTTCTACGAGGATCGCTTTGACTGGGAGCAGGTGCGCCAAAATGACGCCGCGAGCCTGCTCAAGACATTCATCCGGGAGCTTCCATGCCCCCTGCTCACCCAGCGGTACCTGCCAACCTTCACCTCCGTGCTAAGTGAGTCTTGGTTCTGTGGTCCTATGAAATGCTCCACCCTATGGTCCTGTATGCCTCTTCTTCCTCTTCCTCTTAACCACCAGTCTTGTTAGGTTCATAAAAGCCTTGGTAATCTTCTAAAAGTCCATTGATGTGTGCTGAATGTAACATTGACTTGACTATCTACCTGTCGCTCTGGTTGTCAGGTATCTCATCGCCGAGGCATCAAATCCAAGCCCTACATCTCCTCATCCTGCTCCTGCCCGAACCCCACCGAGACACCTTGAAGGTATCATTCTGTTAAACCGGCGGGTCTCGCAGTCCAGCATCTCCGGTCCCTGTTGTCAACTGACAGCGAATATTGATCACACTCTGAATCCCTGAAGGATCTTCCCTTTGTTGTGGAATACTATCAGCCCTCGTGTATTGGCGCTTTGTGATTTGCGAATTCACAGATCCGTGAAAATGACATGTACATGTTTCCTTTACGTATTTTATTGAATTGTACCTTGGTTACGTATATGACTTCGGTTAATACGTTTACTGTCCCGTTCGTTTACTCATTTTACCTTACTGTGAATGCAGAAGAAAACAGCAGCCAATGCCCTGTTCTATGAATTAGTAGGGGTAACATAAGTATACTGTACTGTAAATGTGCTACTGTGACAAATATCCGTTACGCGATACTGTACTCTATATTTACATCAAACATTTGTTTTTTTTTTTTTAAAGGTAATGTATTAAGCTAACTTTTAAATGAAATTAAAGTGTTTTGGGAGCATGACTGGGGTCATGTTTAGGGTTTAAACTATAGAAATAAGCACATATAACCATTTTTTGTGACTCTACCAAACATCCGCGAATCCTCCTCATTCACAGTGGGTTCTGGAATCTAACCTCGCGAATGTCCAAGGTCTTACTATACAGTTAAGTTCTGGGAAAAGCCCAAGAACCCAAATCTTCTATTCTTAGTTAAAGCATTTAAACATGCAGCATAGATTATTTGAAAATGAACGAGCTTCAGGAGGTTGGAAAAACAAGTCTGACCAGCAAATCTCCCACATTGTGAAAATCTGGAAAGATGACAGTGCGTTTTTCCCTCGTTAGACGTATTATTCAGCGGTAACTGCAGCAGTCTCTGTGTCGTGCCTCTGTATAGAAACACAAAGTAATTGGTTGTCACTCATGGCTTGGTGTCAGAATTGGTGTCACAGATGCAGAGCTGTATAAAGAAACGTTTCATGGAAGGAAGGCAACATTTATAATTATCATACCATTAATATCATTGGCGTCTAGCACAGAAATATTAACGGTATATTAAGGGCTTTAAAATCAAGATGTTGTGTAGGCATCTAGTGATCCACTGCTAATCTATATTCATCATTCTGTTGATCTGCTGTTTAGCTACATTTATCCCTTATAACCACTGTGTATGTACACATGATTATGCTTGAAGTTCGGTTTTAGCACTCGGTTGACTTGACTATCTAATTTTGAGAAATTAAACCTGTTAGTCTTCTTGCCTCCATTTTGTATAGCTTTCTTATAGTTGTGGTTATGCTTGTGTCACGTGTGTTTAAACGTGTTATTTGGTTTTACCATAACTTTAGATGAGGTTCTCGTGATTTACTTCATAATATTGCTCCTGCTCTCTCATCCATCGGGAAAATACTGTTGGCAGCCTGGTGGTGTTGGAGTGGAGATGAAGGTCGATCCTGTTTCTGTTTCCTAAGGCTTTACTGGAGTTTCTGAGGAAGGTGGTGGCGCATGAAGAGAGGAACCGCATGAGCCTGTGGAACGTCTCCATGATTGTGGCACCCAACCTCTTCATCTCCCGGGGGAAGACTGGCAGGCCGGAGGAGATCCAGGGGGCAGCTGGGGAGGCCTACCTGGTGCGACTCCTCATTATGCACCAGGACCTCCTCTGGAAGGTAAGCTGTCCTCTCAGATCGAAATAAATCTCCCAAGCAACATGACACGGAGAACCACAAAGGGCCAAATCAATTTTTTCTGAATATTCTTTTAAACCAAAAATAAATCCTTAAAATCGGTCGGTGGTTTTCTCTTCCCAGGTCCCCTGCTTTTTAATTGGTCATGTAAGACAGATGAATGAAGCTTCTATGAACAGGAAGACCACATCCTCTGAGAAGTGCAAGAAGAAGCTTCTCAGAAGAAGGCAGCCAGAGCGTAACAAAAGAGACAGAAGCGAAGTATGGAACCAGCGACTTTCTAAATGCCTTTAGTCCCGTCCGCACATAACTTGATAGTGTTTAACGCCAAAAGGCTAGTGTGTGATCCTGAATGGACGTGCATTTGAAGTCACGGCCCAAAATTACTCTGGCTTATGTCCACAGCTCAGTGACTTTCGGGATGGGGTGATTCGGGTACACGCTCCCCAGCACGCAAAGGTTTCCATGGCAATACGGCTGGACGGGGAGACGAAAGCGAGAGACATCATCACCCGCTTTCACTCTGAGACCAGGTCAGGAGAGGGGCTGCCTGTGTCCTCGTCACCGGACCCTCTCTCTCCCAGGTGTCACCACCTGTGAGCCCTCAGGTTCTCTCCTGAAATTTCCTTCATCTTCTCTCCAGCAGAGGTTCGCGAAGTACCAGTCGGAGACATAGAGCCTATTTATTTGAAGTCGGAGGAAATATCGGTATGAAATTAATAAGCATTTTTTGCTTTTGATGCTTCGCGAATCAATTCGTTAGCGCTGCAACTGATTAGCACTTTGTAATCCATTCCCTGGCTGAGTGTTTTATCATTTTTTCCAGGTGAGCGCTGCTTGGATCCTGAGACGTATCTCCTCGACTTGCACCATGTGAATCCCAACTGCGAGTGGATTTTAAAGCCTCGGACAGTGTGACGGTGTGTTGCTGCAGGAAATAACAGGCTTAACCAGATGCAATGGGGGAAAAAAGGCCCTGTTTTGCCCTCTGCTGGACATTCTCGAGACTACAAGTCAGGGTGACTTAGGTTTCTATTGGTGGTATGCAGATGCGAGGCGAGTGAGCTGCACCTTGGACACGACAGCCTGGAGCTGAAAGATGAGCTGCAGCTATTGGGGGGGGAAAATTCTGCTCAGAAGCCCCTCGCCTGCAGACCACTGTATTTCTACAGGCATTGTCTCATGGACTCAAGTGCAGGATAAACTTGAGATAAATTCAAAGAATTTTGATAATGAACTTAAAAAAAAAATTGCCAGAAAAACACAAGCCATCTGCCAGAATGCTCAGCTTGTGAAATTTCAGCTATATGTCTCACAAGAAGGACACTTCTGTAAAGACTTTACAGGTCTGGTAACTTTTTGCCAATGGAAATATAGCTGAACTGTAATTTGTGTATATAAAAATATTTCTATGATTAATTTATCCCACTTTTCGTGCAGTCTGATGCATAAACACTATGAAGTCTTGAGGGAGCCTTAAGGTTTCCCCGAACATGTTTACCAGGCCTGGTTTAAGTGAACCTGGCAGGATTTAGCCGACGTTGGCAGCTGGAGCTGCTTACGCTCCGAGGCCCGGAAACCTAGTGAGTTTCTCCCTTGCAGGCAGAGGTGTCTCTGACTGAAGGCCCGATGGTCAGTGCCCCGCCGATGGTGGCTCTGATAGCGACGAAAGCCACATCCAAAAAGTACTCGGCAGTGACAGGAAGCCCCCCGGATGTGAAAGACGATACTGGGGTGTTGGTTAGCATTCACCAGAAACTCCACAGCAATGGCGTATTTCCCACCCGTCAGTGCTTCTGGGCCCAAAAATGCTGGATGTATGGCACTGGGTTTCGAAACATACTGCTGTTAAATGAGGAAAGGTCCACTTCCTGTCTCCATGTCAAAGGAAAGATCCACTTCCTGTCAAACACTTATATGCATGTATACAGAAACACTGAATGTCTGTTCTCCATTGTTCTGTACATGTTCCTGTTTTGATTGATTACTGTTTACCACAGGAAAGAAAATTTGTCTTTCTCTTGGCATGATTTTTATGAAGTATATTATTAACCTTATTTCCATGTAATTGACACTGGCCAGTTCAGATTTTGCCTTTTCATCTTTCCTGATGCATCTCCATAATCTGTATTATTGACACAACGAGAAGAGAAAACTCCTTGACCAATGTGAATTTTGGAACATGGCTGTTATTTCCTGACATCTTGTACTTTTTTTAGTATAGATGTGCAACACTGAGACACTCGATGTGGACAAGGGAGCCGCTTTGCATGTTTATAAGCGGCTGCAGCACACATGGGATCAGGGGTTTTACCCAATGTCACAATTTAAGTAAATAATTCACAGGGCCTACAAGCCTCCGCTTTGCTTATTGCATAAATGGAGAGCAGACACTGTTGCCTAAGATGAAGGATATGAATAACAGCATGAGTAATTTAATTTCGTAATCTATCACTGGTTAGTATATGGCTGGCCACTGACATCACACTCAGCGATCCAATACTTTGACTGACAGGTGTATATTTTCCTTACCTCATGGGAGAGAGGAAGAAGGCTGAGGATGATTAAAGATGACTCATAGAAATGTACAAAGAAAATACAGACTCCGGAAGAAGATTTTATGTTTATTTTTAATTTAATTTTTCTCCTCCATACCTAATTGTACCATTTATGTTTGTTTGTTGATGTATTACAATGTAATTTTGGCAGTAATATTACCTTCAGTGAATCTTTTCCCTCAAAAGATATATTTTCTGCCAAACTCGGTTTTTATCATTTCATGTGTTTATGAACAAATAAACTGTATATAAAGGACGTGAGGTTTAAGAAGACACACATTTTTGGGGGCCTATTCCTGCTTTGATATCTTCACTGAGGGCGTGATGCTGGCGCTCCAGGACAGGAATACGGGACGATCCCACGGAGAATGAAGGCCTTGCTGAAGTCCAGCTTTCGGACTTGGGCGCCCTTAGTGAGACGGACGTTAGCCATGCAGCCCTTGAAGGGAGCCCTGGTGGTCAGGCAGCTCTGTGGCACTCCGGCTGTTGGTGGGAGGTGGGGGGCACATCGGGAAAGATCCTTAAAATGTCCCTGTGTAATTTACTGTAGCCGGCAGGTAATATAATATACCCAGGTAACCATGACGATGTACAGACTTTCACCCACCAGCATGCCCCAATATGTAAAGCAAAAGTTATCCCCTACCGATGACAATGTTTGTGAATTTGCCAGAAAGCATAAGGAATAGTCCCTATTTAACTGGCATGGTAGGAAGCACACCCTTATGTTATATGATCTTTAAGCCTTGACTGTCCTCTTTAAGGAACTACAGGACTTAATATGGTGCCTTGAATAGTATAAGAGACAGGAACAAAAAACGTGATGTCCTCCACAGAGGACAAAATAGACTGCTGGACCTCAGGAGGGTAGTGAATAAAACAGGGAATTTGCAGCTAGAAAGTGAGTAAGCATAGTGACAGATCAGGAGGAGGAGGGAAGCCGCATACCAGGAAAGCCCCCCACGTAGACGGGGTTGTTGGAGTCCACCGAGGTGGCCCGGAGATGCGGGTTCTCGCTGTGCACGGTGACCCCGTCCACCGTCAGACTCACGCCATGCTTGGTCTTATTGGCTGTCACCGTGTGCCAATGGCCGTCGCAGAGCCGGCTGGGCTCCTCCGGGTCGTAGGTGGCGGAGATGAGGCCCACTCCATTATTCACGTGGAACTTGACCTGCAGATGCCAACATGATGCGGGGTATGTGCATTT
>JAODJX010000001.1:22356438-22370511 GCA_026776945.1 Isichthys henryi
TTTCAGGAAAAGGAAAAAGGACATTAAACCACTTTACATCAAAGGGGACTGTGTGGAGAAGGTGTCAGAGTCCTCGGATAGTCAATGATATGCTTTGAATGGGTGAGTAACAGAGGAGGGGGCTCTCCAGGGGCCAATCAGCTTTCAGCTGGGGCTGATGCCCCAGTACCCCCACCCCTGTATATGTCCCTGCTGTATTTTAATTACTGTACAGTAAAGTCAGTCAATAAGACTGCCTGTGTGAGATATTGCAGTCATTGTATTGCTTCCATGCATAACATGCACATATTATGTACATGCATTCGATGCGGGTTTTTGCTGTGCCGGGTCTCCAGAGCTCCTGGGCTGATCAGCCCTGCTTCTCAGGTACAGCTTACACATCACTGAGCTTCACCAGCTGCCAAGCACATTTTGTTCTATGCTGGGAACATTTGATCCCACCAAAGGGAGGAAGGGATAGTATTTTAATTCCTGAGACTGTGACTTGGTGTTCGCCCTTTCCCAGGGAAGCTCTCCTACAGGGCGAAATACACTATAGCCTTTAAATTATTTAAATTATCCATTGCAAGGGTGTTTCCTTGGTCAATACTAATATCTCACGCCTGGAGTTCTGGGGATATACCTCCCACCTCCACTGTGTGTGTGTGGGTCAGATATACATTACATTGTGTGGACCAGATGTTCTCACAAAAAAAACTTATTTTTCGGTTTTTCGGTTCCATAAACAGTGAAATTCAGTTTTATAAAAATCTGTGACTACATTCAAAACTCTAAAAATGCCAAAAGACCTGTATTTTGTTTGGTTACTTATGGTTAAGGTTAGAGCTGGGTAGGGTTAGGGTTGTCATTGTTGGGATTAGGGTTTTGCCCATAGAAATAAATGAATGGTCCCCACAAAGATATGAATACAAACCTGTGCGTGTGGTTGTGTGTATGTGTGATTTTTGTAACATGCCCCCAATTGGGAATGGCTGACCCTGCTTTCTCAATTGTACATCACTTTGGATAAAAGCACACACCAAGTAAATATAATGTGTATGTGCCCTATGATGGACTGGCATCCCATCCAGCGTGCCCCCCTCATTGCCCTCTGTGCCGCCTGGGTTGGGCTCGCTGGCCCTCGGCCACCTGACTAGGATAAGTGGCTGGAAGACAGATGGATCTGTCATGTGAAAAATTTCACAATGCATTTACCAGAATCCCTTATTTTAAACGTGTAAATGCAAAATTCATATCTCTGTATGCTTGGTGCTACACGGGATGGTCCTGGTGGTACCGCCTGTGATGGACACGGCTCCCGTGCCTCTGACCTGTCCGTTGATCAGCTCCAGCCCGATGGCATCTGCCTTGGTGCTGCTGACTCCGAGCAGAACGCCGTTGAGGGCCGTGGTGCGGAACTCCAGGTCCACCTTAACATTCATGCCCACCTTGTAGCCTTCCTTAGCTGGGGAGGTACACGACACTGAGTACCCCATCCATCACTGGCACATGCTACCATTAAAGCCCCCGTGAAAGTCAGGTTTTCTGGGTCTTACCAAAAGCTGCAAATCCACTACCATCCAAGAAGGTTCCCTGCTGGACAAGAGAGAAGCACCCCGAGGTGGAATAGGACGTGATGGGGTTTTCGGTGTCCAGGGGGACCCCATTCAGGGTCACTCCTCTCACACAGCCAGCGATGCTGTGGGTCACCTGTCACAAAGTTAACCACCCACAGATGGATGTCAATGCAAGAGTGTCCCTTGCCATAAAATGAACCATCTCCAGCTGTATTTCAGTGCTGGGGGGGGCGGGGGTCACCTGCCAAAATTAACTCGTTTATATAGCAAAATCAGCTGTAGCTTCTAGTGCTTGAATATCTGGTCTTATTGGTCTGGTGCATATTTTTCTCCAGTTTCCTCCCACAGTTCAAGGAAGTGCACTCTAACTGAGCTATAAAAATAATGTGTGTGTGTGACCGACAGTAGTGGGTTCATTTTGTGTTCGGGTTGTTCCGTAAAGACAGATGCAGGACCATGGTGACCCTGACTTGGAAAGGACTTACTGAAACCAGACAAAATATGGATGAAAATCAGCAAGATTGAATCACAGAGAGCTGAGAGATTGCGCTTACATTTCCGATGTTCTTGGCTTTGTAGTTCGGTGGCAAACCTCCCAGGTACAATGCGCCCCTCACATCCAAATTGTTGGTCTTCCCCTTGGCCTGCACTGTGGCGGACTCCTGGTCATCAACACTGATCTTCAGACTTCTCTTCCCAAAGTCTGCTTTGATCTATAACCATGGTGGTTAATGCATAGGCACGGGAAGACGTTTTAAGCTCAGAGTGCTGAATTGGTGTAACAACCAACAGAAGTTCTTTTGCATCATTACTCAACACCCCTCTGAACACTCAGGTTCAAGAACACACTGACAATGCATTACCACCAACAGCCAGAGGGGGTGCTGAAGCACCCTCAGCACCCCCACTTTCAGCGTTCTTGGATTCATGGACATAAATACAGCTCTTTATGGGTATCAAGCCACAATGAGATTCAGCTGCCTTTATCTGGAACTCAACAGTCCAGACTTGAGGTCTGGACTATGAGGTAGAGCATCTTCTAGAGAAGGTCACTCACCGCGTGCCATTGGCCGTCATCGACATGCTCAGGAAGGCTGGCAGTGGCCGCATTCCTGCCGAGGTTGCAGGTGAAGAAGAGCTGCCCCCCCCACAGCTGCAGCGTGGCGTGGTCTGTCTGGGTGGGGGCCGCCATGTGGAAGAGCAGACCGCTGGAAGCGAAGGTGCGCAGGGAGAGCTCCAAAGAGAAGCTGTAGAGACATTCACAACGTCACCAACTTGGTTCTCGTGCACCATGACAACTTTCTCAGCACTGAGCGCATCTTAGAATGTCTCCCATGTGAAACCATAGATCCCTGAATGCTGCTGAAATTCTCCAGGATTGTATCTTATAAAATGCCTTTTTTAGGGAATATTGATAAATTTAAATATATTCTGTGATTACCTGACATAACATGTACTCGAGTTCGCTTTCATGATATAAGGCAGGAGTGGCCAATCTTATCCACAAAGGGCCAGTGTGTATGCAGGTTTTCACTGCAACTGTCTAATTAGGTCACTAATTAGAGGACTGACTGACTGAAGAGTCTTCACACCTGGGTTTGAACAGCTGACCTAAAGGTTCCCCCAAAAACCTGCACACACACCGGCCCTTTG
This sequence comes from Isichthys henryi, assembly GCA_026776945.1. Classification (NCBI taxonomy): domain Eukaryota; kingdom Metazoa; phylum Chordata; class Actinopteri; order Osteoglossiformes; family Mormyridae; genus Isichthys; species Isichthys henryi. The sequence continues at coordinate 22,359,648 of JAODJX010000001.1, forward strand.
CGGATAAGACTGACCACCCCTGATATACGGGATGAAATGAGTGCTAATTTTTTAATGCAGATGTGCATGAAATAAGTATGCATTTACACTGTTATGACAAGAAATTAAAGCGTATTTAAATATTTATATCACAAATGCTTACTCGAGTACCAGTAATGTTAGTTCATATAGCCAAAATAAAATTAATGATACTAGCCATCCATCCAGCCTCCATAACTACTTATGCAGTGGAGGGCCTTTTTGTGATAATAATAATAATAATAATAATAATAATAATAATAATAATAATAATAATGTGTTCCAAACTTTCATAATTGTCGTGTGTAGCAGGCGTGTTCTGGCACGTTCCCGATGGAAGGCGGCGAACTGACCCGGCCCGAACAGCTTGCTCGCTAATGTTGAGGGTCATGTGACTGTGCCTCAATAAGCCGAACTGGTAGGCACCAGGGATACTTTCTGTCTGGTCTGCTACGGCACACTGGTAAGGGGCGATAAGAAAAGACAGAGCCGCCAACTTTGATATGGCCCTTCACTTTGATTTGGGGGGGGGGGGCACCCTTCTTCACAGCCCTACTTTGATCTGGGGTGGCAGGGGGGGCATCTTTTGAAACCTCATTTAAAATTCCTCAGGACCACAGGAAACTCTTGCCATCGTGTAACACACACCGTTTCCCTTACACTCCCCTGGTGTTTTCTGGTGCATGTCAGTATTGCTGCTCTTGTACTTGCGGGAGGGGAGGGTCATTTATACTCCTATTTGGCGATAGCTTTGCAGCAAATGCGTATAACTGGATTTTTAAGCATCATCATAAATCTGCAGAAGAGGGTTGTCGAGTCACTGATGTAGGAAGGATTAAGACAAAGAGCTTTGACATAATTAGGATGCAATTATGGTGAAATTGCCATCACTGGCGATGACTCAGTTGACTCTAATTACTGTGATAGAGCATGATAGAGAACTTGAGGTTCAAACCGGTCATAACGTTATTTAGCACAGCGGGCCTGCTTTTCCCAGAGACTGGAGGGCTTACTGTGGCATCGCTCAGGGTGGGTGAGGGGGGGGTCACAGAAGCAGGTGGGTTCCAGGGAGGCTCAGCCGTCGTCTCATCCGGTAGGTCCAGCATGCAGGACATTTTTATGCCCTGATGCTGCAGAGCACTGGAGAAGTTCAAGAGCCTTCGATGGAAAGAACAGATGAGCGCGATGAGTAGCAGAACCATGACCTAACATCCCGTCAAACCAATTCCTGATATTTCATAAAGGAGAGCCATCGATATGTCGAGTTAAACTCTGAAACGGGCTATAGAACACTCTCATTTTAATGAATAGTTCACTTTTTAAAACCACGTCATTTGAATTTAATGGCATTATTCTAACGGCCGGAAATCCGGATATTGGCTGAGATTCAGATGCCTGAAAACAACAGCATGGATATCTTCAGGGCCAGAACAATATGGCTGTCATTTTTTTAAACTGTTATGCCATCCCTCAACCTCAGATTCAGTCCAGAACTGAACACAGCCACAAGCGCCTTACACAGAGTCCACGGCCAAGTCGCTGATGCAGCCGTAGAAGGAGTTGAAGACCCCAAGGGATCCAGCAGCCATCCCTGGAGGAAGCCCACCCACGTAAAACACAGACTGGCTCAGGGTTTCATCCTCGGATGATGGGCCCAAGGTGACAGTGTCCTGACTGTCCTCATCCACAAGCAAAGTCACTGTTCTGCACACAAACACACAATAGGGTGAGCTATGATAAACCCCCATAATACATTTCTGCCGTGACATACTATCTGCCTCTGGACAGAAGTGTCTGATATTAAATTGTTAATTCGATGCGGTCCACAAGGCAAAGAAACAGGAAATATATTATGTCCTCTTCCTGCCAGGGTGATCTAGTGAATCTCTGTGTTTTAGCAATGGCAATAGCTTTTACGGGATGGGATCTCTCCCACAAACCTGTTTTGCCACTGGAGGATAAGGGAGTGTTTCCGCCCATCGCTGAAGGTCCCGGTCCTCGACTGTAACACAACCTTATGTATGTCTCCCTCACCCGCACTCACGTGCGCCTCCAGCTGGCCGGACACCAGTGTGACAGCGAGGAAAGGCTGCAACACAGACACAAAGAGGCTCCATTCTTCTTCTGACGGTCATGTGATCACAGTGATGTAATAATGAAGGTTGGGGTTGCCAGAGTTATAGCGTACCTGGTTGTTCTGCCGGCGCTTTCGTCGCTCGGCCTCAGTGAAGCCCGCCAGAATAAGACCATTACCACTGTGCGTCAGGAAGGTGGCCATTACCTCGGCCTGTGGGAGCAGCGTCAAAGCCGGAAGCTCCAAAAAGCCCCCCCTTCGGACTGTGACACTGTAGATAGGCTAAGGAATATAGGGCCTTGGCATTACATTGGGTAACCTACAGTAACCTACTTCACCCAGACTTTTGTTCATGAGATGTTCTTCCCCCAATTGCTACATAAAATAAGTGGTCTACCTCTAAAACACATCCTTTTGTCACACCGTAAGCATTATCAAGCAGGTCGAAGTTTGTATTGCTGATCTCCACGTCTTTGATGCATCCAGTGAACGACCTTGTACTGGGCAGCAATCTTGAAAACAGACAGACAGAAGCTTCACTGGAAGCTGCAGTGATACTTTTTAGTGGGCTTGGCAAATTCATACAGTATATACCCTCTAGTGAAGACTCCTTCTTGGTAGCCATGCTGAATCTCCTTTGTGAAACGGTAAATATATATAGCAGGCAGCATTGCTGTATAGAGTGGAAAAACTGTCAAAATGTCTTCATGAAACTAGTGAGGAACATGAAATACAATATGAAATTAAATGTAGCTTTGGTTCACTAGACACTGTGGTCGGCTTCAAACCTGCAGCCAGGACAATGCTTACAAGGCTGATCTGAAGTCAGGAAGCCCGCCAACGTAGATGGGATCATGTTCTGAACGGTTCAGGTCAGAATCCGTGCCAAGAGACTGGCCCTCCAATTCCTCTCTATTGCTAGGGTCACTGGTGTCTATTACCGTCAGCAGACCTGAAGTAGGCAAAAATACGCATGGAGATTAGGGGTGAACGATTTGGGGAAAATATCTAATCGTGATTTTTCCGACAGACATTGCAATCACGATTTGATTTGCAATATTTTTTTTTATGTCAAGCTTCAGGTCAATTTGTAGTAAAATTTAAAACGTGACGCAACATTACATGAGATACCATCAAAATATCACCCGGTCTGTATTCTAATGCAAGGTTGAGAATTTAAAGATGTGGTGTGTTAATTAATGTAATGATGAAAACAATTTCAATTGCAAAAAGAAAAACAATTGTGATCCTGCAGGTAATACTAATTACCCCCCTAATAACACCAGAACCGCCTTTTCCCACGGCAATGAACAAGCAAGAACTACTTCGGTGTCTGCAGCCCTTTTGTATATGTAATATGCATTTTATAAAATGTCGAATAAATAGAAGTACTTTATTGGTGATTTCATGTTGGTCAACGTTTCCGCTTTTTAACACCTGTATACGGTTATTTTGTATACAAATGAATTCAGGTGAAACAAAAAAAAAAATGTAGGCCTGCGTGTTCAGGGTTGCAAACTCCTTCAGACACTCGAGAAATCTTACGGAAAATCTATATTCCAAATGCAGCTTTTTGATGCATCTTAAAATTAGCTGCATCAAAAATGTTAGGGCAGTTTGTAAACCCTACAGACTATTTACAAGGTAATAAAACTTACATATATGTAAATGTGTGTGCAGAACAGAGAACAGAAGATCTCACTCCGTGCAGCTGACCAAAGTTGTCAACCCTACATTTTATTTGAAATGAGAAGTAAAATGCAGCTTTCGACGGAAGCGGCTTGTCATTCCTTTGCTTTGTTACTCGGACAAATACAAAACAAACGAATAAACATTAAATGCCTCTCTTTTTGTATCTTTTCTAAATAATAAGACCGTGTGCTCATACCCAACTGTAATAGCGATTAAAGTGATCTATTCTTTGAGTGTTTATGTTAAAGGGAGGCTTTTATTTTCTTACTGTTGTGGGATTAAGATTAATTTCACAAGATTAATCTTTGAAAATTCTTATATGAATAAGCACAAAAACATATGACATAAAGATGACTGTATTATGGGTTTTATGGTTTTTTTGGGGGGGTCACCGACTCCGCTGCTGTGAGGATTACCGACTGTCTCATTGTTGTTTTGATGGGTTAGCGGTATATTGGCTATTGGCCATTAACAAAAACAAAAGGCGTGATACGCTGAAGTATGTAGCTGCTGGTGTTTAAAAGGAGGTTGCTGGTTCTATTGATGATAAGATCTTTCTGAAACCATGAAATAGGAAGGCAATTCACTTATAGCTCAGTAGCGGAATCAGTATTTTTTCTGCACTGTGAATGCAACACTTGTTTGTGAATGTTTGCTGTTTGTGGGTCTATATGCCTTCTTGGGCCACTTCTGATTGGTGAGCATGACTGGCACGCAAGAAGCACGGCGCTTGTGATTGGTGAGAATGACTGTCACACAGGGAACACGGCATGAATTTGTAAAACTATTCTCACAGCAGTTTTAAACCCTGGGTCCGACGTGCTGTAATGTATATCCTAAATCGCAGCCTTTGCGATTTGCTAATTGCGTTGATTTCAATTTGAGATCGATAAATCGTCCAGCCCTAATGAAGATGATGACACGTTTAAAGACGATGTTCTGTTGGACTACCCTAAGACTCTCAGTGCTTTTCAAACTCAAGTCAGCCTCAAGTTAAGGACCACCTCAAAAATATGTTTATGAAGATCACATTTTGTGGGAGTATTATTTCAGGCAATGTGGCAAGCAGAAGCCACACCGTTATGTTTATCCCTGTGAAGGGTGACTTGGTGCCATTTGCCAGTGTTGTAGGGCTTGGTGGTGCTGAGGATGAGCGGTCCTTCTCCGAGCTCAATGGTCAGTTGTACTCTTCCATCCACAAGCTCAATGGCCAAAAAGTCTTTCTAAAAAACGAGAGAATGCCGGCAATACATACTGAACAGCAATGTTAACAAAATGTAAGGTTTTCATGTGTAAGACTCAAATAACCATTACCACTAAAATGACAGGTTCTTTACACTAGCAAATGAAATGCAGATGGGATCTAAAAAAAACATTGTTTTTCGTGTGACGACTTGGGGACGCACCATGGTGTCAGAGGCCATGTAAATAAGCAGGCCGTTCGGAGTGAAGGTCTTGAAGTGCATGACTATGTGGGTTGCTGAAGAGCGAAGGGCTTTTTGCACCACCGTGTACGCGCTGCCGTCAAACTGAAAAGAGGCTTCTTCTTCCTCATGCAGACTGACACATCATACGGAGAAAGGGGACAAAAGCGGTACGTTAGCGCTACAGTGCAACACATTTCTGTCAGGCGACAGGTTTTCTGCTGTTTTTAAAGGGTCACCATTGACACCAGTGCCCTGAGAGGTGTACCAACGTGCACGGATCTGAGAAGCATCTTTATCGAGGCGCTGCCCACTGTTCACACCCCGGGGTAGTGATTTTGAAACCCAGGGAGAGAGAGAACAGTGGCTTTGCTCAGAACAAAAGACACAATTGAACCTTAGAATATATGTATATGAAAAGTGACATCATAAAAACTAACAGTACTTTCTTCTAACTATGTAAGAGATACATAGTTAGATCAATACCACTTCAGTTACCAAACCTCTCCTCAGGGGTACCTCGGCCATTCCATGTGTTATCACATTTTATCACAAGCTCACTCAATTAAGTAATTTAAATAGTTTAAAAAGTCACTGAGGTATTGATTAGCCATACAAGGTGAGCTAGTGGTCAAATTAAAAAAGTACGTGGGTGTATTGGATGGTTCCTGTAAATATTGGGGTCATTTTAGGAAATGAACACATTTTGACAGACATAATAGGAAAGTTTCACACCTGCATGAAGATCATTTAAGCATCATTTTCTATGACTGTCTAAGACTTTTGCACGGTTTTTCAAAACAGATACATGAAACATCTTGCCTTGGACACCCAAGCTTTGGGATGTTTTAGGATCGAATTTGACCATTTAACAAATACAAACATGGTCCATGAACCTAGAGGTGGGATGATTCTCGCTGGAGTTAGAGGGCTTCACTCTCCTATCCATACAGAAAACGACAGTGACAGATAGACGGATGCAGAGTTGTTCTGCTAAAAGTACCTTGTGGAACAGCCCTGGCATTTCCCGTGTCTCTCCACATAGTTCCACAGGCCAATGTTCTTGCCGTTCAGCCAGGTCCCAGCCATACAGCCACTAAAGTGAGTTGCCTCCACAGCCTCAGATTTCTGTTCAGCGGGGGAAAAAAAAAAAAAAACAATGACCAAAGAGACCCTTATGAATGGTGTCCCTCAGAGGCATTGCAGACGCCCAGTGAACCTTAATCTGGCTACCAAGTCCCCCAACGAATATCAGGGTGGACTCGTCCACTTCCAGCACCACGGAGGGGCCTGGAGATGAGGCCTCCACAGCGGGTCTCAGGTCCGACTGCAGGTCCCAAACGTTCAGGGAGCCACGTCGTCCAAACCTGCAGATGACGCGTGCGATGCACCATCAAACACTGCACACACATTTTACTAACCACTTTGTACTGTTGAGTGCATACATGTCAACCTCAAAGTAACAGGATGTCATGCGTTTATTAATTGTATGGGTCACAGCCTCATTTCTGAATGACTAATGCTAAGACAGGTTTATAAACTGCTCACAAATAAGACTGAAGACCTAATTCTTTCAAATCAGGGAAATAAATAACAGCGTTTAGATGCTCATGTGGAAGGATGCCCTCCACCCAGTCAAGCGGGAAAAATCATACGGTCCTTTTTCAAAAGTTCCTGTAGACTGTCAGGAGTCATATGATCATTTGGAGGGATTAGCCACACTTAACATTTCAGGTTTCGATAAAAATCCTGACACACCATGTAAAAATAAAAGAAGATAATTAAAACGTGGCTAAATGGTAAATTCTGACCTTCTCGCGTGTATCCGGTACCACTTATCGTTGTCAATTTGGAGGTCAGGATACTCCAGTTTAGCGTGTCCAGATCCTACATCCCAGAGGAAGGACACCATCCCACCATGCGTCTCCACCGCCAGGAAGTCATCCTGGGTAACATGTCACTCTCAGTTTGCTACGACTGGATCTGTCTGCAGCAGCAGCACGCGTAGATCCTGCAATTTCTCATTCACATGGTGAATGCTGAAAACTGGCCAGAGTTATATTGATCCGGGAAACGGACCTCAGAATTGTGAACCATTTAGGAAAATCGACACCGTTTACTGCAAGTTTAAACCATATTTCTTTCTTTAGAGAGATAGTCATTTTAAAGGGATCACAGCTATCAAGTTAAAGAAGATTTGATCCAGGACTGACTATAGAATTAGCACGTACATTGTCACGGGGGGAGGGCTAGAGCATAACCCAGGAAACACATGGCACAATATGGGGGTACAGCCTGGGGGGGTTACTAGTCCATTACCAGGTCCATAGATGCACACACTACAGACAATTTGGAGACGAAAGTTAGCAAACTTATATGTCTTTGTACTGTGAGAGAAAATCCACACGATATGGGGAAAACATGTAAACTGCACATTACTGTGGGATGAAATTTGAACCGCCATCCATGGAACCCTATTTGTTCTCCTTTTTATGAAAATTAACTATTAAAGTATAGCCAGCAGTTCATGCTGCTTGTCTGAGACCTGGCCTCACCCCCAGAGCACTGGCTCTTTGTTGGCACACACTGCCATCTCTGCACCAGTCACCGTCCAGCAGCCCTAACATTTTCCTCACTCACACTGGAGTTGCTGCCCATGTAGAAGAGAAGATTGTCTGCCTCGCTGGTCTTCACGGTCAGGGTCAGGGTGTTGAGGTTACTGGAAGACAGCTCAGGCTTGTAGGCGCGCACACAGTCTTGGTCTGCCAACACGGCCACTTTAATCTGCACAAGAAATATAATCAAATTCACAGGTAACCAGTTATTCTCATTATAGATAGTAATATACTTGACTGATCTGGTTATTTATACAAATTATTTGTACTTCTACACCACTGGTATATATGTGACCCTGGCTGTATTTTTGGATATTTTTTGAGGATTTTTTGTGCTCTTTCATTTGATACCATATTCCTAATTTCTAATTTTTGACCCAAGTGTACGGTTTTGTGCTGGAGGGTCACATATATGACTCTGAACCATTCTTACTCCTGAAGCACGGTGTCCGAAGGTCAGAGTTAGGCCTACACCAAGGGTCAGGAGATGGCTCACACGTAACTACAGCCATTGATGCAGTTACCAAATGGCAAGTTTCATGATGGTGTTTTTTTGTTTTATGTTTCACAAAAACTTTCGCTAATCTTAACACTAAACAACAATTTGGCCGAGGCTGCAGGTTCAAGACCCAGGAGGGGTTCTTTGTATTATTTGATGGGAGTCGGTGTCACTCGATTGTGAAACTGTCCAATTGTAAACTTTGAAGATGGCTAAGAGTTCATTTGTTTGTTTGGGGGTGTGGGAGTGGGGGGCGGTTACACTGACCGAGCTGGCCTGCTTGCGTGCCTGCTTGATTAATTCTCTGATTTCAGATAAGTTCCGGCTCAGATGCTCGCCCAGGGTCCTGAGGGGCTTGAGGCGATCCGAGAGATACCGAACCCGGGCCTCCACCTCTCCAAACACAGACTCCATGGCATTCACTTTGAGAAGATGAGACTTTTAGCATGAACAGCATCCATGACATGTCAGCCCACAGACAAGGTGGAGCTACCCGGCTCACCGGTCTCTTGGGAAACACTGAGTAAGCTTTCTGTGGCCTCCGTGTCCTCACTGGCCTGAGCTACCAAGATGGAGGACTCCTCCAGCTCTTGGCTGAGGTTCTGGAGCAGCTGCAGCGTGGACTGCAGGGAGGCATTAGTCATAGACACCAGCTCCTTGGACTCAAGGATCTTTTGACTGGTCACTATGGAGAGATCAGTGGAGAGTGCAACTAGAGTGAGAACTCCTTAACCAAAAAGTTTGCATCCCATTAGATGTAGCACACATGATGACTGGTGTATTGCATTGCCTCACCAGAAATGAATAACCTCAACTATATACTATGGTATTTTTAAAAGTGGTTTCTAATTGTTTATCTAGACATAATTGTCTTTGAACTCTGGACAACATTATTAAAGATGGGGCCATATTCCCTTGGGACTGAGATTAGAAAGTCATCATCCAGCTAAATCCATTGATCCTCAAAGGAAAATTAAGGTAAACAGGCAGTACTTAAACCCGAAAGCTCCATTTGGACACAGAGCCAACTCCAGAACTCTGACTTGTACCCAGTGAGCCATAGTGATCACAGGTTATACTGCCTACTGTCCTGGCATGTGCCATTTCTTAAGCTTGGGCTTTCCGGCATCCATTCACTCTGATCACATTATAGGTGCTCAGTAATGGCTCCTCCCAAGGGTGCCATGGATACATACTCTTAGCCTCACTGACGGTCAAGGGCTTAGGCAGCTGGCTGGGGATGCTGTGGATCCGTTCTCGGATTGAGTTGAGCTCCTGACGCCTTTCAGTGACGTTCATAGAGAGGTCTAGGGAGAAAACAGGTTCGTATATTGGACCGTTGAGCTTTTGCCAACAAGGTCAATTCAAAGGTACAACAGCAAGACTAGGAGCCTCTATACTTCTGGTCCATGTCCTTAACAGTCATGCCATCAGGCTACCATTAGTCAGGCAACATTCCTTATCATGACACCATGTCGCACGACTCACCGACAAGAGGACTGTTCAGTGCCAGACCCTCCGCCCAGACCATAAGACTGCGCTGAATAGCCTCAACGCTCTGGTTTCTCACAGAGTCGTCCACCAAGGGAGCCTGGAAAACGACGATGCCGTAAAACAACCACCTTCCCCAACAGCGGGGTACCACAGAGAACAAACTTCCACAAAACGGAGGATGGTGAAAAAGATGTCTTAGGGTAGCCAGAATTAGTCAGTATGTCAGCATAAGAACAGATAAGTAATTGGAATTGATGTGTGCAATATCATTTTTCTTGCTAGATTAAACTATTATAACTCAATGATCATCCAGATGAAACAACACTCCTCCTATCTACACTCCAGCCTGATAAACAACTTACTATTTTTTCCCACTCACATTTGCTTCTGTGGGAAGACTGGAACAGAGCAGAGATAAGATCACTTAATTAGAACTATGTCCAGCCATCCACCTGTTACAAGCTGAGATGTTCATCCCCTACAGGTCTGGGAGATGGGGGCTTTATTCCAAAGCAAATGCTCTCATGTATGCATGGTCATCCTCCACTTGAGTAGCGCTGATACCCAGCCTGTCTTATTTATGTGTTGTCAGGCATTTCTCCTTGTATTTACAGTACATGCGCTTATTAGTTGTTCCCAGTTTTCCTCGTACAGTATAAAGACACTCTGGTAACACTAACTGCACCTTCATAATGCATTTATTATGCATTCATAGAACATTCAGTGCACCTACATAACTCATTTATAGAACATTCTTAAGCAGTATGTATGTGTAAGTCTTAACCTAAAATACCTTAACAGCTACACTATATATCAATAAAAAGCATTATGTGATTATGTTTGTTATTAATATATATTAAAGCTGTTAAAGTATGTTAGGATGTTAAAGTATACTTACATGTTTCTTATGAGTATTCTATGAATGTATTACGAAGGCACACTGAATGTTCTATAAATGCATTCCGAAGGTGCACTGAATGTTCTATAAATGCATTCCGAAGGTGCACTGAATGTTCTATAAATGCATTCCGAAGGTGCACTGAATGTT
>JAODJX010000001.1:22370611-22397842 GCA_026776945.1 Isichthys henryi
CTATAAATGCATTCTGAAGGTGCACTGAATGTTCTATGAATGCATTACGAAGATGCACTGAATGTTCTATGAATGCATTCTGAAGGTGCACTGAATGTTCTATGAATGCATTACGAAGATGCACTGAATGTTCTATGAATGCATTACGAAGATGCACTGAATGTTCTATGAATGCATTACGAAGGTGCACTGAATGTTCTACGAATGCATTCTGAAGGTGCACTGAATGTTCTATGAATGCATAATGAATGCATTATGAAGGTGCACTGAATGTCCTATGAATGCATTATGATGGGATTATGAAGGTACAGTTACTGTAAAGCATTACCAGCACTTTAAATGAATGGATTCATTCTCTGGATTATCCACACGGGATGAGTGTGTACGCAGTAATGGACTTGGGTCAGTCCTGGGTATCCCTCCACCCTGAGCCCTGTGCTTCCTGGGATACACTCAGCATCACGGGAATCGTGCCCCAGACAAGCGGCTATGCGAAATGATCTGTGGGAGACCGCAGAAATGAAACAAAAATACAGTAGAGCAGCGTGCTTGGCTCACCATCTTGTCGGCAAGCTCTGCCAAGTGCTCTGCTTCCTGAACGTCCAGGAAGATTTTGAAGTTAACCAAGAGTGCGTTGATTGCTTTCAGGGAAGAATTCTTTGCAGCCAGTATAACTCTGGAATGAATGAACGTGTTAAAACATTACAGCAACCGGTTATGCTTTTCATTCATGTTTATATCACACAAAATATTTATTGTTTGTTTACTTTTCAATTCCATTTTGGTTGATGATCAATTATGTTCATTGAAAAACATAAATGAATGAAAAAGTTAATCCAGTCTTGTTATTGATCAAATAAATGAAAAATATTTCCCATGAATGAATGACAAGTATCTGATTTAAATCTTCAGTGATGTACTGATCGTGTCCCACACATGGAGTGTATGATCTGGGGATGGAGCACATACGTGTGCAGTATGAGGGCCTTGTCCCGCAGCAGCTGTGCGTGATCCTCCACTTCGGACACCAATTCCGGAACATTCTCCAAGCGAGTCGCCAGTGTGTCCACTCGCTCTTTTAAAGCTTTGCTCTCAGCTCCAAGCTGATCGTGGATGTCCGAAAGCTACCAGGACACACCAGGAGGACACTCTTACCCTTTAAAGTGTCGCGATAAATACTATCCCAGTTCAGCTACTGCCTCAAGGGGAACTAAAGCATTTATATAGCAAAACCCCATAATAAACGTCAATTTCGAGAAAATTAACCTGCACCCTGAAGGTCCAACCCCATGCAGGGATCCTGCTCTCAGACCCTTGTTTAAGGTACATAAGGAGTAAAATATCCAGCTATGTAAAAGGACAGTTCAAGGACATCAGTTGGTCTCTCTGAAGTGAGTGCGTTTGCATGCGTGCGCGTGTGTGACCTTAGATGGACACTACACAGGACACGTGGTTTGGAATGCACAGTAATAGGCCATAACTTCAACTTTTTGACTTAGTCATATATATTTTCTTTTTTAAGCATCTACATTTGCACGACAGGCCCAACTTACAACTTGAGCAGTGGTTGTACTGTCCAACGTGTTGTTAATATCAGCTACGAGATACCAGGCCTCCGCCAGCTGCGTCTTGGCTGCATCTACCAGTACGCCAATGCTCTGTTTCCGTTCCTGACATCGGGAGAGACACAGTTAAATGTGAAAGCTGGCGCTCCACTGCAATCCAGTGAGGTGCGACAGGCTGATACAGTATGCAAAGCCTAAATCACAATGGAAAGGAGCTTCTGTAGGCCGATAACTGGACCTTAAGCCTCCAGTGAATACAAATCAGGAGAGAGCAGCTATGAAATCGCACTGGTACGAGTGCAGAGAGATAAACAAATCAGCACAACAATAGGAACTGGAGAGACAGAGAGCATGGGACAGGAGACTGACATGAAACTTGTCCAGACTGTCAGAGACGGGGTCCAGCAGCTGGAGGGTGTGGCTGATCTCGGAGCGGATAAGCAGCAGCTGCTCCTGTACGCTCTGCAGCTGTACATCCTTCTGTGATAGTTTGAGGCTGACCGACTTGACCAGTGCTTCCACTTCCTGCCAGGGTGTGTGGAAATCCCTCTGAACCATCCAATGGAGCCCTATTGCGGCCCTGCACAGGGTTCAGACGCATCTTTTTAGATGGGTTGCTAGGTTTCTCTTTGGCCTGGACACTGCTCATGAAATATTCTTGTCACAATACACCTTTTGGGACCATTTCACCATCCGTTCATGCTGGCCGTCAGACATCCAGATACAGAATCTTGAAAGGTGAGCGGTACAAACTGACCCAAGTGCGTCGGAGGCCCTGGTCCGGCCAGGGCTCAGGTTGACCTTGCTCATGGCCCCCAGCATTGGTGGTATCAACTCCATCAGCTGGGTGGTGTTAACATCTTGCAGGGTTTTGTTCAGATTGCTGACTGTTTCCTCTAAAGCTGATGCACACAGTAATATTTTGCTGCACTTAGCTTTTGCCACAGCTACCACAAAATGGCTGCCTAACAAGTAATTCTCTTGCTTGTTTACATTTAACTGTTATTCCAGTTTGTTACGTCAAGATTTTGACTGATTTCAAATTTATTTATAATTTGCAGTTTAGTATATCAGAACAATTCTGCTGCGCACACTTTATATTCAGAGTATGTTTTCTGGGCGTACTGACAAATGATTTCTTTTCGATTATTGCGCTCCCGAAATTACACAATGTACAGTATATGGACAACTCTCATCAGAAGGTTTTCGGAATACAGGAAGATTACTGGAGGGAGGTTTGAGAGAAAGTACTGTCAAAAGGTACCACAACTTTCCGAGTGGATGTTAGGAACCAGCTCCAATAGTTCTTTGGTCAGGGTCAGCCTCTGTTCGGTGTCCTCGTCCAGAACCTCTCCTTCATCCATGAGCTTGTTTGCCTAACAAAAGAGGCAAACAGCGGTTATAGGTCGAATAAGCGGCCCTTATTTCATGAGGCTGTGATGGCCTCAGAATGAGAAGCAGGCCTGGAGGCTCACCTTCATCTGCAGCGCTGATATGTCTTTGTAAAGCTTTGCCAGGTGCTGTTGGGCTTGGGGTGACAAACTGATTGGGAGCATCTCATGAGACAGGAGGGTCTGCATGTGGAATGGGAAAGTAAAAGTCCAATTAGCCTCTGAGAACATGCAACAGAATCCGGGGCGAGATAAATGCTTCTCATGTAGGAAGTATAGTGCTTATGAAGTTGAGGTTTCAAATGACCTTGTGGTGAAACATAAAAATACCACAACGCGCATAGCTGAAGCTACAGTACAAAGACAATCCTGCAAGACACAAAGCCAAAAATGAGCAACACCTGACCTTCATTTCCCCTGTGCTGTTCTCCATGGACCACAGGAGGCTGTATGAGACTAGGACCTGGTTAGCAGCTTTCACTGATTGATCCAACTCTTCAAATTTGTCCAGGATCACTCTGGTACACTCATCGTTACATGCTGGAGATGGAGAGGCATGCGCATTCATTATCATGTCCAGCCAGAATTACTTTAGCATGGTGTTTCCCAGTCGGAGTCCTCAGGGACTCACAGGCAGTCATACTGGGAGCTAGGAGGGAGAAAAATGTAGACTGTAGAAAAAATGTAGAAAAATGTATTGTGGGTTCCTGAGGAACAGACCGGCGAACCACCTCTATAACTTATTTCTTTGGTAGGGAAACATGCCACACTCTCACAGACAGACCTCTCTCACAGTGTCCTGTTCTGTGAAGTGACGAAATTCTGCAGATTCGTTGGCTAAATTCAAAACACAAATGTTTGAATGTGCAAATTCCAAGGGGAATATTGGATTTTGTTACATGTACAGTATAGCAACTACAGAACAAAAGAAACAGACACAGCGTGACTGCGTGAACTTTCTGGCTCCTGTACTTGGCTCTTTCAAAAGCATCACTCTCAGATGACAGAGAGGCTTAGCCGTGCTGGAGCGCATGCAGCCTTTGGAGTTACATAACTCCACAGATATATTACATAAAACTTAAAATTCTGAATATGAATTTCTGAGTTAAATTATCTTGGGTTTTGTTTCCCAATCTGGTCCTCGTGCACCTACAGTGGGTCCATGGTGTTCCTCCCTCCAGTACGGAGCTGAGAGGGACCAAAAACGTTGACTGTCTGTGGGTCCTGGAAGACCAGATTGGGAAACACTGATGTAGGGAAAAGGCTTCCAGCCTTTTTTGCAGTGAGTGTGGGAAGCTGCAGAGTCACAGCAGGGGGGTGGAGGCATGAAGACGTCGGCCTGATTGTCATGATCGACTAGGAGCATCTTAAGGATCAACCTATGGTTACCGACCACTGATCCAGAGGGTGGTTAAATAAAACATGACAGAGGAAGTGCAAGCTGACTGTGGCTTTATGAGTGGTGGACGGAGGCTGTCAGTCACAGCGGGTATGTTCGCGGTACTCACAGATACACCGATCACCGGACAGGACGTGTCTTTCCTTGCACTCGTCACAGCGGAGCCCACGGATGCCCGGCCTGCACTCACACTGTGCCGTCCGCGGGTGGCAGCGGAGGTGAAAGGCCCCACTGGAACTGCACTGGCATGGCACACAGTGGCCGTCAGGCTCGGTGGGGGTCCCCGTGTAACCTGGGGAACACCTGCACACACACAGAACACGGGCCACCAGGAATGAGGGGGAGCTTTTTAAGCCATACATCACCCAATTGCAAAGCCTGCTCTTCACTATAAGATGTGTGACGGAGGGTCTCTCACCCTGGTCATAATCCACCCCCCCCCCCTTCATTACGATCCTCACAAAACCGCTCATGTAGCTCAGCAAGCGCAATATTCTGCTAACAATACAAAGGTCTTGAGTTTAAATCCCAGGGAGCCCACACAGTGTCACCCCTACAAGTATAATAAGTAAAATGTAAATACTGGGGAAGGTAAAGTCTTTTAATCAGTCTTTGAATGAGGTTAGTGTTACCGGATTTAACCTCCCTGCTGCTTCCATCAGCCCCAGGGGGTCTTTAATGACCACAGAGGGTGAGAACCTCACGACTCCAAAGGCCATTGCTCTGTTCTGAATCACCATGACAGCAATGAAGAATGTTAGTTATGTAACAGCGCCCCCTATGTTCCAGCTTATATATACACTGTATATCCATAGATAGACGCATATACACACAATACTGTGCAAAAGTTTTACAAAACTTTTCAAATGGTGATCAAAGTATGTCAACTTAGCCATTTCAAAACCTCACCCCTGGACTGGCAGCAACTAATACACCATGTATTCTTTGTCTCCACCACTACCCCCCATTTTTGGCTAAATGATACCTCACTTACTTTCTTACTTACTTGCTTAAGTATTAATTAATTAAATGATTTGGATGTGAAATGTCACGAACGCATGGAACGGCTGTGGTGCCCCTGAGGAGAGCTTTGGGAACCAAAGCGGTGTTCATCTAGCCATCCAGCAAGACGCCAGTAACTTTCCCGGAGAGCAAGAGAAAATCTTATTATATGTTGGTGTGTTTCTCACAGTTTGCATACGTTCTAACGTTAAGTTGTGCTTTTTGTTCTGAGCACAAATATTCTTACTACTCATATGAGCAGCTCTAAAGATTTTGCACTTTTGCACAATGCTATATACACATATACTGTAGACCTTGATGCAGGTGTAACTTAGCTTTTCCTTGCTTGCCAGTGTTCGAAGGATAAAGTGTTGCGTCATTCTCACCGTTCACAGTACTGCCCCTTGTAGCCTTTTTCACAAGCGTCGCAGCGATAGTCATTCATTCCTTCCAGACGACAGGTGAGGCTAAAGCTGCGACAGATGGGGTGGAGGAACTAAGCACACAGTAGCAGAAGAAGATTCAAGTAAGCACACCCCCACATGTAAGCCTGCTGATGGATCTATTGTTATTATATTTAGGCTGCTGAAACTTTTCTGCCATCTGCTGGGGAAATGAAGCTAATGCTCAGGCAGTGCTGGGTGGAAGTGTGTCAAGGGAGTGTACCTCTTTTTATTTCCAGGAGGACAGGAACACATGGAACAATCACTGACGGAGCCCTCCACTTTCCCATAATACCCCAGGGCACAGAGTTCGCAGTGGTCCCCTATGGTATTGTGCTGACAGTCCTTGTCAAGAGAAAAATGTTATCGTTAAAGCTGCAAAATTAGCAAGGCTTACCATTATTGCCTAATTAATGTACACTAGTGGCCAAAATTGTGGAAACACGTAGCATTTTTGGCATTACGCTTTAAAAATTATTACACAAATATTGACAGTAATGTTACAAAAATCTTACACTGGGCAATTAAATAAGTAACTGGAGTAACTGGAATAAAGTTCTGCAATCTCTAAAAACTGGATGAGTTTCCACAGTTTTGGCCACTAATGTAAAAGGTGTGAGCTGGGCACAAACAGGATTTCAGGCGAGATCCAGCGATGGGTCAGGTGGGGACTGGAGGGGTTCGAGAGGTATACCTGGCAGATTCCAGTGAGCACATCGCAGGCCAAGCTGTGGTTGTTGCACTGACAGGGGACACAGGGCTGGACAAACAGACCGTGACTTCCATGGCTCAGCGCTGATTTGGCCTTTTTGTAGTAGCCGGGGGCACAATCCTGAAACCACAGGTGGGGTAGATGACACATGGACAGACAGTTAAAGCAATGAAGGAGGAACTGGGTTCAGGACTCGGGCGGGCGGGGGGACTGACCTGACCCACAGACTATGGTATGATTCAAAGCTTCATCTAAACTTGATATCACAGAATCCATAGTGTGTAGCATTTAGATGTCAGGTCAGTATCCATTTGTTTGTACACACAGTTTTGTAAAGAGTGGTACTTCACACCTGGCAGGAGAGTCCAGCATACCCTGATGGACACCTGCACTTCTCGATGAATCGTGCCACCTCCCCTTCCAGCGGACCTTCCCCGGCCTCCACCGCGGTCTCCATAGAGAAGTTAGTCAGCCTGGACCACACGAGCACCAATGGTGAGGATCGCCTGCCCGTCGGATTTATGGTGACAAAGACATAGGAAACTAACATTCTCCAACCTGTTCCAATTCGTTTCGCTGCTTTGTGAGGCTTTGACTAAGATGAATTCCACGTTGCTCAGGACAGACATGAAGTCAGCACGCGTGACGCCTTGGCGGGAGCCAAAATACTTCCACTTGTGCTGCAGCGAGAATTTAGGGAAAGTTGTAATGAACGTTCCCACAGAGATACAGTTCAAACCCAGTATTGTATGCAACCCACAATGACACTAAAATCCAGTGCAGGTTTTGAAAACTTTCTACTTTTGCCTTGGTCCTAACTAACAAACATAATCTGACAGAATCCTCAGACTATCCTTTTCTGCATCAGGATCACCGTCCTGTAGTAACTTTCCCAGCTGATCCCATGTTATCTTGTTAAATAACATAATTTCTCCCCGTTGGTCTCAAAATGCCCACCTCAGTCATGCAGATGTCGTGTTCGGTCTTCACCCCGCTATCCGGAACAGGCATGTCCAGGTAGATGACTGATTTATTTAAGTGTCCTCCCCCCATGAGGACTTGGGGTGTGTCGCCCAGAGCGTGGAAGGTCACGGCATAGCGGATCTTACCTCCGTAGGACAGCAGCTGTCCGTAAAGAAAAAAGCATCAACCCTCCATTCTTATACTGTACATGCCAAAATGTGGCTTAAAATTGGGTCCAGGGAATCACCATTCTTCACGTCCATTAATGTCCTGATGTCACGTCAAAGGAAGCTGTCATTTTAAGATATTACCACTTAGTGGCAGGACACTCCTGCTCTGTTATACTACTAAAATAAATCAATCAAAGCCTTATTACACTGGATAATCTCAAAAAACCATAAAAATCCCTAGTAAAGATAAATCATATATATTTATATATTGACACTAACAGATAAGTTACCGTAGAAGGGGGTTTATATGACTGTTCCTAAATTAGGTAACTTAGCGACCAGCGTTACCTTGTTTCCCTTGAATTTGGGGGGGAGCTGCCAGTAGTAAGGACCAGTGAACCACCAGGAGCTCTGGGCCGAGCTGGGGTCCAGACCTACACCGTTCTCATCGGAGACGACGCCGTCCATAGCGTCTATCCCATCCTTTTTGCTGACCATAACCAGCTGGTCGGACTCGCCCAGTGTGATCTAGGTTTGGAGAAGAAAACCTAGGGCAGCATCTGAACTCATATCTCGGGTTTTTCTGCAGACGTTCAAGCAGTGCTTGGACGGTGAACAGTAATCCTGCTCCCTTGGGGATTCCAAGCCTTGTTTCCTCCTGATGGCATCGCGTACATTGTCCAGTATTCCTTGGCTGGTGTAAATTGGCTTGTATTTCCAATCTTCTTGTTCAAACAGCAACAAAACATGCATGCTGCCTTCCGCAACCACTAGCTACCCACAGACGCCTGCAAATGCGCCTACGCTTCCCCAACAGATTCTGTATACTGGATTAAATCAAACACCCTGGATCACGGGCCGTGATAGACGCACGTGGCCTTGGTCCTGCCTCGCCGTCGGCCTGCAGCAGATGGGTGTTTCACGGAGCCCAGGCTACAGCAGCTGTTTGTTCTTCCTGTTACTTCTCTGTCGGATCCAATTAAATGCAAACTAACTGGGGCATTAATTGAACTTGCAAGGCTAATAAGGATCCACTTATTTCGATGTTCCTAATCACCACATCATCTCTGCACAGTGTGTGGGGAGTAGTGAGCTCAACTTAGGGTAGATATTCTATATCCTGCACCTAATGATGTCACTTCCGGTCTATTCAAACCAGTGTTTCCCAACCCGGTCCTTCAGGCCCCCTAGAAGGTCCACATTTTTGCTCCCTTGTAATGGAACCATTGAACCATTTTCTGCGTTAGGACATACATACCTTGTTTAAAATACTTAAGTACGAACAAATTCAGTTTAAGAGTGTTTGATTGACGCCCATTCCCATGGTTCCCCGAGGTCGACAAGCATTCGGATGCCATTGCTTACGGAAGTTCTGAGCAGGCCGGTGGCCTCCATGCAATCTGAGGAGAACCCAGAGCAGAAGCAGGGACTGCAGCCCTCGGGGAGCGCCGCCGCCAATCCGAAGGTCCCCCGCTTGCACTTGTTACAGGAGGCACCGTGCACATTGTCCTGGCAGACCAGAGAGGGCAAGGGGGAGGAGGACATGGCGTGAGGTGTGAGTCTCTGACGTGACCTCATCACCACCACTTCGGCTGTTGCCTTTTTCACAAAGGCAGATCTGAGCATGCGAGCAAAGCATGTTAACTTGAAGCGTTCAGTGTAAAATCGTGAGCTTCTTCCGACGCACTGCATTTGGCATGAAATCAAACTGTGAAACCAAAGAGGATTGTGGGATATTTAAGCTGGCGGAACGAGGCCGGTTTGGTAGCATCACTTACAGATGGTCCAAATTCCAAATTTCCTTATAATAACCAGGACCCCATTATGTAATAGCATTACAGAAAGCCAATCAGTTAAACATGGGACGCTGACCATCCGTCACACAGCCAGAGACTGGCTGACCATAGCCACATCTGGGCAACTATATCCGTACCTTGCAGACACAGGTGCCCCGGTCACCGCAGATGCAGGCAGCCAGGTCCTTATTGCAGAATTCCTCCCGGGTACCACGCATGTTGCACCTGCAGGGGGCACACTTCGGGTAGCCGCTGAACCCTGGGGTGCACTGGTTGCACCCAGGTCCATCGAACCCACGCCGGCACAGGCACTGGCCGTTAGAAAGGTCACAATGGGGGACCAGGGCGCCGACAGCACTGCAGTCACATGGCTGGGGAGGGACATAGCAAGCAAGTCAGGTGGGATGAATTAGTACCATTTGCTGTGTCACACACTACACCGCGACTCCCCCCCTCGCTGTTTTACACTCAAAATATCATAAGCTTCCTACAGGAATTGGCGATGCTAGGAAACACTGACTCTAAGGCTTCCCACAGCCGGATGTCTCTTGGGGGTGGACTAGCCCCCCCCCCACCCCCCACACACCCCCACTGCAGACACTGTTCAGCTTGGAAACCCGACTGCATGCATAGTTTGGCACAACCAAATCGGCAAGCCTAGCCCCTGCTCTTAGACCTCCAATAAACAGCACATACATCCATTCTAACATCCTTCTCCTTTATCTACGCTGATCTAAGTGGGCTAAACAAATCAAATACAGCAGAGATCGTATCTGGATCCACTTTGCGGGCCTGTACCGAAGCTCAGTGTACCTATACCTGTCACTCCATTTAACACCACAATGGTTAAGAACACTCATTCTGCTGCAAAAGATCATTTTTTATCATTTTAGTGTTTTCCGGCTTTGAAAATCTGGACCGCAAGCCAGCTAAAATTCAGCGTCTAAAAGCCGTCGTGACCATATAAACAGGTCACCTCTTTGTGAAATTTCATAGCTGTCAATCGCAAGACAGGTCACTCCTTGCATGTACAGCAATGTGGGGGTTTTTACAGCTGTCAATCAATGTACATGGCCAATTACAACGCAGGCCGTGAAGAGGGTGACGACGCAAGTCATAACTGAGACCTAGGGGGAGTTTCACTTAAGCTAGTCATGATCGTCCAGTAAGAGTTTAGGTAATTGCACAATCATGACTTCTAGCTTAAGTTAACCCAACTAACTAATCCTGCTTCATGGAACCACCCTCCAGGTTTCCTAATGAAACTTTCTCTGTACTATTTTTTGAATAGCAAGCATGTGACTTAACTGCAATGATCTGGATGGCCTCAGCCTACATATGGAAGACTATTTTATGTGATAGAAGATGCTAAATTGTTAAAGGGTGAGAAGCGCTCAGACAGGTTCTATCCCCTCTGAGGTTACCTTGCAACCTGTCTCCGAGCTGTGGCCCCAGTGAAGATCCTCACACAGTTCGCACGCCTGCCCCCGTGTGTTGGGTGGACAGACGCACTCCCCTGTGTCCGGCAGGCAGTGGCCATTCGTGTGTGGGCAGATGCACTCTGGTCGGCGAGAGAGACGTCAATAGTTTGGTGTGATGTGTTTGATGATGATGGGGAGGTGGGGGGGATGGTTATGGGGTCCGAGGATATGCGAGACTCACCTTTGCAGCCGGTTTCCACAGTGCCGTAGTGGTTGGGGGCACAGTGATCGCACTTGACCCCTGCCACGCCCTGGATACAGAGGCACGCCCCTTCTTTGTTGCAACGGGCGGACAGTGACCCTGCCTGGCTGCAGTTACACGCCACACAGCCCATCCCACTGCGCAGGCTGTAGTATCCCACCTTAAAGACACACATCAATTTCAGAATCTCCTTCCATCCTTCTGCCATCAATCGCACCCGCCCTCCCCCAATGTCAGCTTCTCTTCAGTGTGGACTTCACTACTCTGGTGAGGAAGACACAGACATGCCACCAAAGTCAAGGTCACACACAAATTGGGGTGTAATTAAATCTGAGTCAATGTCACGTTGGCAGTCGTCAGGCGGGGCTCTATCCGAGCGACGCCAAAATGGCGGCACAGAGAGGCCAAAAGCCGCCAAATCCGCAACGTTTTGGAAACTTTTAGGAGCCCAGGAGAGAACCCTGGGAGGACAGGGCCACTTATCAAGCCTACGCCAGCCTGGAAATCCTATCCAGCCCGCTGGCAGCGTGACGCAGCATTGCCCAGCCTACCCAACATTTATAAATGCCATTTCGGGCACGTATGATAAGGTTTGCGGGCCAGCATGTGAAATGAGCTGGCCGGCGGTTAGGCGAGGGCTTGGCGGGGGTCCGCCACGGCCCGTTGGGGCCTGGAGTCACCCGTATCCTCACATCTGGACTTCGGCCTGACGAACATCTGCTCTCCGCCCATTGGCGCTCCTTCCCTCCAAAGCGCCGCAGACAGACAGCCCCCCGCTCTAACTAATCAGTCATTTCCCCCTCCGCCCGAGTGTGAAAAGACAATCTGATATGCATAATGAATTATGAAAACATTCGCCCGCAGTCCCGGACCACCTGGAGCCTGCTGGAGCGAAGAGAAGAAACCTGGCTCCCCCCCACCCGTGCCAGCTTTTTTGCCCCAGTTCTGAATCCGGGAAGGATGGGGGGAGGTAGCAACAGAGTGCAACACAAATATTAAAATGGTGAGGGGAACGCTGGCATGACAGAATTGTTTCAGACTCTCACACAAGAAACCGTATGGCAAATTTATATTATTCCATTATAAACATAAACTTAGCTACATCAAAAGCGGTAGTCCACAAACCATACAGACTATTTACAAGGTAAGAAGTGTTACATACAGTACATGCAGAAGCAGGGTTGTCAATCTGGTGTGACATATTCAATTTGAAAGGAGTCTGCACACGCATTTGCAAGTACGTAATAGTTTTTTTTTTTACCTGTAGGGTTTGCAAACTACCCCAGCGCCTTTGATATAGCTAATTTTAGGTTTATAATGGAATAATATCGATTTGCCGTAACATTTCTTGCGTGAGTTTGGAAAGTCAGAAAGCCTAAGAATTGGCAACCCTGTAACTGGGTGTGTATACTGTATGTATGCGGACTTGACACGAATTGAGAATTTCACTCCAGCCAACTGACCAAAGTTGGCAGCCCTGGGAAGGGATGGGCACGGTCGGCACGGTGACCTGGCCCGTACCTCGCACCGGTTGCACTTCCGTCCCGCTACGTTGGGCTTGCAGTCGCACTGTCCCGTCGTCGGCTCGCAGACGGCGGAGTAGGAGCCGTTTACATGGCACCCACACGCTAGGTAGACACAAACATACAGGGCCGGAGAACATTTGGTGACAGCGCCTTACTATGGCCCAGGGAAGCGTCGGTTGCTCTATGAGACATCAAGAAAGTTATTTTAATGAGCTACAAAAAAAGATAGTTGATAACGACGGGCATGTTAGTAACGCGGCAGGATGCCTTATCGCGGCTGTTCTGCCGGAAGTGCACTCCGAAAGCTATTCAAATTAAATTGCACCTGTAAGTTTGTTACCAAAGCTTATAGAAATCCAACTTGGGAAGACAGCACATTATTAATGCATAAATAACTGCTTGAAAATTACAGCAGCGCACCCTGTTTCGAATATTAATTTTCAAAGGCTTAGATTTGATTCTCAGTATGTCGATAGACAGACTAGGAGCCATGCAGGATTGTGTCCGCTAGATGTCGCTATGGGCACTTTAATACAACGGATCAGCACTTGAATGCAACCGATCCAGCCTCATGCCCACACAGGATCGAACTCGCCTTCCGTTGCTGTGGTCGGAAACATGCTGGAAAACAGTGATAAACCAGTTATCCGCTCAGCAGTAACTTGAGAAAGGCATCAACAATGCTCGGGAACCCTAAAAATTTCCCTTTGAAAAGGGAAAAGAAAAACGAAGAAGGTGCAAGGTTCAGGGATTCCTGCCATTCAGGAGGGTGACCACGTGGGACCACGTGAGGGAGGATAAATGCGAGAACCTTCTGGTAACTCTACCATCTACCGTACTACCACTGCTAGATGCTCCGCTATTATATTTTAGTTATAGCTCGTTCCAAATTGTCCTGGTATTATTTATTCGTATAGTTTTCCTGGCTCTAAGCAGTGGTTTTTATAGCTTGGTCCCTTATCTTCCACTTGTTACTGGTCATTCAGTGGCTCCTTGACAGCTGTAAGCCTGTGATGAATTATCTGCCTCACTTGTCCGTCGGCTTCAGACGAAGGCACCTGCTAAATAAAGAAATGTAATAAATCTAAATGTAATGCTTTGTGCTGTGTCCGGGGAGTGGAAATAAATCGAAATGGAGATGCCTGCTAGTCAGAGAATGAAAGGCTTTGTCAGCAGGTCCAGGCTCTCTGTCGGAGCGCTGCATCTCAGCAGGCGATACATAATCTGCAAGAGCCGTTAACAAGCTAACGCGCGCAATTAATCACCTTGTGTAACACATTAAACATGGTAGCGCTGACAGCCCTGGTGTATCACATACACCTACGTATAATTATGTACTAATTATGTGATGATGATCATATGTCAGCTATAACGTGGCCCCCCAGGTCTGTTTGTAGCGTCTTCCCCCTGATTACCATATGTTTGTATGGTTTGTATGTGCTTACACCAGTCTCCATGTCTTCCTACGGTTTCTTCAGGTTTGTCTGGGTTCTCTGTGTTTACTCAGATCACCTTGTATTTGTATGGTTTCTCTGTGTCCATGTGCTTTCCTTTTGTTTACATCGGTCTCCATGTGTTTGTACAGTTTCTTAATGCTTGTGTTGGTTCCTGGTGTTTATGCCTGCCTCCTGATGTTTGTATGGTTTCTCTGTGTCCATGTGCTTTCCTTTTGTTTACATCGGTCTCCATGTGTTTGTACAGTTTCTTAATGCTTGTGTTGGTTCCTGGTGTTTATGCCTGCCTCCTGATGTTTGTATGGTTTCTCTGTGTCCATGTGCTTTCCTTTTGTTTACATCGGCGTCCATGTGTTTGTACAGATTCTTTGTCTTCGCACGATTTTGCACAGACTCCCTGATTCCTGCCACGGTTGGGATGCTTAATGAACTGGGGTCTCTAAACTGCTGCGGCTGTGACTGTGTGCGTGAATGTGCGCATACATGTTTGTGCCCTGTGATGGGGTGCCTGGTTCCCAGTGCATTCTGTGATCGGATGCATATACACTATATGAACAAAAGTACTGGGACACACTTCTTAATCACTGAATTCAGGTGTTTCATTCAGATCCATTGCCACAGCTGTATGCAGTCTGGTTTACAAACATATGTGAAAGAATGGGTCGTTCTTAAGAGCTCATTGAATTCAAGTGTGGTTCTGACAGGATCCCACCTTTGCAATAAGTCCGTTTGTGAAATTTCTTCCTTGCTAGATTTTCCACGGTCAACTGTAAGCACAAAAACTGTGTGCTGGGAGCTTCACGGAATGGGCTTCCATGGGCAAATGGCTGCATGCAAGGCTCACATCACCAAGCACAATGCCAACCATTGGATGGAGTGGCGTTCCATTGGACTCTGAAACAGTAGAAATGTTCTGTGGAGTGACAAATCATAATTCTCTGTCTGGCAGCCTGATGGACAAGTCTGGGTTTGGTGGATGCCAGGAGAATGTTACCTGCCTGACTGCATTGTGCCAACTGTAAAGTTTGGTGGAGGAGAGTTCATGGTATGGGGTTTTTCAGGGGTTGGGCTGGGCCCCTTAGTTCCAGTGAAGGTAACTCTTAATGCTTCAGCATACCAAGATATTTCAACAATTCTATGCGTCAAACTTTGTAGGAAAAGTCTGGGGAAGGACTTTTTCTGTTCCAGCATGACTGTCCTCCAGTGCACAAATCAAGGACCATAAAAACATGGTTGGGTGAGTTTGGTGTGGAAGAACTTGACTGGCATTGACAGGGCCCTGACCTCAACCCCATCGAACATCTTTGGGATGAGCTAGAATGGAGATGTGAGCCTGGCCTTCATGTTCAACATCAGTGCCTGACCTCGCAGATGCTCTTCTGGATGAATTGGCAAAAACTCCCATAGACACACTCCAAGATGTTGTGGAAAGCCTTCCCAGTAGAAAGGCAGCTGTTACAGCTGCAAAAGGGGGACCAGCTCCATATCAATGTTTATGGATTTAGAATGGGATGTGCTAAAAGTTCCTGTAGGCGTTCCAGGTGTCCCAGTACTTTTTGTCTATATAATGTGTATAGTCAGGTTAAACATGAGGGGCAGTTCGGAGGGAGAACCTCCCATAACCTGGGACCAAATCCGGTTTTTATGGCTGTTGAAATAACTTTCAGAGGGACTACCACAACTCTGGAGCAGGAAGCATACAGGGAACCACCCTTACCCTGACAGTTCTTAGCAACTACGGCATCCCTGAAGTAGCCGTCCCAGCACCTCTCACAGCGCCAGCCCGTCGTGTGGCCCGTACACTTCAGGCACTCTCCACTGATCGGGTCACATTTGACAAGGTCTTCTGGGTCCACGTTACCGCTGCAGTCGCATGGAAGGCAGCCTCCATCCAGGGCCATGGGGTCTCCATAGTAACCGTCAGCACACCTTGAAGAATTAAGGAGGAGTTAATGACAGCCAATCACAGATGTCAAATCCATAAACCCTACATGTCAAGGTGTAAGTCATTTACACCTTAAATGTCAATGACTACATTTCCATTACCGTTTTTCATTAGCGCTTACATTACCTACGTAGCCTCACACTTGCAAGGCCACCATTTTTGCTCCCCATCTCAACACAATTACATTTTATTCATTTAGCTGACGTTCTTATCCAATGTGACTTACATTAGAGGAAAGGGCTACAATTTATGTGCTCCCTGGCATTTGAACCAATGACCTTTGCATTGTTCACACGACGCTTTACTCTGTGTGCTATGGGAGCAGTCCAAAAATATCAGTCAGGATACATTTTCAACATTGTGTCAACATCTAGCTCAAATGTGCCTTTTCAGCGTCACTATATTTACAAAAACCTTATATTATGATCGGCCATTTAACCAACTAAACATGCCAAGGGTTCCTGCTGCGTTGCCCTGGTCCAGAACGACATGCTGCATAGCGGATGTTAATTTTCTTGCTGGAGTGTAAATATCGTGGTACTGGCCAAGGGTTGTGCCAGGATATATGGTCTTATTAAGCCAATAAACTATTTTAATTTGCGTTTAGGTATGGAATGTAATTAGCTGAGAGGGGGAATGTTAGCTGGCGTGGTGCCAGCTGTTGTGCGATAGCCACATGACTGGCTTGGCTGAAGGCTGCCAGCCATAAGCTATAGTGTATAAGAGCAGATCTATTTCTAAGCCATGACATGCAGTTCCAGGTCTCCATGGATCAGGGGGCAGCACCATGACGAATTCCGACAGACATTTTGATCAAAATTCAAATTATTGCTAAGGACAGACATAGTTTTTTTTACTCTGTCAAAACTTTTTGCCACCGACAGATGAGTCTTGCCATAGATGTGCTTGTCCATGCACTGACATTGCAATCCCTGCCATGGACTCGAGGCCATTTACTACCTGCTGACTGATCATTTCTGTTGTGAGATATAGTTTTTTCTCCTCTATACATACTGTAGCCAAGGTATGTCTTCACTGGCTCTTCATTCAGGCACAAGTACCCTTGTATGTTTGCATACCGATTTGTTGTATGGTTGTCGTGTCGCGGTGCCCCCTGTGGCTGAACCACACGGGTGACTCACCTATTGCACCGAGAGCCTGTGTGACCCAGCGGGCACTGGTCACATATCACCTGTCCCTCATTGTCAAGGTGGCAAGTGGGACTGAAATTGAAACAGCTGGCCGTTAAAAGCAGGCCTCCCGAAATCTCATAGTGTGTCTTCTGTTCTGTCTTAGTGTTTTGGGGAATAAGCTAATTGTTGAAAACGCTTTTATAAATGATCTTAAGAAAGACAAATCCTTCAGTATTATCTGAACACTGGAAAATACAGTATAAATATGGTACCAATCAAAAGTTTGGACACCCCTAGAAAGATTTATTTATACTATTCTTTACGTTTTTGAATAATTACAGGCATCAAAACTACAAAATAACATGTACTGTATGTAATTGTGCAGTGACCAAAAAAATATGAAACAAAAAAAAATATTGGGGAGGGAGTTCAGCTCTGTGGCTTGAGAAATTGCTGGTTCAAATCCCGTGGTCGGCAGAGTGATCCCAAAATTGGGCCCTTGAACAAGGCCCTTAACCCCAGTTGCTCCAGGGACTGGCTGACCCTACTGTCTCCTCTACTCCAGCTTCATGAGGTGGCCTCCTGAGATGCTTTTCCAGCTGTCCTGAAGGAGGTCCCACATATATACTGAGCTCTCATGGGCCACTGTTCCTTCACTCTCTGGTCAAAGTCAATTTTTACTGTGTTTAGGTCAGGTGGCCTGGTCATGTGATACACCGCAATCACTCTCCTTCGTAGGTAGCTTCATGTGTCCAAACTTTTGACTGGGACTGTAGTTCTGTAGCAATGTATTTATACAGAGCATAAGCACTCTTACACCTATTTTATCCTATCAGCAATGGAAAACAACACCCCTGTCTAGTGCTAAGTACTGCACTCTGTCTTAGGGATCATATGAGAAATTAGCTCACCATAAATCCACACATTCCACTGGTTGTGGTTTAAAATTAACAGGTCTGAGGCAGAAATGTAAACATGCCATTAGGAGTATTTGTTAGGTATAAATCGGGTCAATTTCATTCAATATTGGGACGTCGCTCTTTTGTTTGTCGCTCTTTTATTGTCATTCTTCTCTAATATGACGGCTAACTTATTGATTAGCTTTGATGCTGGCAGCTTAACTCACGTGTTGCCCATGGTGGTTAGCGGGCAGTTACATTGTTGGCAGTCCTCTGGGGTGCCCGCTCTGGGGTCACCATAGAAACCAGGCTGACACCACTCGCAGTGTGGGCCGGTAGTATTGTGCTCACACCGCTGGGGAGGAAACAACATCTCACAGGTTGCCCATGACACATTCAAGCAACCGTCTCCAGAAATGCTACTTTTGCCATGGTCCTCCATGGTATCGCAGACAGTGCTACGCTTCTGCACGATTTACCACCCCCCGTGATCCACCTCAGCCAATCGGGGCACGTTGAGCTACAGTCATTATGGAAATGGCTTTACGACCAGGAGGGTGCAGGTCGTGCTCTTGCCTGGAGCACTGATGTGTGCCCTTGAGCGAGAAGCGCATGCTAACATGAGTCCCATATACATTTATAGCAATACAAAAAAAAAATCACACAATTTATAGCGACATAAAAATCTATATTAATAAGATGGATGTTATAAAATTGGTAGCTTGATACAACAGTGAGTAAATGTCAAAGATTGAAAAAGCAGAACTGCCAGAGAATGACTGGTTGAAGCTGCTTATTCATCAGTACTGGACATGGACCCTTGAAAGGTTGTTATATATCGAGTGGTAAACAACAACAGGGGCTCACCAGACAGACGCCGCTGGTATCACACTGTGAGGCATGGCTGTTGCACTGGCAATCGAGGCAGGAGGTGCCATGAAGAGTCCCGTTGGCGCGGTAAAACCCAGGTAGGCAGAGCTGTGGACGGAGAGAGCCCCCTTATGGTGAGCTTGGAAATAGAGGTTTCCTTTCTGCTGCTCCTTTCGCCCTTATTCTCTCCATTAGCTCTGCTTCATTAGACATTGATGGATCCACATTTAAATGTTAGGAAGTCAGCATCCAGTGATGTAAAATCAGTGCTATGTGAAGCAGAGTCACTCCTAAGCCAGAGGAAGGAGCTGGGGCTCCCTACCTCGCAGGACATCCCGGCGTAGCCCGTGGGACACTCGCAGCTCTCCACCTCCCAGGCCCGGATATAGCTGGTGCCGTTGGAGTCGGCTATGTCCAAAGCCACGGAGCTCAAGCTGGCAAGCACGAAGAAAGAGGCATCAGAGAGTGAGGCTATGACCAGCTGGAGCCGTTGCCAGCAAGCCCACAAAAACAACAGCAAGCGGAGTTAGAATTTTCTCCATCTATTGTATGGGATTTTGGACCTTTCCACTATGTACATATTCTCTAGAAATTAAAATGAGAATTTAGTTGTGAAACGTTTTTGTGTCTCAGGTCGTATCGGCAATCATGGTCCTGAGGGTCATCCTGTCTCACCACAGCTCTCCATCCAAGTTCTCCTCGGATTGTGCCTGGATCCAAAGGTGTGCCATGTCAGCCAGAATGGTCATCAGCTCGGCCCGCTTGGACACTTCACCCGTGTCCAGGTTTACAAAGTTCCCTGGCTCGATTTCCACATCAACATGGTACTCCTTTCCTGGGACCAGCTGAAGCTCCTCAAACATTGCCTGCCGGAGGGTCCTCCCATTCCCCTGGGAAAATTAAGGAGATCATTTCTTTTGAGTGACCTGACCTCTTTGTGTTTATGTTTCACACCAAGCTGATGTATATAGACAAAAAAGTGTTTTTGCACTTCTCATAGGATGAGATTTAAAATAAGCGTCATATATAAGCGTAAAATAATCATGCAAATGGCACTCAGCATGTAATATAATATTAGGCACTTTTAATTCACAGTTAAATACATCCTTTTTTAAATAAACAAGTTTAACTCAAGGAGCAGTTTAAAACATGTCTGCGGATCGATATAAGCCTGCCTCTGTAATGACCTGGCTTCCAAATGAGCACTGGGTGTATTCAACTTATTGAGTACTTACAAAAGTTATGGCTCTGAAATTGATGCAAGGATGAGCTTGACGTTTGATATTCCTGGGTTTATTAAAGGCACATCAAGATGCTATGTTTGAATGTTTTATGGGCCGCCGTGAAAACGGCACAGCGGCAAAATCCATGGTGGGACTGATTAGAGCGGGGCAATTTCTCTTCGTCCCATTTCCATTGACAGTAATAGCCCAGTGAAAACCTTTCATGGCGGATTTACTCCTATGACTAAATGCCTGACGCCCACAGACTAGAACTACTTACCTGAATAACGATGTGGAAGCGTGACGACAGGCGGCGACTCCTGCCCACTGCGGAAGCATTGAGCGAAACGGCATAGCTCAGAAACCCACCATACGAGGTGAGCTTCAGAGAAAGAGGAAAACAAGGAGGACGCATCAGCACAACTTGTAACGCCAACAGCATCAACAGACAACGTCCATTTCAATGACCTACTGCCTCGATGCGGACCATGTGACCGACCTCAAACCCGAGTAAATTGACGTTACACTTTTACACACGTTACATCTTCCCCAAGTATCTGGAAGATATCAGAGAGGCAGATAATTACTTGCCCTATCTCTCCCTCCCTCAAATTGTGAAGTAAATGTCATGGATAATTACGAATTCAAATTCGCTTAATCACACGGGGGGCTAATGGGTACGAGTATTAGTAAAGAGTGTAACCTAATTATTCCTAGGTTTCATAATTTGCCCAGCTCCGTTCGAATGTAATTACAGGCCATGATCCATTAACTTTGGGGGGGGGGGGGCAGAAGAATTTAAATTGTATGTTACGCATTAATAGAGGAAGTCCCTTTGGGACAACGAGAGATCCTTCCCCAATCCTACAAGCTTGCTCAAATCAATTTTGTCTTTGCAACACTCGCAGTTCATTACCCCTGCACCCCACCCCAGCCCAAAACGATGCCCAGAGACAGTATGCCAAAATACGCCGCGCACCCCCCAGGGAAAGCAATTGGCGCAGTCCAATTGACTTTTACTGCGTGTTCCATAACAAGAGCTAGCTACTCTACAGAGGAACAAGTCAGGGCATTACATGTTAGGGACATGTCTTTGGGCTATGTGGGGGGGGGTGGGTGTATACCTGGGGGAGGACAAAGGCCGATAACCCAAGGTCTTGGACCTTAGACACTAGTGCTATTGTACTTTTTATTATAATATTCCATTTGAAATTCAGTTCAATTTTAATTAGTTTTCAGTCTGGTTTTTATTATTAAATATATATTTATATTTAGTTTTTATGCATTCTATTTTCAGTTTAATTTTTAGTAATTTTATTACTAGGGGTATACTCAAAGTTGTAGAGCTATTTTATGTGTCTGACCTTTAGATGGATGCACAATGCAGTGTTTGTACTAATGTGCTCAAAATGGGCAAAACATGTTCCAGGTCATCTGAAGGCAATATAGTAAATTACATTTCAAGGAGGGATGATTAATAAACCATTCATTTAGATAAATGGTATTAAAACATTGTAATGGAAAGTATTTGATGTTTGCTTATATTTCAGTTTTGGAAGCAATATTTACAGTTTTCATTTTGTTTTAATTTGTATTGTATTTTGTACCTCATTTCATTTCAGTTTATGAAAAAAGTTCTCATAGTTTTAGTTTTCATTAAAATGATTATAACCCTGCTACATCCCATTCTACCCTCAATTGCTCTTTTTTCATTCATCCCCATCATTTTCTAAACCAGTCTCCCCTCCCCTCCTCTCCCTTCCTCACCTTTCCTTTTCTCTCCCCTCCCCTCTCCCCTCTCCTCTTCTCTCCCCTGCCCTCCTTTCTCCTGTCCTCCTCTCCCCTGTCCTCCTCTCCTATTCCCCCCCCTGCCCTCCTCTCCCCACCCCTCCACAAATGACATCCCTTTTTCTTCCTCATGTCTCTGTGCCACATGTTTCTGTTCACCATCCTGCCAGGACCAAACCATCCACAGATTAATAACTCACCTTGTTCCCCAAAAATGATCTGGGCGCAGCCCAGGAGAACAGGAGCTCTTGGGCTCCGAGGGGGGAGGCCATAAGGATGGTTAGGGGGGCCGGAAGCATCAAGGCACCACGGTGCATCACCTGTGGACACAGCCTCCGTCAGACCTGTCACTGACACATAAATGCCACCTCACTCAGGTTTTGGGTATGACAGTTTGTCCAGAATGAAAACAACTTTGTGTAATATGCTTAGTAATAAAGTATCTCTGTGATGAACACTGTAGGCTTTGTGATACACTTTTTGACTAGGTTTCCCTGTTTGGCAACTTAAACAGGGTGTATTCTGGGTATTTTCAACCCCTTTGCTTGCACTGAGTGTTTTGGTTGCTGGGTATCACTAATACTGCCTGATAACATTTGTGGATATGTAAGCTATGTCTTTATTGGCTGACCTGACCCCTGGACCAGGAGCTGCTCTTGCAGTCTTGGGACACCCCAAAGCAGAAACACTCTGTGCAGCCCTGGCGATTGGCCGCCTGCAGGTTGTAGAATCCCTGCTTGCACCGGTCGCAGTCCTGCCCCATGACGTTGGCCTGGGCGAGATATCGAGAAGGCTGTGGTCAAATGACGTCTGTGCATCGTGAAAGTGAGGACAGCGAGGCTGTGCTGTACCTTGCATGAGCACTCTGCACACGGGTCGACGC
This sequence comes from Isichthys henryi, assembly GCA_026776945.1. Lineage (NCBI taxonomy): Eukaryota > Metazoa > Chordata > Actinopteri > Osteoglossiformes > Mormyridae > Isichthys > Isichthys henryi. Next base: position 22,393,457 of record JAODJX010000001.1, read on the forward strand.
CGAGGCTGCCGTCCAGGTTGCAGCTGCATGGCGTGCAGGAGGGGAAGTCCCGGTAACCGGGGGAGCAGTGATCACAGCGCCGGCTGGCAAAGCCCATTTTGCAGGGGCACTGTCCAGGCAGCAGACCTGAGGGACACAGTTTTGCCTACAACAAACTGCATATAACAGTATCGTATCTGGCTGTTTTTTTTCAGCCTTGCTCCTAACATACCGCTTTCTCAGAGATATTAATATTGGCAGCAGTCAGAGGGGTCGGAGGGGTATGGATACTCTGGCACAGTTGGGGGCCCAGCACTTTATAGGGGCCCCAATATATATGTTCGGGGGCCCAACTGACACAATCTACCAGGGGACCCAAAATTTCTAACTGTGCCCCTGCTAGCAGTAATTACAGTTTACTCCTAGTTAACTCCTAGAGCGCAGTGACAATGCCGAAACAAGGGGAAAAGTGGGAAAAGGGGTCCTGAGCACCTTCGTCCGGCCTGGCGTGCTCCATGTCCTTAACGCAGACCTGACTCAGGGATCCGATGGGGCTGCACTCACACTCCTTGCACGGGTGGTCATCGTATGGGGACACCTCGAGTACCGGGAAAGGGCGAAGAGAGTCAGCTGGGGTTGTGCTGCACAGCTAAGGTGAGGTCCGTGCAGCCAAGACAGGTCACACTTTTCTGTTCCTCCCTGACTTTTATCATGCTTAAGATAAAGCAATATACAGCAGTCCCCCTCTATCTGCAATTTCAATAACCCTGGGTTCCGTTATCTGCAGTTTACTGCAGTCAAAAAACTGTCACTGCAAAATGTTTTTTCATTGTTCCATCATCCTTTGAAGAGTATTAAAAAGTATGATTTTCATTGCTCTGACATCTCTTGATACATGCTATTTTCATCTCTTGATAATTACACTAAAACATCAGTAGCCATTTTATTTGAGAGTACAGTACTGTGTAGTAACTGTATAACAATGTACAATATACTTTATTATTACTGTATTATAGTATTATAATAGATATCTATACTGTATTATAGATAGATAGATAGATAGATAGATAGATAGATACTTTATTAATCCCAAGGAAATTTAGAAAGCTTAGTTCACCCTAACTAGCTGTTCACTATAAAATTTTACTTTAATTACACGTAAGTCAAATGTTTCTAAATGAACCAGAAATTAAGAAAAATAAGCACAGTGTGACACCTTTAATAAGTCAGCTGACGCTTCTTTAAATAATATCTCATAATTGCATTATAATTAAAAAATGAATCGCTTCCAGGTACAGAGTGCAGCGCGGAAGATTTCAGGTCCCCAGCCCCCGGCCTCAGCCAGCACGCCTCTTCACAGAGCTCCTACCTCCTTGCGTCTGAAGAAGCCATCTGCGCAGCTCTCGCAGTTGACGCCGGCGGTGTTCTGACTGCAGCTGATGCAGACGCCCCCGCCAGAGCGCTGACCGTGTGAGTTGAGGCTCAGCTCGAGTTCAGCTATTGTCCGGCTGTAGAAGCAGTCGTCCGATTTGTTGTGGCAGTTGCACCCTATGGACGCAGACAGCAGTGAGTTTGCACAGCGGGGGAGCGAGTCGACAGATGGCCACAGGGTGTATGAGTCGGTGTCACGAGAAAATAACGAGGTCGATGCCAGCTTCGGTGTTTGAATTTAAAGCGTCAGATCAGATCAAGGGTCCTACCTACATCTTCATTTACATTTATACACTATACCGTATGTATAAAAGTACTGGGACACACCTCTTACTTATTGAATTCAGGCGTTTAATTCAGACCCACTGCCACAGGTGTATAAAATCAAGCACTGAGCCCTGCAGTCAGGCTTACAAACATCTGTGAAAGAATGGGTCGTTCTGAAGAGCTCAGACAATTCAAGTGTGGTTCTGTCATAGGACGTCACCTTTGTCAGTTTGTGAAATTTCTTCCCTGTTAGATATTCCGCAGTCAACTGGTGTTAAGTGGTATTATTGCGAAATGGAAGCATTTAGGAACAACAGAAACTGGGCCACAAAGTAGCAGACTAGTATTGGGACAATCACCGAAACCATTGAATTCAGGTGTTCCAATCACTTCCATAGCCACAGGTGTATGAAATGAAGCACCTAGGCATGCAGACTGCTTCTGCAAACATTTGCTAAAGAATGGGTTGCACTGAAGCTCAGTGAATTCAAGCGTGGTACCGTGATAGGATACCACCTGTGCAATAAGTTCATTCGTGAAATTTCCTCGTTACAAAATATTCCAAGGTCAACTGTTAGTGCTATTATAGAATATGGAAGCAAATGGGAATGACAGCAACTCAGCCACGGAATGGTAGGACATGTAAAATCACAGAGCGGGGACAACTAATGCTGAGGCACAGTGTGCAGAAGATGCCAGCTGTCTACAGAGTCAATAGTTATAGACCTATAAACTTCATGTGGCCTTCAGATTAGCTCAAGAACAGTGTGTAGAGAACTTCATGGACTGGGTTTACCTGGCCGGGCTACTGCATCCAAGCCTTATATCACCAAGTGCAATGCAAAGCATCAGATGCAGTAGTGTAAAGCCACTGGACTCTTGAGCAGTGGAGATGTGTTCTCTGGAGTGATGAATCATGCTTCTCTGTCCGGCAATCCAATGGATGAGTCTGGGTTTGGTGGTTGCCAGGAGAACTGTACTTGCCTGACTGCATTGTGCCAACTGTAAAGTTTGGTGGAGGGGGGGTTATGGTGTGGGGTTGTTTTTCAGGGGTTGGGTTTGGCCCCATAGTTCCAAGGAAAGGAACTCTTAATGCTGCAGATGTCAAAGCCATTTAGAACAATTTCATGCTCCCAGCTTTGTGGGAATAGTTTGGGGATGGCCCCTTCCTGTTCCAACATGACTACGCACCAGTGCACAAAGCAAGGTCCATAAGGACATGGATGAATGAGTCTGGTGTGGAGGAACTTGACTGTCCTGCACAGAGCCCTGACCTCAACCCAAAAGAACACCTTTGGGATGAATTAGAGCGGAGACTGCAATCCAGGCTTCTCGTCCAACATCAGTTCCTGACATCACAAATGCTCTCCTGGAAGAATGATCAAAAATTCCCGTGAACACACTCCTAAACCTTGTGGACAGCCTTCCCAGAAAAGTTGAAGCTGTTACTGCCAACTCCATATTAAAGCTCATGTGTGGTAAAAGCAGGTGTCTGTGTGTGTGTGTGTGTGTGTGTACAATATATCAGAAATGTAAAGATGAATTGCGAATCAGTTAAAAATCTATGTAAATGCATGATGATTTAAAACGGGCTGATGTGGAATATGAATTGCTACCTTAGGAGTACTTCACGGTACTTTAACAGAAAAACTGGTGTAATATTACATTAGATTTCACTATGTCAATTCAACGTCAGATGTCACTACGTATTCACGTAGTTTTTGTTTTTGACTGATAGCGAGCGAGTTTGAAATTGGGTGGGGCAGTGGTTAGTGCTGGTCCCCGACAGTAAGAAGGTCCTGGGTTCGGTCCCGGTTCCTTTATATGTGGAGCTGGCACGCTCTCTCCATTTTCGCCGGGGGCTCCATTTTCCTCCCACGGCCCAAAAGCATGCAAGATAGGCTGATTGGTGAGTAAATGGACTGCATTTATATAGCGCTTTTCTACTCCTATGAGTACTCACAAGCGCTTTACATTTTATGCCTCACATTCACCCATGCATTCATACACCGGTGGCAGAGACTACTGTACCATGCAAGGCGCCAACCTGCTCACCGGGAGCAATTTGGGGTTCAGTGTTTTGCTCAAGGACACTTTGATGGGGTCAGGAGGAATGAAGGCTCGAACCTGCAACCCTCCAGTTGCCGAACGATAGCACTACAGTACCTCCTGCGCCACCATCTTCCCCAAGTCTAAAATAGCCCTGTGAGTGTGTGCAATTTGTGGTGTGTTGGCGGCTGCCCAGGGTTGGTTCCTGTCTGCGCCCATTGTTCCCGTGATAGGCTCCAGTCCCCTCTACGATCCCAGTTGGGATTAAGCGGTTTCAGAAAATGGATGGATGGATGGATGCACCGCCCAATCATATACCGGCAGGGTCGCAGCATTTTAGCTTTCCGGTAATCACAAACGAAACCGGCGAGAAAAGCACCGACAAGACAAAAAGTGCGTGCAAACATTATAAAAGACTGATAAGCTACACAAATAGCACAATGAACATGCTTCAGCATGTCCACCGGCACCGCAGTTACCTGAGCAAAGATTATTAAAAGGGCAAACCACGTTAAAAAGCTGCACATGCAAGCCTTAGTTTATTTGAAGATTTTTTTATTTACTTATTTTGATTTATTTTTTTAACAGTATTTTATTCAATTTCAGTTGCACTGTTAAGAAGAGGACACGTTTTGCACAGTTTAGAAAGATAAAGGAATA
>JAODJX010000001.1:22405710-22434578 GCA_026776945.1 Isichthys henryi
GTGTGAGTGTGCCCTGCGATGGGCTGGCCCTCCATCCTGGGTTGTTCCCTGCCTCGTGCCCATTGCTTCCAGGATAGGCTCTGGATCCCCCGCGACCCAGTAGGATAAGCGGTTTGGAAAATGAATATGGAAATGGAATGTATGTGGATAACCACATACAGTATCTAGTACAGCATCACCTGGAACCTATCCTTGGTAGTAAAGGGTTCAAGGCAAGGACTGGGATAGCAATCCATGTTTTTGGATGGGGGGAACATGCACATTCCTCAAATTTTGGTGGGTGGGAATCAAACCCACATCACTGATAGTGCGAGGTCATTTTGGGACCCCCCTATCCTCTTTTGCTTTAAAGAACATTCTGGTTGGCTGTGTACAGTAAGTGCTTTGAGTCATGCCGTGCTCGGCTAGCAATGTGGAAAGGTACTTGTCATGTGGGATTTTAAGTCACTCCATCCAGCGGATCAGGGGCTGGTGTCCTATGATGCATGACTCCTCAGCGATTGTTCGGGGTCTCGGACCTCCCCACCGGGAACAGCCTGAACCGTCACTTGGAGGAGTCACTCTCTCCCCAGCAGAGGAGCTCTTGGCAGCTACGGCCCACCCTCCCTCCACGTCTGAGGACATCAACGCCAAGTTCTCCCGAAAAGGTCACCCACCTTCTCCCGTCGGATCCGGGACGCGAAGCCATCCTCTCATCTCAAGCGGCTGAGCCGCTGATCCGTGCCAGATTCCGAAATGAGAGCCGCGACATCGAAATCATCACGGAAACGACGGTCACGTCTGGGTTTGTAATTTGTCAGTCAGTGGCAGACTGGGTTGGGGGGTTGATTTAATTAGGCCCCTGTTTAACTCCTTCCCGTCTCTTCCTGGTTCATTTCACCACTTCCCCCAGAAGGGGGGCCACGTCGTAATCACCGAGGATGAGTGGTGACAGAAAGAGCTAGATGAAGTCCTTCTGACTCGTGGCAGCTGGGGAGGGGGGGGTCATACACTCTCCCTGCGCCACCCTTCCTCCCGGATGAGTCTCCTGTCGCCTGAGACTCACAATCCTGTATCTCACCGACTGTGAATCACATCCTGGCAGCTACTTCTGGGCTTTTGCCTCTTTCTCTGGATGAGACACGTTACTGGCCCCTGCTCTAACTTCACTTGAGGCTCCTCCAGATTCAGACTGCAACTTCTGCCAAAGCTTATCTGTGATGTTCTAAAACACATTGTGTATCGTTGTGTTAAACCTGAACACCTCCGAGGGTCCGAGTCCTCATGACCATCCGACCGGCTCGCTGTTCCTGTTCGGCTAATAGTCTCGGTGGCAAGATGAAGAAATTCGGGTTCTGTGTCCCCCTCGCCTCTAACAAGCAGCTCGATCTGAATTCAAAGTCGATGCCACTGGCTTCAGCTCAGTAAAGGTGCGACATTACAGACAGCCCCTTTTCCTAATGAGCGCAAGCGACCTCTGGAAAGGAGAACGGCACAATAGACTGTTTTAAACCACCCATTTCAAAATGATATCATATAAATCTACACACGAATGCAAATCTTATACTCTCCTTTTTACAAGTAACAGGAATCACAAGTAGACGTCAGTAAAGTGTTTTATGGAAATACAACACAATGCCAATTTGTATAGAATTTTTGAATTTGAATGGGAAATGAGAATGAGAAAATGAGGTCTATTGTTTCGAATTTCCATAACTACTCTTCTTATCCATGGTGTCAGTGAGCATGGAGCCGACCCCAGCAGGCACAGGGTACGAGGTAGAGGACACCCTGGATGGGATGCCTGACCATTGCAGGACATAATACTCATACCATTTCAACTAACTATGATGCTTTGGGACTATGAAAGGAAACTCAAATTCCCAGAAATCCACTGGCACATGGAGAACCTGCGAAGACCACTGGTACAGAGCCAGGAGATGAAACTAAACCTAATACCATGGGGGTGTGAGGTCACTGTGCTACCCACTAGACTGCCTATTAATCAGAGATACTTCAATCCAAGAAGGCTGACTGAAGATGACTCTATGCTACCCCAAGATGGCGCCATTGAACAGTGAGCAGTATGAGAATAGCTAAACCACGTGCTGTAACTCGTACGTGTGTATTGCACCGTGCGGCAGTCTTACCTGTTGCAAGTCCAGAGTGATGGTCACCCAGTGGAACTGATTGCCGTTCTTGATACTGGGACTTTGCCACCATGCGTTAGTCCCGTCGATGGCGTTGGTAATGGGATGCCTCTCTGTCTCCCATAGCAACACATCGGTCAGAGCATAATTCCAAGCATATCGTCTGACTGCTTTATAGCTTATCATCAGGACGGCGGATTATGTAGTAGAAAACGATACAGGAGCGTAGCTAAAAGATTATGAGCGAAAGTCCCAGGCTGAGCCCTGCTGTTTTAATTAGTCGACAGGTGTTGCCTAACAATACTTCTGACAATGTATAAATTCTGAAAGGTAAAATGCAGGTAATTTGCTTTGGACAAAACCCCATACGGAGCCGCTATAATTTCAGCTCGAGGAATTTTTGCCCTTCGGGGGAAACCATTTTATTCCAGACTTGTAATTCAGTTAACGCACAAGATGCTTTTAGTCAGTTTTACACATCTGGGTGCTTGTGAAAGTAATTCTGAGTTAAGTATATTGGCTGGGAGCGGTAACAAGGCAAAGATATCCAACAGCACAGGAGTTCTCATCAGAGACAATTTATGTAATGAACTACGTGACATATATAAGATCAGTATTAAAGCTTCCTACAACTGGCAGGAATCAGTTAAGACCATATCAGAATTCAGTTGGCAATCAAATGTGTTTACGTGAGGACCGGCACCTTCTGAGTTGGTGCTGTGTAGGTCACAGATCCCACACTGCCGGGCAAGGATCTGTCGTGTCGGAACATGCTCCACTAGCTTGCAGTACGTCTCAGGCACCAGGTGACCGCAGGTGGCATTGGTGGATATCTGGGAGATGCTGGCGAGGTTGAAGATGGATGGGAAGAGCCCTGAGGGAACATGAATGAAGGCAAGCTGGTAGCTCGAACATCCTTGAAGGAATCCACCCCGGTAATACCCTAAAAGTCCATTTTCTGTGGTCGAGAAAATTGATGTGCTGGGTCTCTCATTCACTGGCTGGGAAACTTTGGTTCGGTCCGTAACGCAAGTGGTGCTATTAGATATTTTCGGTCTTGTGAAAGTATATAATATTGGGCTCCCAACCAAGACAAATTCAATTATATTCCGCATTTTTAGGGCCAAGGGGCCAAACCCTGGCCACCAACATAATAAATGACCTTGTGGTTGGACAGGTTGAGAAACCCTGTTCTAGATCGTTATGCATCTAGCTTCAGACCTTCTTGAAGCCACTTTTGGATTGTCCTCTCAAGTCCTACAAGTCGAACTTGCCTGATTAACTGTGATATTAAGACCCAACATCACATAAACATGTTTGACCAAATCAAACGGTGAGCTGGACTGGACCAGAAATAGCCACACAATCAGAGGCTTGATCTTCTTTGATACATGGGAAATCCATTCGCATTGAATTCTGAGCCTGGAAAATTCTGGATGTGACCCCCCAACCACTCTCCACTCACACTGCCTGAAATTCTGCTCTGCCAGCCGAAGTGCATTATGGGGGGGGGGGGGTCTCATCTCCACACATCTGGAACTTCTCTTCTTATTTTGCCTCATCACCTAAAAGAGCCACTCTGTAGGAGGGCAATACTCCAAAAAGGTTCTTCAGTACCACCACACCCCCTCCAGCAAAACCCCTCTCTACTCTGCTTCATTGCTACATTAGTATTACTTTAACCCCCACAGTAAACGGTCTTTATCTTCTTCCTGTCCTTGCTTCCGTATCTCAAAGCAAACCACCTGAGAAAGGCACTGCTAATTAAAGAAACACGCATTTCCTAGTCTATAAGAATCACTGAACTCTGCATACTGAGACATTCAGCACCGAATGGGGGGGGGCATCACATACATTTCTTTAGCCTGAAACCCAATGTTAACTAACTGTCAGATGGTCCACACCTGAGAACCACTTGAAGGGCCAGGAGTTAAAGCAGGAGATGAAGACATTCCCAGCAGCCCCTAATTTCTTCATGCAGGGAAATGGGTCATTGGACAAAGATGGGGCTCATATTCTAAATATAGAAAGCAACATCCACAAAATAGCCAAATAATGAAACCTCACAGCTTCAAAATCTTCAATTCTTCTAAACCTGCACCGTAAGGACTGTGTAAGAGCACATGAAGATCTTTCTGTCCATCTCATGCATTTCTAAAAGCCAGCAAAAGTGACAAGGAATTAATTCCTACTGGCAGAGATCTTGCGAATGCATTGAGGGCTGGTTGAGGAGGGCGTCTTGAGGAAAGGAGCCAGATGTTAAAAGAAGGACTTTAAAATTGACTTTGAAGGACACGGCATCGGTTTGCCACCGTATTCAGCTGTGGGGTACTGCTCATAATTCAGCTTCTAATATTAACTGGTCCCCTGCGCTCCTGTCTGACACCATTAGTTGGGTTCATAAAGACTGAACTCTATATCCACAGGAGCACCTGTGTCAGTAGCGTAGAAGTGTGGAGCATTGAAGAGTCTTGAATGTTGCATTGCTGAAGAGGTTGGTGCAGTGAGTCAGTGTAGGTGCCTCATTTGCTACAGTAACTTCCTCTTCTCTAGTCACCATTCAGAGCCTGGCAGACATCTTACTTTGAAAACATCGCCAGAGCACTGCATGAAGCATATTCGGTAAAGAACGGTAAAGAATTGCTGTCCCAAATCACTAGTTCAGTACCCAAGGGTTCAGGGGAAAAAATACCAACGAGAGCCTAGGCTCAGTGTAAGGTTATGCTCCCCACATTTTACACGTTTCCTCTGCGTTTTGGGGTTTCCTGCTCAGTCCAAGGACATGCAGTTAAGCAATCTTGTGTCTGTACCCGGTCTGTAGTGTGTGATCATGTATGTGCCCTGTAATGGACTGATGTCCCATTCAGGATTTTCCCCTTCATTGGTCCTGTGCTGCCTCTAGACAGGGTCCTGCTATTTATACAGTTACAGTATAGATGAACGGAAAAAAATATTTGAGATGCATTGGGTATAACCATCGTCTAAGCTGCTAAACTTTCCATTAGCAGCAGGCAGAGGTAATGGGGAAACTGGATTCCCACGGCTATTAATAATGTGGCAGGGTGGGGATAACCTGCAGATCAAGTGTACAAGGACGGAAGAGGACATGGCCCACTTCCTCGACACCTTCTGGGACACCCCGAGCCCCGTTCAATTACACCCCCATGGTCCTACTCCTGTCTTGTGCTGGAAAACTTAGATGAGTGCCTGGTTTTACATGTTCAGAAGTTAAAAAATTAAAAATCTGACTGTATGTGATTCTGTTTGACGTGCTTCTTGGCCCTGACATCAAGAGCTACATTAAAAACAATCATATATAACTTTATATTGTCAGGCATGTTAGTCTTTTAAACATAACATTGGGATTAACACGTTAGATAGCCTTGCCTCAGCTTATTTACCTTATAAGTTAAAAGAAAATCACAAGCAAAATGGCTGGTTTTTCGAAAGAATTTACGAATTTACTTTCTTGAATAAAAGTTACGTGAGTAATTACGGTTTCAGTTTTCAATGAAAAGGTGAGCGTGAGAACATCTAGCTAATTTTCGACTCTTTCGGTTCCTTTGTCGTGTTTCTTGCTTAACAGACCCCAGGGGCCGACTTTTCTGAGAGCGTCATGGTGCAGAGCTGCGTACCCTGTTTTATGACCGTGAACTCTGCCAGCTCTGAAAGGCCGACTCACAAGGCAGGTTAACCCCTGGATTACACGTTGCAATTTCGCATTGTGAATGCAGATACAGACACAACATGATGTTCTGTAGTGTCAGGCGCCGTAATGTTATGAACCGAAATTTCAAAAGGGAAATTGCTGCTACCAATTTAGAGAAGATTAGACATAACAGACAGGGATCAAACCAGCAGCGACCCTTCAGATGCCAAATTGCCTCCCGGTAATTAGATTGTGTAGGCTTACTGCCTGCCGCTGTACGGCACAACGGCGATACCTACAGAAAACAACGTTTTGAAGGAATGTAATTTATTGTGAAAAATCTCTTATAGTGTAATTGTGCCTGCCACCTATTATTTACACAAGTAATAAAGGTGCCATTTGAAAGTAACCAGTTTACAACAATCCTGGGTTCGGTTCCCAGTCTGCTAATATAACCGTTAAACAATGTTTCATATTGGAAGTTGTAAAGTTTACTTTGCTAATTTCTTTCTCCTTGTTATCAGGAGACAGCAGGTCCTTAAATTATTTTTGCACCGTCGCTCGGCAGGTCACCACAAACGTGTGCTGGAAAAGGGGCCGGAGGAGTTCTTTTCTTTTGAACCATTAAATGCATCCCTTAAAACAATTGCTTAATTGGACCGCGAGCTTACTGTAAGTGGATACAAAGTAAGAGAAAAAAACAAAGGTCCGGGCTCACTGTTACAGTCAGGGCAATGGATTGAACAAGATAAAACAGACTTTAAACGATTTTCGCAATGAAATGATGTGACTGAAAAAAACACCAGGTCTCCGAAATCGTAGTATAACGTTTTTCTCTGTAATCCGGAAGCACAGTAAATATTCTGAAGACCGGGATTGATGCATTTTTTCATTTAGAAATAATGGCATATATCAGATTATTAAAGAAAATGCGAACATTTATAACGACCAAATACAATAAAAAAAAAATGTGTATGAAACAATAATTTAAAAGGGGATAGATTACTACGCAAATTTCTTGTCTAGAGATTTTCAGTCAGTTCCTCTCATAACGTTACACATCATGACATTGTACATTAAAACACTGAGATAGCCTTATGACTTTTTATGTACACAATACATAATAATATACCGAAACGTATGACAGTTATAAGAAAACTCACCTCTTTGTTGACTTTTCACAGCGGATGCGCAAAACAGCAGCACTGCAAAGTAAACTTTCAGAATATGAACAAATACGCAACGAGAACTATACTGGAACATATTAATTCGCTTTGTTTCTTTTCTTGTTATCGTTTCTAATTTGTTTTCTGTTGCTCCATTAACGTGAGCTCAGCTCTAAGTCTCGTTGTAAAGTCTACAAACAGCTAGGACCCCTCCCTTGCGGGTGGGGGATTCGACTGTCGGGGGCCTGTTTATTGGTGTTACATCAGCTTGCAAGCACAAAATAATTAATTATTCTTGTTTGTAAATTGATACATATTTATTTTTTCCTTCAAGTCTCTGATCGATTCACATTTACACTACTTAACCTGTGCTGCCTCTGTGGAACCTTCATTATACCGTAAGGAAAAGGTTCCCGAAACATAATACGCAAGAATTAATCTCTGCCATGGGTGTCGTTAGGTCCGATCACTCGGGGCCCCGAGTATTTTAAGTCTATAGCCCCGAGTATTTTAAGTCTATAGCCCCGAGTATTTTATCCCCGATGCCAATTATCTGAATTAAAAAAAATGTAAATTTGACTTAGCCCCAGATTTTTTTTCAATAGCTAAAAACTCCCTTGATCTCCACCTCTGTTCAACGATTTCAAAATGTATCGCAGTATATTACATTGGAGAGCACAAACCAATACTAACAATTTAACAGATATTTTAAGAAACTTTATGTGTGGTGATTTTCAGTATTAAAAGTGCTGAGTTAGTCACAAGACTCGAGTATACAGTATGGCTAGTTCAGAATACGGTGAGAACGTAACGGTTCTTTGTATTAAATGCCTTATCCCTGTACCTGTAATCCTACTATATTTTGTGGGCTACTAATATATTTGCCAGAGTTAATTCCAGATCATGTAGCGAAGCGTGTCTTTAGTCTACATGGTTAAAAAGAATATCTGAAAAATTACACACCAGTGACCAATTAGCCTACATCTACAGATCCATGATATCTATATAGTAATGATAATGCCGCGTCAGGCGGACCGACACGGAGTCTCGCTTCCCGGAGAAAACACGACCTTTATTAGCAGTCCTGAAAAAGGATACACGAAGTCCCCAACGAGCACAGAACCAATAGCAAAATAGAAACACAAGGTTGTCAGACGCTGAACTGCAAAATACACACACGGTGGGAGATTTACGTAAGCTAAATAGTCAAGAGGGTCGGACCGGGTACACACAAAACACAAGTAAACACACGCGCAACAATAAGGAATGAAACTATTAACAACGCAACAAGGGCTGTTTACATCTGCATGCGCCTTGCTAGTGCTACAATAATAATAATAATCACAATAATATTGTTATTTTGCATTAGACCTACTTGTGTTATATGACTGTTTCAAGGGACAGGACAAATTTGCCAAATAGTATTGTTCATTGTACATAGGACTCTGATTTACATTTATGGGTTATAGGTAAATTCTGCTCTGATGGAGTTCATTCTCTTGTAACTCAAGTCCGATGTCGGCAGTAATGTTGGATAAACATCATGGTACTGACACATTAGACTCAGTCACTTCAGTGCTGGAAAACAAAATCTCAAAAGTTTGATTAGATATGAACAGTAAGATGGTGCACTGGATGTTCTGTTCACATCCATAATTAATCCTATTTTTACCTGGAACCGAAGATGAGGAACGAAGGACTCAAGAGCAGGCATTGTGATGAGACACACAGGGGTTTATTGAACTAAATGAATAGCTGGATGATGGAAAAAAACAGGATCGTGAGGGATCAAAATGGGAAGACTGGAACAAGGGAGGGCATAGGCAACAGACAGGCTGACATCAATGACCGGACTGGGGTTGACGAGGCAAACGGGGACTTTGGCTCAGCAGGGCCACATGAGGGCAGAGACAGGAGGGTCAGGGATACAAGACATGACAGATGCCATGTATTTTTCAACCTTCAGAATCACTAAGTCAGGTCTTAATGTTTTCTTTGAAAGGTGTGGCAATTTTTGTATATGGGCAAAAATTATTTTCACTTTTTTTAAAAATGAAGATGTTAAAACAGGAGGTAGCACATGGACAGCACAGCGGCTCAGTGCGTGGTGCTGTGGGCTCTCACCTCTAGGTGTGGGCGGTTCGAGACTCACCTCCACCTGTTGTGGAGTTTGCATGTTCTCCATATATTTATATGGGATCCCTTTGTAGCAGACAGGCAGTTTGGTGTGTCTAACTTTCCCATGGTGTGATACTGCATTCCTTGGGATGGACTGACATCTCATCTGGGGTCATTGCTGGGATGGCTTACTGTAACCCTATATTGGATAAGTGGTTACGGAAGATGGGTAAGTATTACTGATAACACAAGGTACTACACAGTATCTCTTCCTATAGCTTCTTCTTCACATGAAGATGCAGCTTAGATGACAGCAAACCATACAGACAGATTGATCTGAAAAACCTACACCAACTGATAACATGGTGAGTGGTTCAAGATGTGTTTAAGATAACCTTTACTGAGGAGAATACACTGAGATCCCGCTTGCGATCAAATGTTCCACTAGCGACTCATCTAGAGACGTAAAGCAGCAGGCCTGATTCACATCTCCACTTGCACGGTCAAAAAACTCTGTTGCTCCACACTTTCAAAATCCTTCTTTACATCCAACTTACTTATTGCAACCAAAGCTACATGTGACTATGGGTCTTTCCGTCATTCACCAAACCTATTGACGTACAGTAGGGGTCTCGATTTATACATTATTACTAACAGAAACAGATACTATCATAACTTCAATAAAATATTCAATAAATATAACAAAATAAGACAAATATTAAATTGTTGAATAATGCACAATAAATGAAATACGAAATGAAATTATCTATTGCTGTAACAAAATTTATTTACATCTTCCATCATATTCGCAGTTCTAATCTACTGCCCAAACACACACACACAGTTTGTTATTCGGACATTTTACCTCGTAAACTAACTTGCTGTTTTGGCAATAGAAGAAACGAACTCTGAGCAAACGTAACAAACTACCCAGTGAAATCGTTATAATTAATGGTCCAAAGCACGAAGTGCTATGGAACCTTATTGTTTTTGTTAGGATTATTATTATTATTATTTTATTTATTTTTATTTATTTTTCTTCCCTAAAACTGAATGCCCAGCCTAAACCGTAAGTCCTAGTTTAAATTGTAATTGTGCAGCTCTCGGATATTCACTGTTGAGGCTGATTAGTTTGGCTGTGTAGACGTTTCAGTCATTATTTGGCGATATTAGACCTGTGCCCTCTAGTGGTAAAACATGCAGAGAAACATACACAAACTTACAGATCATTAACAATACGATAACAATAACACGGTACTATCGAAGGTCCGTCTTAAAATCCACAAGCAGGCTACTTTAATTTGCCTTTAATCTACCCTAATCACTTTATTGACATGATTTGTTTAGTTAATCACCGCTTCTGTTTTTTCAGATGCCCAGGAGGTGATGCTGTAGCAAAATGAATTACGTGTATTTTCCAGAACATTTTCATCTCTCTTTGAGCTAGGTCTAATCATAACCAAACGCATCTCATCGTAGGCCTACGTGTTCTTACAAATCTGAACAACCATATTCAGTAATATAGATATAATGATTATGTCACCGTCATCGGAATGCAAGGTGCCTGGACTATAGAAGTACGACACTAGGAACTGTCATATACGCATGCATTTCATTTGTGTCACGCTTTTTGTTTCCCGTTTGTCCATTAAAATTTCATATAGACACTACAAATTATCGGCCCCGGAGATACAACTCGAAACGAAGCGGGAGAGCGGACTGTGTAAACCGGGGGAGATGATCTCGGGTGATCCCAGCTGGGCCAGAGACAGGGCGGCTATTAAGTGCTCGGCTTTGAGTTTCCATCATGACACCTGCTTCCCTGCCTCGGACTGAAAGAGAGGGTTATAGACATGCTTAAAGTGATTTAAAATAAGTTTTAATTAGACAATACAGTTTTTTTCCCACTTCTACCGCTCAAAACGCTCCTTAGGACAGGCTGCCTCTAGACCGAAGGGGATTTAGTTTCAACAGATACTTTCTCGGAACCTTCTTGTCTGTTTGCCCATTCCTAATGATGTCCCCAAATGATGATTAATTATACAAGCAATATTTTTTCTTCGTCTGCCATTGAGGTGCCGTATTCTTGTCAGCTCTGCCACCTAGTGGTGGCCTTCAATACAGTCAATGATTAACGTACAGTCCAATAAAAACGCTGCATTGAGCTGTCAGGGTCAACACCTAAAACACCGGCGAATCACTTGCATATGCCGATAAGTCTTACATAAATTACGCGGTACGTGCGAGAAAGGTAATATTAGTCTTAACCCTAGGTATATAAATGCTTATAGATGTGGGTGTGTAGAAATGTTCTTTGAGCATTAATAACTCCTCCAGACTCTCCTTCTTAGAAGGTGTCACGCAGTGATTAAACCTGGCCATTTTTATCTCCAGTCGAAGGTGACCTTAAATGATCTGTCTTACGAATGTGCTGCCGACCTGAGGAAGTAACATCGCAAATCACCGGGAAGACAATATTTACGACAAATAAACAGATAAATTGTGCTCCTCTCTTCCTGCAAATGTGCAGTTCTCCTCACCTTTGTTTGATGTGATCTGTCCACAAAGTCGCCAGTTCTTCTGCTTTTCTGCTCTCTAACTACCAGCTCATGATCAGAGATGCATTGAGAACTCAAGTGAACAGTCTGAGGAGCTGTACTTCCCTCATTCTCTGAAGCACTTGCCATAACGGTCTCCTTCCTTTGCGTTTTCTTTCCATCTGCGCAGGTTCTCCCTGATACTGAAAGCATATGACGTGGGGGTTAAAGTCAAATTCCCATGAGCTGAGTTATGTGCAGGTGGTAGTACAAAACCCATGGGATTCAAACCAGCGCCTTCCCGGTGCCTCCCACATGACCCACACAGATGAAACGTCTGGGCCAGTGCAGAGACCTGATGGCCAATATAGAAACTGGACTCTTTTCCTAGTGCTGCATCACTTGTGTTTGTCTTGCTAGTGTCTTACACATCTCACGTGGGACCTCGTTATCTTCACCACTTAGCCTGTTGCTGTCTGGGACACAATTGTTTTTACACTCAGTGGGATCTCAGGCCGAAGCTATATTTGCCAATCTTAGACCTGTAGGCTGTAATGTTTCCAGAAAACCTAGTAAAAGGCAGGTTTGACCTGGGAAAAGAAGTTTTGTATGTGTTATAGTTTTTTATTAATAGTATTGATTTTATATAGTCAACCTGGCCAATCAGAACTGAACTGTGATTGGCTGAAAACTCCACAAAGGGGTAAAAGGAAAATCTCCTCCTCAGTTTACCCTTAGACCAGGCCATCCTTTACAGAGCTGTTCCAGTGCGTAAAACCAGACCATAGGGATGCATTTGCTGGGGCAATACCAGATTATCTGTGATTTTCTTTAAACATTTTCCCTGTGAGTCAGTTTAAACGTAATGTGATCACAGCAGTAACAATGATTTTATTACCATGGAAATATGTACGAGTTCAACTAAGATTGAGAATGCTTACTTTTTGCTTTTCACTTATTGAATTTACATGAAATAAAATGCCATACTGTATATATTTTAAAAGAAAAAATAGCATAACCATTATATAAACTGAAAAGCCAAACAGCATCTAGCTTAAATAGAAGTGAATAATGATGTTTCACTTCTAATGGAGTTCCAGGAAAGTTCATTTATGTGATTATTATGAAGGTGAATCTGTAGTAAATGGGGGATGTTTTTGCATAGTTACAGTGTAACAATTGTCTCACACCACCAGGGTTTGGATTTGAGTCCCACATCCTGTGTGTGTGTATGTGTGTGTGTGTTTGTGTGGACAATGTTAGTTTGTGACTGTGTGTGTCCTGTGATGGACTGGCACCGCACCCAGGGCGCCCCAACCTCGAGCCCTGTGCTCCCTGTAGATGGATAAATGGGTTAATATGATGCTACAGTTTAACAGATAACCACAATATGAAATACATTTTCATGAGAAAAAACACTTTACTATCAAGGTCCAAAGATTGCTGATACATGAGCAGATGCTAGAGAAATTAGCATAACGCTTCACCAGGCCATTCAGCCGGGATGACCTCATCACGCTCCTCTCACCACTCATCCTTCTGTGAGAGAATTCGTTTACCCATAATGCAGTACTTCAGGCCGAAAAGAAATTTCCAGATCCAGACCAAGCTCAGGGTGCTAGTGTCTGGGGATGTCTGAGATCGGTGGCCTGCATTTGTGCCTCGCAAGAAGCAGAGAGCTGGCGGCCGTGTAATCCTCAGCCCCCTCTCTCCTTTTATCTCTTTCCATGGATGGCAGACAGGAACGTTCCGTGATTAACTGCCGGCAGTTGCTGAGTAACCCAGCACGAGGCAGAAATGAAGCCTACAGATGAGCACAATGGAAAAATGGAAGCGCTGGAGAGGCAGCTGACGGTCGCATCTTCATTTCCGCCTCTCTGCCCGGATTGATGCTGGGGATGTGGTAAGAGTGTGTAGAGGGGTGAGGCCCAGGAGCACTGGCTCCATGTCAAAGCTGATTGGCCCATGGATTCCCTCCTCCCCTGTCAGTCATCGCACCAAAACACATCATTGGCTAATGAAAAGGTTGGCCTTTCTGCATGAATTATAGCCTTTCTTAATGCCCCCTCATCTAAAAAATCCTTGATTCCCCTCTACGATGGGGTGCTGTCTGTGATCCCGAGACCTGAGGATGGGGGGCCAGCCCATCGCAGGACACACTCACACATGCATACCTACGGGCAATTTAGCAACTCCAATTAGCCTCAGCATGTCTTTGGTCTGTGGGGTGAAACCAGAGTACCCGGAGGAAACCCCACGACGACATGGGGAGAACATGCAAACTCCACACACATGTGACCCAGGCGGAGACTCGAACCCGGGTCCCAGAGGTGTGAGGCAACAGTGCTAACCGCTGCACCACCATGCGATGAACAGGAACCATTTTCCACTGGGGACTTCATAGCTGTCTAACAGTGCAAGTCTCAGACTGGCCAAGTCATCCAGGGTGAAATCTCAAAGCAAAAAAATAATACTTTAGATACTATATTCTGTGAGAACATCAACTAAAGAGTACACATGCTTAAAAGTAATGCACTCACAGAGGTTTTTAAAGGTGAATAAGAATCTTGTGGTAATCTGCGATAGCTGCCTCGAAAAGCTCAATATTATCTTCTGAGATATTAAATTCTTAATTCGGATCAATCCCTTAGCCTAAAGTTTTTTTCTCTCTCGTTGTTAATATTATACATTTTTAAAACCACAGATTTACTGAAGATATTCAGGTAAAAATCCTAGCTACAGGTATTACAGCTAAGCGTCTCCCAGAATAGGAACGTAAACCTATAAAACCGTCTATATACACACATTACTAGAACTTAAGCTGCGGTCTAGGTCCTCTCTGTGCTGTCCACGCTAGGTCACAGCGTACAACGTTCGTGTACAACTAAGTCAGGTATTTGCCATCAAACCTCTATGAATTCCAGATGAATTTCTGACATCCTGGATATTCATCAGCATTTAAGAGTTCATTGTCATATGCACATATGCATGTGGATGGGGGTGTTGTGCTTGTGAATAGAAAGTGGCCAGATCAGATCCCAGGGTCTGTCTGCAGAGTGATTTCACTGCTGTGCCCCTGAACACAGCCCTTAACCCCTAATTCCCCCATGGACAGAGTGACCCTGCTTTCAAATAAAAAACATGTATGTTGTTTTGGATAAAACCATCTGTTAAATAATTACATATAAAGAGTTACACTATGCTACGAAAATGTCACTCTCTGAATGCTGGTGAACACAGAATGATGGAAGCTGGTTGGATGGCGGGATGTGCGGCTGGAAGGCTGGTGCCCAAGTACATTGAGTAGACCAGGAATTGGAAGGGGTAGAGACAGGGGCCTGATGTCCAGTCTGGAATGCAGATGCCAAAGGCCGTTTCTAAGCACAGTGATAAATCGCTGGCAGGGCTGGGATGTGCACAAACTCATTCTCCCAGAAGAACATTTTTAGAAGCGCTAAACCTTTCAGCTGACACACATGGGGGGGAGGGGGGGGGTTTGAAGTAAGCATGTACATAAATCTCAGACAGGACTGATTAAAATATACAGCTTAACGTCTAATCCTGCTGCCCAGCCGGGTAGCTAGACCTTCAGCAAATGGCTTCTTCTCAATGGTTTTAAAGCAGTTGGTTATATATATATTGTTTCATGAGACAGACACATACTGTAAGCTCTTTGGCCTTAATTTGCATTCACACGCGGCTTTGTGTTGTATGTAGCTAGTAAGCAATTTCGTTCTATACAGATGGAGTCCAACATACAGTCCAAACATGCTTTAAAAAGCTTCTTTTAGCTCTCTGCGCCTAAGTAAAAAGGGGGCAGTTGGTTATAAATACCTCAGGGATTGATGGTGGTGCTCTTCACCAGGTTTGGAGTCGGTTAATATCCTGGCCAGTTGGATCACCATCTATCCATTACCTCGGGGAGATGCTGTTCTTCATTTAGCCCAAGGGGAAAAGCAATTTCCTGAAATGCATTTTCACATTTTCATGTCATCATTTACTTGTTTTTAGTGAATAACTTGTAATGCTGAGCAAAAATGTATAGAAACACAAAGCGGGGCTATGTATTCAACACGAGGTGATTATTTTTGTCCTGATTTTTTTCCATTGGTTAGTAGTCCAATATTTTTTTCCAGTGTTCTACAAAAATACTACTTCCGGGATTAATGTATTTCGTTTCATGGTGTAATTCATTACGTTTATTATGTGTAATTTTTTAATTGTTTTTTTTTTGCACTATGAACATATTTCAAGATCCCTACATACACATTAAAAGTGCGCTTTGTTTATTCTGTTGCATATTTAAAAGGCCTTTCACAGCACCCTCATTTACCATTTAATTGCCTATCAGAAATCAATGTTAACGGCGCTAATTAGGGTTTTTACGGCTTTTGTCGTGTCAGCTGCGTTTGCAGTCCTCCTGCAGGCTTGATGGAGGACCCGAGACGCCCGATGCTTTCCGAGTCCGCCGGTAAAAGCTAGTTGAACGTCATCCTTTTTTTCCAGGCACCTCTGCCCCAATCCTGAGAATCGTTTTATTTTTGGATGACTTTATTTTCCCCGCTGGGCAGATGTGTGAAATAACGACTAAAAAACCAAGCAAACGTGCAAGAGTAAACTCTTTTTTTTAAATACGCTTGATATTCAAAGTTTAAGACAGGGTTTCAACATTTGTCAGCTGGAGTAACTAAATAAAAAAGCGCTTCGCTAACGAACATTTTAAGTTGCTACCCGCATCATGTAAGACTTAAGCCTTAATGCACTTTTAATTAAATTCAGAGCTTGACATTTGTTTTTCCTTATTACACTCTGTGCTAAAATTATACACATGAAGTACAATAACTTGGAGATCTTACAGAAACTAATGTGTCTCGTATACATTTCATTTTCCTGCTAAATTATTTGATTAATAATTTGAAAATATACGCTTATTCGGGATTAAATGACCAAAACCGAGAGAGATTTAAGGGTGTCTGATCGCCCGGCAGCTGCAGCGGAAACTTCTGGCGCCCTTATCGTCCGCGACCTGAGGTTAGGCGCTGCCGTGGAAACGGGCTGAAGTGACAGTGACAGCTGGCGGCAGTGACACCCGCTCCAGCTCCTCTGGCACTCTAGCTACGGCTCAGTCGGGATCTCCTGCAGGCCTCCCACAGGTTTCTCTGGTAGGGGCGGCCAGGGTAGCGGCCAGACAATACGCCCTAGCTGGTTCTGCCACTGCCACGGCTGAACTGCGTTGGACTGAGATTCTGGGAAGCTACCGTGAGCAACATGGGAGCAAAGGGGTCGAGGGATCTGGAAGCTAGGGAATCAAGGAGGAATGAGGATCTGGAGGAGGCGTCGTTATCATTGGATAGGATCCGCAGGAATGCCACAGTCCTCAGCTTGGCCACACGCCGCCTGGCTAAGGCCCCTGATGAGCTGTGGGAGCTGTCCAAGCTGGAGAAGCTGAACCTATCCCTGAATCGGCTGTGTTCCCTACCCCCTGCTGTGGGCCGCCTGCAGAGCCTGGTTTTACTGAACCTGTGGGGGAACCAGCTGGACAGTCTGCCCCCCGAGATTGGGTGCCTGGCCAACCTGCGCGTCCTCTTCGTCTCCTACAACCGACTGACAGAGATCCCAGAAGAGCTGGCCGAATGCACCAAGCTGGAGGTGCTCAGCCTGGAAGACAACCAGATATCGAGCCTTCCTGGCAGCCTGGCCAGCTTGACGCGGCTGAGGAAACTCAATCTCAGCCACAACTGCATCGCCCACATCCCCTGCTGCGTCTACAGGATGCAGGACCTCATCTTCCTGCACCTGGCCTACAATCGGTTAGAGAACATCGCCGAACAGATCCAGGTTCTGGTCAACCTCAAGACCCTCATTCTGGAGGGAAACTCCATCCGCATCCTTCCCAAATCCCTTTGCTTCTTGGATTCGCTGGAGCTGCTCAACGTGGACTTCAACAAGATCGAGAACATCCCAATGGAAATGTACCTTCTGAAGAATTTGGAGAGACTGGCCTGCCATCCTGTAGACAAGGGCTTACACATCATGCACAACCCACTGTCAAAACCTATAAAGGATATTCTGAAAGGAGGACTTGATGCTCTCTATAATTACCTGAAGTCGCTGTGATATGTTTGCAGGAGTCACAAACTGCTTTGGCAGTTACAGACGTTGACTTGACCTTACGGACTATCATAAGCTGCAGAAAGTGCTTTTATGGTAACATTTTTTTATGGGCAAGTACTTAATTGCTATGCACAGAAAGAATTGAATATCAAATTTAATTGATGTCGCTCATTTTTATAAATGCACTTTAGAGAAGAGTCTTCCGAGGTGGGAAAAATTAAAATGCGACTGAAATTAGATTGGAAATAAAATTGCTAGAGGAGATTCCATCCTACTGGAGGGTGATTAAGCAGGGTGTTTCGTAAATAATTACACCGGAAACCTTTTTAAGATAGATTTAAATTTCAGTGAGTCTTATGGTAGCAGAGGTTCAGAAATTTTACTTAGTTAAATTGGTTATTATTATTATTATTATTATTGCCTACACTGGTATTTCATCAGAAAGTTTTTTTTTTAATATCACCTGAATGCAGCGTGTGTGCTTAGGTGCTTGTGTTAGACGTCACTGAATTCTCAGACAATTCGTTGTATAACCACGCCTCTCATTATTATTTATTAAATTATTTGCTGATGTGGGCAACTGTAAATTGCTTTCATGGTAAAGCGAATATATTTAGCATGATAACACTATTTAAAATGCCGCGGCAGATTGCACCAAGGCGGTGGTGATAAATGAAGACAAAGTTTTGTTCCAGATGTTCACATAAAGGATTATTAGGGTATGGAACCGCGGGAGTTAATAGCAGAAATGAAAGCACAGATTCCAGGGCTCATCCTTTAAAATGCTGCCTTGTTTTGGAGCGTAGAGGTTATTCAGTGTAGTTACTTGCACTCCTGTTGGCTGGGGATCGCAGGAGTGGAAAGACAGTTTCTGCTATACATTTACATATGTAGCAACAGTTTTGTCCAAAGAGATGTACAGGTGAGGATCAGAGAGACAGCATCCCTGGGGTTGTTAGCGTTAAGGGATTTGTTCAAGGGCCCAACAGTGATATTAGCACTAAGCCTGAAACAGGATTTGAACCAGCACCTCTCTGATCATTGGTGTAGTTCCTGACCCTCAATGCCACACCCCACCACTCTAGACCCCCTGCCCACATTATTTATCCTCTGTGAGTCTTAGGCTGGGATGCTGGAAGTAAGATCAAGCATGCTAATGGAAACTATGGGAGAAACATCAAACCCAACTGTAAGGTTGTTAGCAAGCATGCTAATGGAAATTAAGGGAGAAACATCAAACCCAACTGTAAGGTTGTTAGCAAGCATGCTAATGGAAATTAAGGGAGAAACATCAAACCCAACTGTAAGGTTGTTAGCAAGTGTGCTAATGGAAATTAAGGGAGAAACATCAAACCTAACTGTAAGGTTGTTAGCAAGTGTGCTAATGGAAATTAAGGGAGAAACATCAAACCTAACTCAAGGCTTGTTATAAACCATGATGTAATGTTCCACCCCTTGTTGTCACCTGGTCTGCCAAGTACCAGTTAGATGAGCCTGGCATCTGTCACAGGCTCAACCATCTCAGACATCTCCTCGAATTTGATTTACATGGCTAGATGTTTAAAGACCTATTTATGTCACAGCATATTTGTCTCCTGCAGTGGTTCAGGTCCTGTCTGCACTTGTCTTCATACCAGTGATGTTGTGGCTGATGAGGTACATGGAAAGTCCCATAACTTCACAAGAAAAACTTTGCTGCCTCTACCAAGCTTTCATCTAACCAAGCGAAAACCAGGAATCAAAATACTAATTATTTTATAGATAATTATAGTTACAAAATCTATTTTACTATTTTATATTCCATTTCTGTACCGTACTATATTCCTTCTATACTGTATTCCTTTTATACTGTACTGTATTCCTGTCCAAGGTGTCCCCTGCTGTGTGCCCTGTGCATTCTGGGTTAGGCACCAGGCTCACTGTGACCCTGTACTGGATAAGCAGTTATGGAAGGTGTATGGATGGATGGATGTAGGCATGCATGTATGGATGCATTTGCACTATATCAAATCAAAACTGTATTAATAATATTACTTTGAAGGGGTCAAGATTTTTTTGTCTATTTTGGTGGTGCCATAAAAATGCAGAATTGGGCCTTGTTAACCTGATCTTTCTGCTTTCACAAACGCTGTTGAATTTTCCTTAGTCTCTGACAGATGTTACTGAGAAAACTTTTTTCTTTTCTTGCCACATTGGTAATGGTTATGCTTTTAAAATCTAATAATACTGCATCATCTTTCATATCTACAATATCCTGTCTAGCTAAAGGAACATCCATAGAACTCGTATAATGTTAAAATAATTTTTTGATTCAATGAGTTCCTGTAACTCCAAAGTCCATCCACAGGGATTTCTGATTGTGATAGGTGTGATAGGTGTGAGCTGGAAACTGATGTGATTACATGCTTGTTTGATGCGCAAGTTCAGAAGGAGATTGTGTCCTCTGTTACGATTCAGTCACTGGAAGAACTAATTAAATTCTCGAGACGGGGTTTATTTCACCTTATCTTTCACAAGGTGTGAAAGAAAGTATTACTGATGCACATAATATCGTAAGTAATGAAATATCGGTTTTTCAATACGTTATCTCTTTTTTCACTTGTGCTTCTTGCGGTCTTTTGTCTGGGCACGAACCCTCACTTGATTTAATGTAGCTGCTGGAAATGAACCCCGCCCCCCCCCCCCCCCTTGCCCCTGTCACGTGAAGTGAATGAGGGATTTGGCAGGTTGAGATTCCTTCGGAGGATGACAGCGCTTCACATCGAGCTGAGATGATACCTGTTCAATATCATCGCCGTTAAAAACCTTTATCTCCCCACTCTTCATATCTCCTCACATTTCATTGACTGAAGTATCTAACTAAAATTTATGAGCAGTGCTGAGATATAACAATGAAAGTCGGATTCTTGACATATGCAATTTTTGAAATGTGTTACAGGTACCGTCTTATGATTAAATACACTTAGATTACCTCAGAAAAAAAATCAACAAAGTCTTATCATGTCTTTTACGTTATCTAATCAAATTTTCATATCTGTCAAATCCGTAAGCAATAAACAAAAAAAAAAACCTGTTTAGCAAAATGTTTAGCAAAAGTGCTTATCTTTATCGAAACACTCTGTTAGAACTCTTAGCCAATAATGTCCGAGTTGCCCTTAGCTAGACCTCAAGTGTAAAGTTAGGGAAGCAGCAGCAGAAGTGGTTGCCCTTCCATATATTTTCAGCATGGCCCTGATAAGATGTGGCACCCTGGCACCACACAATTCAGAAGGAATGTTCTAGCATTTTTCCCACATGGATGCTGTTTAATTTATGCCTTTCTCCTGTGGTCAGGAAGTTATAGCCTCGTGAAAACAACTGCTATAGATAAAGGCTACATAAAGTGAGCTTGTCCTGAAGGAAGCCAGACCCTGCAAACGAGGAGTGGTGCATCGTGGGAATGCCAATGGGCACAGTATCTCCACCTGACCCTTCGCTGTGTGGTTTCTGGGAAGAAGGCACAGCATGTCACATCCAGCAGGTTTTTTTTTTTAAATCCTTGACCCACTGGTCCAAAAATGGCATTGCCTGTAGGTTCTTATATCCCCCTTCTGGTTGCTTTCAGTATTACAGGAGACACAGCTTTCATCAAACTTTACAGATGGTTACAGATTTAGTTTTCAAGGCTTCTATCACTTTCCTTTGAGTTCCTTGTGATATTTTAGTGGATTTTTGGGGCTTTCTGCTATGGAAAAGGCTGCCAGACTCACACTACTAATTGCACACACTCCCAGTAATAAACATCTGTCGATCCATCATAAATTCAAAACAAGTGGTTAGACAGTTAAATTTACTGAAGGTAACAGTGAGCATGGAACTATTGTTAGGAAGCACAGAGATACACCCTGAACATGACGCCAGTCTAACAGTGCATAATACACAAACTTTGGGCAAGTTACAGATACCAGGTGACCCAAACATGTTTTTTGGGCAAGGTAAGGAAACAGGAGTTACTCAGAGGAAACCCATGCAAACACAGGGAGGAGATGCACAGCGTACTACACACACACAGAATTGGGGCAGGATTCAAACTCTCAATCCTGGAGGCATAGGCAGATCTTGGGGGGGGTGGGGGTGGGGGGCACTGTGACTATTTAGCAAGACCAGCACTGCCCATATTCTGCGCTGGCACCTTTCAAACAGAGACTGCAGAAAGGGCCAAGGTGATAAGGCTGGAGCACCACCTTCTTTAAGGATAAATAAAGATTAAATTAATTTAACGAAGGCTTAACACCATAATGGGTCTTTTGGGGACAGCTCATAAAGAAGCCACAAGGATTTTTTACACTCACGAGGCTCTGCCAGTGATTTATAAGCTCTGTCCAAAGACCTCCTTTGAGATTTTCGCGTGATGCAAGCCTGTATCCGCGACATTTCCAGCAATGCAGACCACAGTGCTAACCGCTACAGGAAATGAACAGTTTTGGTCAATGAAGTTTTGCCTGAGATTAGTGTCCAATTCACCTGGCAGTTTAAAATCCAGGTATTGCCACTTATAAACCTGACCCAGAGAAATCTCTATCCCTGGAACAAGTGGCTGTTTTGCTTTGGTCGCTTTGAACGTGTTACGATACCATGGATGGCAACTGAACTGCTGTGTCAAATGTAGATGTATAACATCAGTCATGGGGTAAGTTGGAAGACATCACAGTGACCTCTACTGACAAGTCAGAATCTAAATAAAACCAGTGAGGAACTAGCGTGGGACACCAAGAGTCATTACAGAGAAAAACACCTTGGAATATTTCTATTTAGTAGTGCCAGAATCCAGACAGGTCCATTTAAGAAAAGGAGAAAGTGGCAGTTAAGTTTAAGCCCCCCCTGTTGAGTTCATTAGCTTATGTATGACCCTACTAGAGGACTAAATTTAGCAGGAGTGTGAGACCTGTTTGACTAACGGTGGCCCAGCTGAGTTTGCTTTCATCCTATGGAGACCATGGAAGTTTGACATTATGATGTTGCCCCTCATGGCTGGGCGTGGATGGTGGCTTCATTGGGTTGGCCAAGGCGTGTCCTCAGGTCATCTGAATACCGGGCAAACAGCCCTGGAGTCCTGGCAGTAACATAACTGACAGTCCTTCTCAGGAAGGAGCTGGGAAGCAGGAAGTAGGGTTCTGTTGAAAACTGGATCTACATCAACGGATTGGATGACATTCGGGAAGCTAAGTGTGGACAAATTCTAAGTGACTTTGCATGCAAAACCACCTGCTCTCTTTCACTGCCTCTATCTCCTTCTATCTTCTCCTGGCTTCAGCAAGCAGGACCGAGATGAAAAGATTCATTGTGTCCTTCCTTTAACAGGTTAAAAGGCCTATTCATCCAGATCGCTGTGACCACAAGGCCCTGGGTTTCTACAATGTTCCTGCTGGGCCCACACGCTTGTTTCCCTGGTGTGGGCCTGGGAGATGGTCTCCAGGAGCAGAGGAGGAAAACAAAGTTGGGGATGGTTTAGGTGAGATGGCTTAGGTGGGATGGGTTAGGTGAGATGGCTTAGGTGGGATGGGTTAGGTGGGATGGCTTAGGTGGGATGGCTTAGGTGAGATGGCGTAGGTGGGATGGGTTAGGTGGGATGGCTTAGGTGGGATGGCTTTGGTGGGATGGCTTAGGTGGGATGGGTTATCAGGGTGTGTCCTGTGTGCAGAGCTGGGAGAGAGAGATCTGCCAATTAACCTGGTTAATATTGGTGATACCAGCTTTACTGGGACTTGGGTTGTGCTGGGACCCGTGTTCTTGTACTTTGCTGCTATCTTCACTGTCAGGGGTGTAACTAGAAATTGTGCCCCCACCCCCACCTAATTTTACATATAATATTATGCATTCAAGGACTTCTGCAAATTACTAACCAGAGTTATTATGGTTAACAAAAATAAAACTATAAACATTTTCCTATAGTGAAATAAAATAAGATATGAAAATAAAATTTAAAAACTACAAATATTGTTTCAGAAACTAGCTGAAACAAAAATAGAAACAAAAGTCAAATATATTTTTTGATATTTCTCTTTAATTACCATTAATCACACCTGAAACATGTTTTGGCCATTTTGAGGACATAAGTACAGATTGTACACTGTATTCAAGTAGGATTATGTGAAGATCAGCACCAGTGCAGTGCATTTCAAGTGCAGTGCATTTAAATCTGGGACTGGGCAAATGTACGCAGAAGAAATTAGTTTTTGACAGGCATGCCTCAAGGCCCAACTTCCAGGTTGGGGGCCGCTCTCGTTTCTTCTGGAAGGGAGGCTCTTCAGTCACCCACAGACAGAGAAAACCAGATGACCCGTGGTTGTTTTCGAAGGTGTCCAAAAATGAAATAAAAATCACAACTGCTGCTCCAGGGCAAACTATTCCTGGGTTATTTAACCTGAAATTTCATTCTGAACTCAAACAGTGCCAGATTTTCCCAGGGACCCTCACTTAATGGCTGGAATGACAAATGTTGGAGATCCAGTCGGCATTTCACCAAACCAGGGGATCAGCAAGCCTTGCTAGATGCCTGCATTTTCCCCAGCAGAGAGAGACACACAGAACCAGCACCCCTTACCTCATATTCATGCTGGCGTTTTTGGGATTTATTGAGGTGGGAGGCATATGACGAATCATTATTCATACAGGGAGACCAACCTTATTATTACCCATACACTTATATGGACAAAAGTATTGGGACGCATCTCTGAATCATTGAATTCAGGTGTTTCATTCAGACTCATTGCCACAAGTTTATAAAATCAAGCACAGAGCCATGCAGTCAGTTTTACAAACTTCTGTGAAAAAATGGGTCGTTCTGAAGAGTTCAGTGAATTCTAGTGTGATACTGTCATAGGATGCTACCTTTGCAATAAGTCAGTCTTTTAAATTTCGTCCCTGGTAGATATTCCACAGTCAACTGTAAGTCGTATTATTTCAAAGTGGAAGCATTTAGGAACAACAGGAACTCAGCCACAAAGTGTCAGACCACATAAAATAACAGAGTGGGGTCGCCGATTGCTGAGAGGCATAGGGCGTAAAAGTCACCAATGTTCTGATAACTGCAGAGTTCCAAACTTCCTCTGGCATTAACCCCAACAAAAAAACTGTGCACCAGAAGCTTTATGGAATGGTCTTCCATGGCCGAGAAGCTACATGCAAGACTCACACCACCAAGCACAATGCAAAGCATCAGATGGATTGGTGTAAAGCACACTGTCACTGGAAACTGGAGCAGTGGAAACACATTCTGTAGAGTGAGAAATCACACTTCTCTGTCAGGCAGTCTGATGGATGAGTCTGGGTTTGGCAGATGCCAGGAGAACGTTACCTGCCTGACTGCATTGTGCCAAGTGTAAAGTTTGAGGTTGTTTTTCAGGGGTTGTCCCTTAATTTTTAATGCTTCAGCATATCAAGACATTTTGGGAAATTCTACGCTCCCAATTTTGTAGGGGTAGGACCTTTTCTGTTCCAGCATCACTGTCCCCCAGTTCACAAAGCAAGATCCATAAAGTAGGGTGAGTTTGCTTTAGAAGAACTTGACTGGCCTGCACAGAGCCCTGACCTCAACCCCATCGAACACCTTTGGCATGAACTAGAATGGAGATTGTGAGCCAGGCCTTCATGTCCAATATCAGTGCCTGACCTCACAAATGCTCTTCCAGATGAATAGGCAGAGACACACTCCAAGATGTTGTGGAAAGCCGTCCCAGAAGAGTGGCACGTATTATAGCTGCAAAGGGGGGGCCAACTCCATATTGATGCCTATGGATTTTGAATGAGGTTTCATAAAAGCCCCTGTAGGTCTAATGGCCAGGTGTCCCAGTACGTTTGTCCATATAGTATATGATCTGAACGACAGTAGTGGGGGCACTTTAGGGCCCCCTGTATATGCCCTCGGATCCAAGACAGCAGTTAGGCGAGGAGGATGTTCATCACGGGTAGGGTGGGGGTGAGGGTGGTTTAGCACGGCTTGTCACTGAGCTGGAAAAGGACAGGAGCAGGTCAGAAATGTGGGGGGTGGGGGACTAAAAGACTATGATGAATGAGGATCTTGGGATCTCTTCTGGAACGATCCGACTGGGAGCAAAAAGGCGCCGCTATGGCAAGGGCAGCATCCTCATGTCCTCATTAAAAAATAAACCCCAAAACACAATGGAATAGAAAGAAATAGAAGCAATGACAGGCTGATAATGGCGGCTTTGACTGTCGTGACTGGACACGAATGCCGCCATCCACCTGCCCTGGCAGTGACCCCGAATGTCAGCTGGTGTCCAATGCACTGCTATAGGCCCAGCATCCCTGTTCTTTGTTTCTAAGAGAAATATATATATATACAGGGATGGACATAATTGGTACGCAAGTACGCATTCACCTTTAAAAGCGGTATGTGCGGCAATCCATTGTTTGTAACAGTGTAAATTTTATATGCATTTGCGCTGATACTAAAACAATATATAATTCATTTTAATCTTTATATGCTAACTCTACTTCATTTGTGGTATACAAGTTAAAATGCAAGGTATTTTCTTTTCATATCAGTGCAAGTAAGTATGCACTTACACTGTTACAAACAATTGATTGTTGCACGTATCGTTTTTAAAGGTGAATGCGTACTTGCATACCAGTTATGTCCATCCCTGTATGTGTGTGTGTGTACATAAATATATATATATATATATATGTCATGCCCGGCTCGTCCGATCCTCGTGTGTGCCACGCCCCCTGATTATCCACGTGTGATTCCCTGATCTTGCCCAGCTGTGTCCGATTATTTTCGCCCAGTTCTGTCTATTTCAGTCCCTGTCTTGCCTCGGTTCATTGTCTGTCATTGATGTTTGTCAATGGCAGTACCTGTGTTCCGACCCGATCCCTTTGATTAAATCCCCGTTTACCCCGACATTCGCCTGCCTTGCCTGTTTCCTGCCTGTCTGCCTGCCCGTGCGATCACCCGCTTTTACCCAGCGATCGCGCCCGCATCCTGACAGAACAGAGCAAAATAACAGGGTGCAGCTTGGTACGATCGGGGAAGCACACGTGGATAATCAGGGGGCGTGGCACACACGAGGATCGGACTAGCCGGGCATGACAATATATATATATATATGTGTGTGTGTGTGTGTGTGTATATCATAAGTAACCAAACAAAGTGCAAGACTTGCGGCATTTTTAGTTTTTTGATTACATTCACAGATCTTTGTGGGGACCTGAAAAATGATCCCCACAGTATCAAAAAAGGTGTTTTTTTATTACATTGTAAAGAACATTTGATCCCCACAATGTAACATAAACATAATCCACACACACACACACTATCAGTCAAAGGTTTTTGCGCACCACAGGTTTTTACCACTTTTCCATAATAAACTGCAAATATTTTATTCTCCTTAAGCACTGCAAGGTTGAGTGAACAACTATAAATGAAAATACAGACACTCCTCTACTTACGAAAGAGATACGTTCCGAACGGCCATTCGTAACTTGAAATGTTCGTAAGTTGTTATTACACATCATTTTAAGGGTATATGCAAGTACAAAGAACTAGGATGCTGGGAGTACGCAGGTTATGCTGCTGCGCGGTGAGAGTAGTGACCAGAAGTCATACTAGGCGGAATTGGCATGCAGAAAAAAAATTGATGTTGCGGACAGGAAATGGGAGCCCAAGGAACACAATTTGGAATTATGTATGTCTGAAAGTTCGTAAATTGAAAGTGCGTAAGTAGAGGAGCGTCTGTATAAGTGAAATAAAACAAGTTTCCTTTATAACATGGAAAGAGTATGTAACAGTGCATGTCTTACAACTCATTAACTGTTTGTGTAGTGGTGGCATAGTTAGATTCTAAGCTGTCCTTTAACTTTAAATGCACTATCTAACGGTTTCATCCTATGAAACAGAGTAGTGCTTAATGTCCCTGGTAGAAAAAAATGCCTCATATTTTCTCTGCTGTTATAACTGGTAGAGGAGGTTATTTTGATGAATCAAAGACATTTGTTAGCAAAGAATATCGGGGTGTATTTTTAGTTACTGTTAGGTGAGAAACATGCAAATGTAGAAAATCTCAGTGTGTGCAAAAACTTTTCACTGTGTGTGTATATACACACACACATATTTATTTATTTATTTTTCTTCAGTAGCATGGTGAAGGTGGTTGTTAGGGGAATTGCTTTCTTTCTCTGAGACGAGCATTAGACAAAACACAAAACACACAGGCGAAAAGGCAAATCTTTGGCAAAAACATTTCTTTGGCTACAAATTTGTCGGCGAAGAAAGCTTGGTGTTCATGGATTAAAAGGCAGCTCTCAGGCGGTGCATCTCTCCGAAGCAGATGAGTACGTGTTTGAACTGAGAAAAAAAAAACTCAATTCATTGAAAGAATAACTTTTCACAAACCAGTAGCGGCAGACAGAGAGTCTAAGGCAGAAAAAGGCAGCCACTGGATTCTTTACGCCACATTTAGTGTCTCTATTACTGTCGGCTCTGATTTTCAAAGAGTCTTCCGAAGAGATTGACCTAACTGACAGAAGGAAAAGTATTGATTTTCCAGACACACGGTGAATCCGAAAATGACTCGGGGGGGGGTTGGCATGAGAAGCATGTCCATACATCTCTCAACATAACTCCCATCTTCAAAAAAATCAAAGGCCATTTAGCCCCCGCTCTGGCACTGTGTTCCACAATTTGTTTTTAATTGTTAGATATAGCATTGATTTTTATTTTTATTTTTTTTTACTCGCACCGCATTTTATGCTTGGGAAAGGTGCTCGCTGGAGGTCATGTTTGCAGGTCCACCTAATGTTTATTTCAATAAAACCTCCTGTTTCCAGAAAGATCCATGGCCACCAGGCTGCACTGTGGCCGTTACCATAGCAGCCCTCAGCTAGACTGATGTAACCCTCCTCTTGGGGTCAATATGGAAGGGGAGACCTCAGATGCAGGACATGTCTGGGCACATCTTGAGATATTGATTTAATAGAAGGGACCCCGCCAATCTGATTCCAGCTCCCTTGCGCTCTTTATTGGGTGTTTGCAGTGTGTGTGTGTGTGTGTTGGGGGTGGGGCACGTGGCTCAGCCTTTATAGGAATGGGGTCGTGAATAGGGTAGGGGTCTATGGCAGATGCAGGCGGATGTAGCGGTGGTACCTGGGATAG
>JAODJX010000001.1:22442299-22454927 GCA_026776945.1 Isichthys henryi
ATTTAAATAGGGTACCCGGCTAACGCCCCCCCCCCCCCCTCCTGGGACATCAGCTGGCAGCTCCTGGCCACAAAGCCCGTTCCTGTTGCCCACGCACACCAACCAGCAGGAGATCCACCAGCATTGGGGGCAAAGCGAAGTGAAAGTTTTTGCAAAACAAAACAAAAATGTCACCCGAAGTGAACTTTCCAGAAGCTCAGCATGTACCGTACAAAACCCAAGTCTTCTTACCTCTGATCAGTTTTCAGTTGAATTGCACATATGAAACTATGTAAATTCACGCATGCCGTATATAGTTATATACAGTATTTATCATACTGTGGTAGGAACCTCAACGGCTCACCTCGTGTATGTATTAGGACAATTCAATGATAGGCTACTTAACAGTAGGGCGGCAATAAGAGACGTGCAGAGCTATGAGTTCTAAATGAAGTGCTGGCGTGACAGCACGAACTTAAGCCGTGTTTTGTAGCAGGATAAAGCCCCTCTTGTCAGAAATGTACTATCTGTTGCTGTTTGACACTGCGGCGGGAGGTAAGTGGCATTTTCAAAGCAATTTAATTCCCGGTTGAATTGATCGGGATATCTGGACACACAAAGTAACAAGCTGTGACACATGTCGGTAATTTGCCCGTAATAAGTAACAAAAATCGAAAACTACACAGACCTGCAACGCATAGGAAAATGACACGATAGGTAAATGGAAAGTCTCACATTGCGATTCACTTGGCAATAAGATATACGCTCCTCCATCTACATCCAGAGTAAAATCCTGGAGGTCTTGACTACCAATAAAATCACATTTTGTCTGGCTGAAAATAGCCGCAAGTATGTAAGTGTATGTATACTGACGCGTTTGGCAAAAACAGAGTCGCCTGGAAACGTAGGCACTCCGTTTCGCAAGACGTGCCTCGTTTTTAGATGCGATATTACATGAATTACCACATTCATACAACACACCAGTCTGGAAATACGGTGACATCTGTCCTTTTCGGATTAGCTGTAAAGTGCCTTTAATGAAAGATATTAGTCTTGCTCGAAATAAACCAGATGTAGATGTCGACTATTCCACGTGTCTTGCTGTCTGGGCGATTTTATGCCCGCTGATGTAGAAAACTTTAAAAAAAAAAAAAAAACAGATCGTTATTTTTGGATTTATACATCGACTTAAGCTACACTAAAAAGTGTTTACCAATCGTCCGACGTAGTGTCTGACAAATAAACCCCAAAATTAAACGATTTACTTTTCATTCTCGGAGAGTGCACAGAAAATGGTATGTGGCCAGGCCACTGCGAAGTCAAACTTACAGATGCACCCGGTTCACGGTGAGAAATGAAAAAGGCACCCGGGTCCCGAAATCATCGGGAAATCTGCACCGATGTGCTCCCAAAAGAGGCTGCCTTCCAAAGATTCCCGCGGACCATTTATTCATTCAGATGCGCCTCCTTCACTTGTAATAAATACCCTAAATACACACATGGGGGGAATAACACACAGGCTAAAACGTTCAGGTTTTCTTAAATAAAGTGATTCCCTAATTGTGCAATGAAGAATGGCTGTGAATGGAGGCATTTTAGCGCATAATGCCCCCTCTGCTGGAGATGTAACGGGGTCCAGGTTTTATTCCCAGCCAAGTGACGTCAGATGCCTCCTGAGCTCCGTTTCGGGAGCGGAGAACATAGTAACAAGCACAATAAAGTAGGGAAAGAGGGAAAGAAAGCCTCTCCATCGTTTCGCATGTAGACCGCAAATATAGGAATATTTATCCACCCCAGAGGAAGAGTTGTACCCCGGGATCTGAGGGGTGTAACGTCCGCAACACTTCCGCAATGGATAGAGTTTTAACTTGTTTCTTTGCTGCGGTCAGTTTTCTGATTTCAGTCAGGGGACAAGTATTTAAAGGTAAGGGTTTCCGCCATGTACCGTTAATTAATCTTTTAACTGCTCGGAAAGAGGCTCCAGTTAACAAGGGTGATGATCTGCAGTCGCACAATTGTCTCTGTTGCAGCCTAGATGGTTTGTCGGCGAAACTGCGAAGCTATCCCGTTAATAAACTTTGAAACCCGGAGCAATTCCATGGTAGGTCTCATGCAGAAAAACGAAACAAACAAAAAAAACTTAACTGGCTTTTGCGCTGCAGCCGAGTATAAACCGAAACTTTTACTTTGCGCCGACCGATGGCATCTGTACGGATGAAAGGCGACTGCGTTGCAATCTGCAGCAATCCTGCCCCAAAATATGGTCTTCATGGAAAAGTACAGTTCGTGAGTTTGTGTGCGGTAATCGAAGCAGATGCGTTTTCCTCCATGTACTTAGAGAAGGACGGGTTTGAAGGGATTTCAAAATGTTTTCTGTTTTTTCCATCATTATTCGACTTCGCCCGATTTTCATTCTGCCTCCTCTGAAATCGCGAGGTTAAAATAACAATGTGGTCGGGGAAGCTTTTTACCCCCAGGGTACAGTTGTTAACCATCTTAACAGGATAACTTACTACAGGACCCAGACTGACAGTTTTTGTAACCCGCGGCTTTAGTTGTGCAGACGCCGAGGCGAGCAGTTACTTCGTTAAGATGAACTTCTGATCGGTTTTACAATATTCCCTCAAGAAAGGCCACAGATGTTCACGCTTATTTTAACATACTACGTTTTGCCAAAAAACCTTCTGGCAGTAAAAATGAGACGTGCATCAGATCATAAAATAACGCGTCTTGGTATTTATCCGTAATTAGCTGCATATATTTCCTATAAGGAGTTATTTTTTCCTTTTAAACGACCATGGGCTTGTATGGTCTCGCTGTCGTTTTGGGTGATTTTGTTAATGTTTGTCACTAAATAACAAGGTATTTAATTGCATCCCTTTAATGACTTTGGTTAGACGGCTAAAACAGGCATGCAATAAAACATCTTTACAACTTTGGAATCGGTGATTTACAGTTTGTAGTTCTTCAAGTTATTGTGTTTTTGGTAAAATGTTATTATTATTAGGCCTGTTAATGTTATTTGCAAGGTGACAAGGGGAGTCACAAATATTTTAAATAGCCACATCCAGCCTCATAATTACCAGGATCACAGCTGCCTTTTTTCTTTCGCCTTTTTCTCCTAAATAAGCATATCTAGGTATAACGTTAAAAGTTAAACTGAAAATTAACTGAACCGTTAACGCTACTTTTGTTACTTTTGCCTGGTTCTTGTTCATTTCTTAGTCACGTTTTGAATGATCATTGCAAAACACACACGACTTGGAAAACCAAATGGCAGTTGTACCTGTTCATTATTCTACATGTACGATCTGCTTTAAAAGCGTGCAGATAATATGCAAATCCAGAAATCAGTGTACGCATTTGTATTGTACCCTTTTCACCGCTATACCTGCTACCGAATTTCTCGCCTACGCGCCTTCATCCACGCGATCTTCACGTTTATTTTTCATTTTAAAGCTAGCCTATTTTTTTTCTTGAGTCGAGTTCTAGTCATTTTATGACTCAATATCTACAAAGTGTTTGGATGCATTACAATAAATGTGTGTTCCGCCTGGACATAAAGACTCATTGGGAAGGTTTACTTTACACGGACACGTCCGACCAAGCCTGGCAAAGACCGAGGGAACATAGACTGTGTGATTTAGTGCTAAACTGGAGTCATTTTCTCCCGTTTGTGCAGTAGAGACCCGCGTCTGAAGGGTCATGATCGGTATAAAATTAAATTCACGCTCATTTCCTTTGTACTGTTGTGCAGTGCCATATAAAAGTCTGCAATATTTATAAATCCCTTTCCCAGTCATTGTAATTCAATAGACG
Source organism: Isichthys henryi (assembly GCA_026776945.1). Classification (NCBI taxonomy): domain Eukaryota; kingdom Metazoa; phylum Chordata; class Actinopteri; order Osteoglossiformes; family Mormyridae; genus Isichthys; species Isichthys henryi. The sequence goes on from JAODJX010000001.1 coordinate 22,446,098, forward strand.
GTACAGTCGGGCCTGCAGCTGCCGTTAATGAAGAGGACCTCATTGTATAAATATGTTTTTTAGTTGGTGATTATTTTATAGTATTTTCAAATTGGCGGGTAATGTGCGCCGGCGTCACCGGACTGTGCGTCCGCGTCTTTCGCGCTGCGCTGACCCGCTGCCTCTGTCGGACCTCGATGGAGCCATCATAGTATATTAATACCCACACGGATCGCAGAAGGTCGCTTAATATGCGAAAATGTCATTGATTGCTTCCCGAACAAATTACTTTTAGGCGCATAATAAACACGATAAAAACGGACCGAGAAGACGAATTAAAAAGGAGTATGGTGTTTGTTCTTCAGCCTCTAAGTAGGCTGTAAAAGCGCTGGGAACTGCACATAAAACCGGGCTTTATTTTATGAAATGCTCATTCATTTATGGTTCCTCTCCAGCGTTCAATGGGACCCGGCATCAATTGCTTCATATATAGGCAAGTGCTGTCATCGTGAATAACATGACGTGCATTGCGATGTTTAACCTCTCCGAAATAATAGTAAAGCCAGATTTATTATCGCTATGAATTACAAGGTCATGTGGCAAATCTCAATCATTAATATTACTTTTTTCTTTATTTTTTCATATTAAGTAATACACCACACAGCGAACTTTACTGGTTAGCTATTAACCATGCAGCTGCTTAAACACTCAGGTCTCATTCATGTAGGCTGCCACCTAGGCTGTTTTTTCATGTATGTATACATGTGTAAGGAGTGGAAATGGAAAGATCTAGCAATATATGAATGGTGTACAATGATTTAGGGTCACATTTAGTCATCAAAGGATCTTTAGTCCTTCTTGGAATGCTGTCATGCTACCATGCAAGTTGAACATTTCTTAAAGAAGAAAAATGTTTCAGAACTTTCTATTAAGGTTCAGAGATGATCAGACCCGGTGACCTTGGAATGCTGCTGGCTTCATCTCCCTGGCCATGAATCTGCACTTGAGTTTGTTTAGCAGTGTTTGTGGGTCTTTGTTACCTTGGAATATGGGAGCAGCACTGAGTAGCGTTTGCACCACAGAGGCTACCTTGCCCCTGCGAAATGGGCTCATTCCTTAGCCATTATAGGACCACGCAGGGCAATCACCAGACCTAATGGCTCCCATGAGATGGCATCCCGTACTAACAGACATTGTGGGTTGGAGACATCTCTCGCCCCCCAAATGTAAACCTGTCTCTGTGAAGGGAAAGGGTGAATCCTGACTCATCTGACTTCATTACTTTTTTCTCAGTTGCCTAGAGATTCTGGATTGGGCTCCTTACACCAAGTTATGCATCTTGGTGAATCAGCCTAGGACATAAACGGCACCACTAAATGGCACCATTGCCATGAATTGCAGCTCTGCGAAGGTCACGACTTTGCAGTTTTCGCTGAGGCTGCACTTCCTGTGACTGCCTTCTCATCTATCTAAGCCCTGTCAGTGGTCTCTGTCAGTGGTCTCTGTCAGTGGTCTCAAGTTCAAGGCCCGGTCTGTCTTTCGCATTTTTTATTTATATAGCAGACACTTTTATCCAAACTGACACGTGTTTGAGAAAGCGGGGGTCAGCCGGTGCCTGGAGGAAATGGGGGTTAAGGGCCTTGCTCAGGTTTAAGGTGAAATCACTCAGTCCTTGGATTTGAACCCATAAGCTTCTGATCACCGGCACAGCATCACAACCCCCTAAGCCTCCACCAGCCTGCGTTGCTGTTTGACCTTGTTTGGCATCACGCCTGTCATGATTTTGGAGATGCCCACCCCCACCCTTGATGAATGTAATATGTAATTAAATGAGTTTTTCATGTTCAGTTCCTTTGAATGTGTTTTTTTTTATTTCCATGTAGATTTTACCCCCCCATTTAACTCTAGTGTAAAATACACTCCTCATAAGTGACCTTTGATAAAAATGTTTGCTAGCTACACTACATGCAGAATGACAGTAAATTAGCATGCCGCATGTTAGCAGTGTTAGCACTGATGCTTCTAAGCTACAGCACTATCTATCGAGGCCCCCTGTCTGTCCTGACACATGTCTCTCCCCCCCCCCCCATCATATTCTTCATTCTATTGAAAGTTAAAAATATTGTATTGCTACAGAGAGTATGGGCTCCTTTACACTGTGTTTTTTTTGTGTGGTTTCTTCTCCCCTGAGGAGATCAGCACTGTCTAATCTCTAAAATTCACCCGAAGGTCTCTTTAAATGCGAAGAAAATGTACCATAGCTGTCTAAATCTTTTTACCGTATCCACACACCTAGTTGTGAGTTTAATGTATGTGGTGAATGTGCTGTTCTGTGCCGTGACCTTCGTACGTCTTGTTCCGCTTTATACTGTGCTGGACTGAACCCGAACACTGCCGAACCCATTGTGCGGCAGCGAAGAATTTTAACTGGAATATTTGAAATATTTGCTTAGTGCCAAAGTTCATTGCTTCGCCACGCCAGACAGTCTGGGGAGCATTTTCTCCCTGTTTGAGGGGTGATTCGTGGAATGAATGAAATTAAGTATCTCTGCAATTTCATGAAGAGTTGCAACTCTGAGGGGGGAGAAACTCCCATATGATAAATGAGGGGCTGATGGTGGCAGTGAGGGGGGCATCGAGGTGTGATGTAGATCTGCCTCCCTTGTCTGATCGCTCCGGGTCACTCGCCGCCATTCCCATCATGCAATGCAGGTAGCGTCATGCTCATATGGGGGGGGGGGTGTGTGACAGGTTTTAGAATTGTTGTTTTCTGCAAAATATTATCAGTGTTCTGATTGTCTGTTCCCACCCCTTGGGTAGGGATTCATAGTTTAACAGATGTTCTGATATAAACCAAAACCATTTTCTAATATTCAAAAATCGTTCAGCTTTTCTGCTGCGGCAGAGCAGTGTTTCTGTTGGCTTCTCTCTCGAAGTGACTCTACGTTACACTATTTGCTTATTTTATTTTCTGCGATCTGTGAATCTGTGATGAGAATAATCCATCTGCTATATAGCCTCTCATAGAATACCCCAAATAATTGTTTGGCAAGTAGTTTTGTATTATAAAATAACACATATTGTATTATTTTATACCTGATATAGAATTAATTCTGATTATTATTATTATCATAAATCATTTTTCAGTTTCAGCATCATGTTGCTTCTTGAAAAAAACGCTGCACCAACACCTGCAATGGTAGAGGATAAAAAAATCGAAAGTGTGTGTATATATGTATGAATTATATATTGAACAATTGAAGGTACTTTTTAGTCAAAAAGTATGAAAAGACATTAAAATTAGAAATGGTAAGATGGAGATTTTTGTGTGTAATGAGCCACAGCCAGTGAGTGGTGTGAAACATTAGTCACATGACACCTGGGAGCTCGGGCGACGTCGTGCAGGTAAAACACCACTCAATAGTGCTCGAGCCGCACTGATGGCCGGTAAGGAATCGAGCCGCGTGCTTAATTAGCGGCTTTGCTGGCATCGAGCGCTGTTAGGAAATCACCCGCATCTCCGGGAGCGCAGCATCCTGCCGGCCACGGTACACTGTAAACGCTCAGGTCGTCCTTCACAGCCGACGGCTGCGAATAAGCGTGGCACGCCACCTGGCTCTCGGCATGACACAGGCACTTTGTTTAGATGGCTAAACCCTCTCGCTGGGTTCAGGAAACGCTCTTCCTGCCCACAGGAGGAAAGGGGGTTTTTATTTTCCAACGTGAATCACTTTGACTGGATGTTTTATGGCGTTTCTCAGGCTGACGCGTCCACGTTTAACGTGCCGTGGGTCGCCGCGTGTCATCGCCAGGGAGAGCGTGTGAGGGGAGTCATCGTAATTAGACGCGGGAGAGGGGGTTGCTGAGGGAGCAGAGGGGCCCTGGGGTCTGCGGCCATCTTCAGTGTAGCGTGACGCCTGGTTATGTTTCTGTCCAAAAAAATAAAACAATCAGTAACAATAAAGTGAGGGGAAAAACCCCAAGAAACCCTAGTGGTACAGCTGTAAGTGTTTACCTAAAGTTGGGCTGCGTGGATGTGCCAGACCCGGCGACTGGGGTAATATCACTAATTGGTGCTGTCTGAGTGCATCTCCCCATTGTTCGAGGCGATAAAAGCAGGGGCAGGCCGCTTGAGGAGAGAGGAAATTGGGCTAACGAGCGCGAGTGAATGAGCACCCCCCCCACAGACTTCCAGTCGGGAAGATGTTCTAAAAATCATGGAAATTAGAACGCTGCCCTTCAGGCTAATGGGCACTCAAGGTTGGCCAGCTTAGCCTTCTTGCCCAGGACCTTTTAAAAGGGGACAGGTGGGCCTGGCCCTGCCCCCTAATGTGCTGCTGCCACGTGCCCCGCCCCCTAATGTGCTGCTGCCACATGCCCCACCCCCTAATGTGCTGCCGCCACATGCCCCGCCCCCTAATGTGCTGCTGCCACATGCCCCGCCCCGTAATGTGCTGCTGCCACATGCCCCGCCCCCTAATGTGCTGTGGCCACGTGCCCCACCCCCTTCACCTCCTCACATTCTCATTAGTCTATTAGGGCTCCTTTCATAGTTATCATTCTGGAGTCCTTTTTGATTTGGTTGCTTGGCCTGAATGTGAGCAAAGCCACTATCCTGCCCTCATTTTGCCAGTAAATTAGAACCCCCCCCCACACACACACACACACACACAAACTGTAACAGATGTCTGAGACATCTCAGTTCAAATGTACAAAATACCAATTTAGCAATCACCTAAGGCTTTGTGACAAACGCTTTATTAATAATTAATTTCTTCTAAAGAACGTGGATAAACAAGCTTTTCCCGAGCTTCGATCCTTGTTGTTAATCCCTTTGATGTATGAATATTCATGCTAAATAGCAGGATGTGTATTTGCTTGTGTTGCAGGTGCGGTAAACTGTTAGATTGTATTTTTGTGGTGTTCTAATTACGCAGTGCACATGCTTTCTTCGTACTGTTAATATTTACTGAGGTACAAGCGGAGGCTAATGTTTTAATAAATCTTTATTAGTCACCCTGATTGAGGATGTTATTGTTAGTAGGTAGTTTTTGGCATGACAAAGTGTGTAGCTGAGCAAAGCTGGAAAGTTCCACTGGCAGGTTTTCGACACATTTTTGTGGCATAGACCTCCTAATGGATTGGAAAAATACGTTATGCTGTTTGTTTACATTATATACACAATAACCATTGTTTACCCATTTTAAACTAATTCTTTGGCTAAAGGGGAATTTCACTGTTGTTGGAAGTAGACTTTTTAATCCCTATATTACCTACATGTAAAGAAAATACACCATGGAAAGAGGTGACCATTTATTTGACAAATAAAATCACTTTCCAACATCATCAGGGTACCTTCCTGCTTCTTTTTGTTTAATCCATTTGTGTTTCCGAATGGCATCTGTCAGCTGACGCCTTTTACTTTATGTTAAAGGAATGATAACATACACGTGTTCCACGGCACCCGTATGACAGCTGGCGTTCGTGCGGCAAGCATCCCCACCATAAACCATAAACGTGCAGTCATCCCGGTTTGGTGGGAAGGGTTAGGGACGATGTATGAAGTTGTAGAATTTCTGTATATTTGGGTAAAATTATTGTTTTGAAATGGAATGTCAGTGAATCTTAAAGAATAAAACTGAAATGTCCAAGGAACATTTGGCTTTTATGTTTTTGTTTGTAAATAAATATTCAACCAGCATAGAAGATGAATGAATGAGCAAATCAATGAATGAATAAAATATTGTGTGCTGGGGGGGGGGGGGAGTAGTTGGAAATTGTGGGTCCCCTGCATGGGTTGGCACTTCCTCTTTGAAGGAATAGAGACCCCGACCGCCCCGGGTCGGATTTTGCTGAACGAGCCCCCAATAGAAGGGGCCCTTGGAAGGTGCTGGGCCCCCTGAAAGCCCATCTGACATCCCTGTCTGTGTGTATGTATGTGTGTATTATGGAGTGTGTATTACGCTGGAGATTTATGAAAACGATGGTTAAGCCTTTACTAAGGGAGTCTGATTTTAACTACAATGAACAAGAATACACTTAAAGTAATTAATGTACATTTATCTTGATGGATAAAAGAACACTTAAAGGGGGCTAAAATAGCCCCAGTAGCACTCCTTTGTGTGTGTATGTGAGGGGGGGGTGTTTCTCTGTATCACCAAATGTCCCCACAATGTGGTGATAACTTGGTATTTTGACATTGCGTGAACCATTTTTTCAGTCCCCACAAGGGGAAAATCAGTGTTATAAAAACCTGTGACTGCAATCAAAAATGTAAAAATGCCAAATTCTTGTATTTTGTTTGGCTACTTATAGTTAAGGTTAGGGCTGGGTTAGGGTTACGCTTTTGCCCGTAGAAATGAATGGACAGTCCCCACAAAGATATGAGTACAGGTCTGTGCGTTTGTGTGTGCGCATGCGCGCCCGGCCGCCCAGGTCTCCTGTAAGAACTGAGAGTCGTAGTAAAGTGCGTAAGCAGCATTTAAGCTTATGAAGACTCACTGAGAGCCGTAGTACAGCCCAGCACACTGTAGAGGCAGCACATCATATGTCTGCCGTCTCCCTCTCAGAGCGATTGTTAGTGCTATTAAAACGCATTTTAAAATAAAAACTGAGTGTAACGTAACTGCATTCATTTGTTCTGTCTATGTTTTTGGGAGTGCATGGTGCTCGATTTAATTGATTCTATATCATGTCCTCCTCCTGTTTCAATCGTTTTTTTTGCCTCTGCGCTCTGACTTGTTGATCTGACTGCAGTTACTTGTTCAGCCGTCCGTGGTTCCCCTGTGGAGCTCGGTCCGGGAGCTTTATCCAGAAAGGTACATGAGGTAAATGCTGAAATGGAAATACATAAAACATAAGGAAGGTCAGCGGCGATCGAAAGTGATTTTGGCGCTTTTCAGTCGATGAGTCGCTCCCCCTGCCCTATACTCCATTTTTGACGGAGACCGACCCCATTCGCCCGCTAATACTGAAATGTCGTTAAAAGGTTTCGGATGCGAGATATAGATTTGCGCAGATTCCCGCCGTGATGTCACCCCACACCGTGGCGGAGCAGGCGCCGCTAGGCCAGCTACCCTGTAGTTACTAGCCTATTAGTGGATGTAGCTGCTGTGGTCTGTTAAAGGGCCAGTGTTCGATTGGCGGGGACGACGACCCTGGCGGTTTTTGAGCTAGATTTGAAAAATACTAGGTACACAGTTATAATCCTAGACAAATATGAAAATGCATAATGTTGGGCAACTATTTTTTTTAAAATCATTAAATGGATTGTAATATTGAAGAATCAGTGGCATTATGATAAAATAATAATAAAATGAAATGTACTCTTTTGTATATTTGGGTACGGAAAATATAAAACATATCCATTTATTTGATAAATTTCTGTTGGAGTTCCTTTTGCTATTAAAAGCTTTCTGTTTAAGCGAAATACTTAAGTTGAAATAAAGGGATTTGCCACACGTCTGTGCAGATGTTTATGATCGATAGCTAGGTCTTTTCATAAGGGAAGGGCTGTCGCCTGGAATCATAGGAGCATAATAGGGGCACGCAGTCAACCCTCCAATGCCTCTGTTTTACCAACACTTTAAGGTCCAGGTTCCCAGTTCTTCTGCCAGTTTCCCTTGCTATTCTCATACCAATAGGTCATTTCCCGCTCGCCCCAGACGGTGATGTCAGAGTCTCTGTGTGTGAGGGGCTCATGGATTACTAGACTAGTGTCTGCCAAAAACATACCGTACCAATCGCTCTCCTGAAATTAATTACACGCTCTACAAAGCAAAAGATACGCATTCCAAACGATTATTTTTTTTTTCTTTTGCCTAAGGACTTCTGAAAATGCTTTGCATGTGTCAAGGAAGGAAACACGTGGAATTGCAACTATAAAAGCATATTTTATTTAGTCTTCACGTGCTTCAATAAAAATTCATTAGCCTGTGGTTTGAACGTAGTCATAATATTGTTTTGCTTATGCCTGTGTAATAGGTATTACACAATGCAATGCCTTCTGCCCAGTGCATTCTGGGATAGGTTCTGTGACCTTGTATCCATAAGCACTGTGCCAAATGGATAGGTGGACATGTATAATGGTGAGTGAGTGTCTAGGTGTTATTTACGCTGAATGGGTTTATGGGAAATTGATTATTAAATAGCATGATGTACATTAGCATTGAGGCGGCCACAGAGCTCTGGTCTGAAATACGACACGGACGAAGGCGTAATTAAGCTGCCTAAATTTTTATCTCCAATGCAATTCCTCGTCTGACTGACCTGGGCCCATACGTCGACCGTTTACCCGGACTTAACTGCTAATGGTTCCATATATAAGAATTGCCTGTACGTCAAGAACTCCACTGCAATGCATGTACCATAAATCCAGAATTCAGTATCCATTATGTGCCTCAGATTGGAGGTGGTCATGCTCAGTTACTGTCCCGTAGATAAAATACAACAGGATTAAATTTATGGGGAAAGTTGCAGAAAAGATGTTGCGTTGGCCTGGATCAGTATCCTTTAATACCTCGTTGCAAAGATAATTAGGCATTTAATGCCCATAATACTTAGTGGGGACATGGCAGTCCGCTGTTACAGTGCATAATGGCCGTCCTTGGTATCCGGCCATTGTCCGGAGATTACTACGTCAGCATGCGAAGGTGATCGCGCATGCCCCTGTTTTTTATTTGGGTCACCGTTCCCGACCGGACTCCTGCATCTAGCTGTAAGTATTTATGGAGGACCCCGAGGCTGGATCCATTCTGTTGCCCCCTCAAGCCCCCCCCGCCGCCCCCCCCCCCGGGGGTTCACCGGGGGGGGGGGGGGGGGGGGGGGGGGGTGCGGGGGGAAGCCGGAGGGG
>JAODJX010000001.1:22480944-22493556 GCA_026776945.1 Isichthys henryi
CCCCCCCCCCCCCCCCCCCCCCCCCCCCCCCCCCCCCCCCCCCCCCCCCCCCCCCCCCCGCCCGGGCCGGCCCAGACGATTTCAGCAGGAAGGATTTTAAGATCAAATTCGGCACGGCGCAGAGAGAGACGGCAGGACATTGGTTTTAAATTAGCAGAGATTGCTTCACGTCCACTGCCCTTGGGGACTGATGGAGACCAGACATTCGTTAGGCTGCAAGGAGACTTCAGGGCGGAAGGTGCGGATGGCCTGCGCTCGCGGTTCTGAAGCATGAGAAGACGCAGCAGGGGTAAGAAGGCTGGTAATTGCTGAATTGGCTTTTGAGGATGGTGGGAGGGGGCACTGGCGGGGGGAGGAGGGGGTTGTTGAGATACCTATTACAAAGGCACGCATGGGTGCCTCTGTGGGACGATTGTTTTCTAAGTGGAGAATTTAGGACCAGGCGAGTGCCAAGTGTGAAGCTTTAAAAGCTCTGTTCAAAATAATAGGTACAAGGTTTCATCTCCGTGTATAATATGGCCCCACAAATTGCTCAAAAATATCGGTTTATTGACTGGATTATATGCTCAGCGCTTAAATTATGACGCCGCGAGCAATTACCGCACCCGCTCTAAGATGGACCGTTACCTCGGTGGTAATTATGGGATGTTACAGATGTTCCCACAGATGTCCAGCAACATCATTTAAGCTTTTAATGTGTAGGTCTCTGAACACTGGATCTTATCGTGTTCCTAGCAAATTATCTGATCTCTTTAAAGAAACCAAGGTAGTGAACTACAGTATTATCTGGTAACTTAGATGTGGTCTGTATTTTAATACCAAATCGTTTTGGATCAACGTCTAGTCACCCCTTGAATCCGTTACACATTATCTTGCAGACTGAGATACCAAGTTCAATCAGACGACCACCCTTCCTAAACATGCGTGGCTTGACCTTTTTACAGTTTGTCTCTCCCTTCTATTTTATTGTCTGTTATGAAGTTCATTTTCAAATTAGCATGTGAACAGAGTCACACTGTTGAAGACACAGCTTAATCTGTCTCTGCATTAAATCTGCATCGTTAATCATCTGTGTTTGTAAGGTATTTATTTGTCATTTTGCATGTGTGTACGCCTAGAAGGCTCCTTCCCCTATTAATGCATAATTAACTTCTAATAGATATTCTGTATATGGCATTGCAAACCAAGTCCTTCGTATGCACCATGTTTTACTGTTGAGTCATGGCTGCCCTATGGATGGTACGTCAGTGAGAACATCCACGCTTGGCCTACAGCCCTGTCACTCCTTGGGCTCATCACAGCCCTCCCTCCAATCCCTCCCCTGACTCGCTCCCTTTCCTGTTGCTGTTCGCCCACCCCTCTGCCTCTACTGGAGGGATGTTTCTGTGTGTAGGCGGTGCTATTTCATAGAAAGCACCTGGCTCGGTCAAGCCAACCAAAGCCAAGTCCAGTGGGCTGTATTGTCACACCATCCATCACCAGGTACACAGCAGCAGGACATAATGTTTCCCCAGGACCACGGTGCGGCATATAGACCGCAAGCGACAAGGGTAGATATTCACGACAACGTAGAAGTACAAAAGATAGAATAATGCAATACCCGAAGCTGTATATACATAGTGTCCTGAATGTATGTAAATAATAGTATTATATACATTATTACTGTGTTACTATATCTGTAAATCATACTGTATTATCGCTATATATATGAGATTATAGTAAGATTGATGAGATTATTGACCACCCAGGAGAAATTCTGAAAAAGTGGTACTGTGACCCGTATGTGTTAAAGTATTAAAATATATATTATTATTTGTCATGTCAGCCAACATCCTGATGGTTTAAATATCCAGGGTTAGCTGAATTAGTTAATCTAAGTTACCTATACCGGATGAAGGGTTGGGAGGTAGATAGGTGGGTGGAGTGATTGATTGATGGATAGATGGATGAATGGATCAATTGATCGATCATTGGCAGTTAGTACTGGGGGAGCAGCAGGTTAGGGTGCTGTGCCTGTGATCAGAAGGTCGTCGGTTTGAATCCCAGGGTCTACAGAGTGATGTCATTGTTGGGCCCCTGAAAAAGGTCTTTAACCCCCGGGCTGCTTCAGAGACTCAGTACGTTGCTTTGGATAAAAACATATGCTGAACAAGTAGATGTAAATATATCCATCTTAGATCTGCCGGTGGGGAGACTTTGTGGGGAAAGCAGGGGAGAAAAGCCATCTTCATCTGGTAGGAAACTGAGATGTGGGAGCACGGTTGTCATCCAGCTTGGCTTCAGCGCGCCATCCCTCCCATCTGGGGACCACCGCTTGGTCTCCATATGCTCACGGAAAGCGCCTGTTGCTAACAGGCGCATTCGCCGCCAGGAGATGCCAGCCGTCTCACAGGCGTGCGTCTGAATATTGATACGGTGAGCTGAGATGCCCTGGTAGTCTTCAGATGGTCGGTAGGTGAGATGCTTTGTTGGAGGAAAAAGTCAATTTAGAAGCAATTGGGGAAAAATCCATTTAAAAAAGCAGCATAAAATTGTTAATATTAGAAAATTTTTATTAATATTACAAAATATTTTACTACTGGGGCTTTTCAAATATAATGGTTGTATTTCACTAAATTGTTTAAAATCATTGCATATTTTAACGTAATGTATAAATTGTTCAGCTCATGTGGCAGATGTTTTATATCTATTACTCTGCGAAGTTTGTTCCTTATTTAAATTAATGCTTCATGGATTATTATAGAAAATGCATCACCAATTAGTATTCTTATGCCGGCTTGATAATATGAAATGCAGATATTATCCAATTATTTTCAGTTCAGTTTTTATCAGTCTTTTTCTTTATAAAGATTTAGTATGTTGGGTTGTTGGGGTCGATGTGTGTATTAGTTATAGAGTCCTTGGGTGTCTTCTGACTGCTGTATTACTAAGTCGTCTAGGTTTGCATCCCGAACTTTTGAGGGACATTGGTCCCTTTTCAAGGTAAAGGTCTGGAAGTGGTGTTCAATGTCATAGAAACGTAGGTAGATCTTAAAAAAAACATCAGGACAGGGACGAGGACAGAGAGCCACGCAGGAATCGGCGGATGTGCTTCTGGCAAAGATCTCAAGATGGCAACACTGTCGTCAGGGCTGAGCTCCCCCAGGGGGGAGGAGCGGGAATGAGGAAGCAAACGCAGATTGCAAGGACACCCTCAGACCACCTCGTGTAGGTTGGTTTTCATTAAGAGCAGCATTCGGCTTGTAGCCCTAAACCTTTCTCAAGGACATGATGGCAGGGTTAGAGGTTGTGAACCTACAGTACAACTGGGACAATTTTAGGATTTTTTTAAGGTGGGGGGGCATAATTCATGCAGAGGGGGCAACCTTATCAATAGCCAGTGATATGATTCGGATTACTGAATGACAGGGGAGGGGGCACTTTGGGGGCCAATCAGCTTTCATCTGGGGCCGGTGCCCCTGTGGGCCCACCCCTGTACACACCCCTGGCCTACAACATATTCATCATCAGCGCCTTAACCCTGTTATGCCAACATAGACCTTATCGGTGGATATATGCATTGTACAGCACTTTGGTGCAAAAACTGCTGCTTTTAAACGTGCTTGACTGTATAACTGCAACAGACAATTCATATTTTGAAATGTTCCATAACTTCATATATATATATATATATATATATATATATATAAACAAAAACACACAAAAACACAGATTTTCTGTAATGGGTTGGCACCCCATCCTGGGTTGTTCCCTGTTTTGCGCCTGTAGCCTCTGTGATAGACAATGGACCCCCCCCCTCCCCGTGACCCTGAAGAGGATAAGCGGTTTTAGAAAATGGATGGATGGAAATATAAACACACACATACATATTTTCTGCGATGGGTTGGCGCCCCATCCCGGGTTGTTTCCTGTCTTGCACCTGTAGCCTCTGGGATATGTTCTGGACCCTCTGCGACCCTGAATAGGAGATTGATGGATGGATGGATGGATGGATAGATGGATATACATATTTTGTTTGCTTCATTTTCCTTAAAGCCTGAGATGGTACATGAGTGAATGAGTTACATGCGCTTCTACCATAAATCATACTGCTGTCATCTTTCGTTGTTTGGTGTGGCCTAGACTGTGTGTCTCGAATGTCTTGCTGAAGATGGGCCTGAGGTTTCCTGACGTAATGGTTTTTGGAGCGATCCTGTCACCGGCTTGGAGCCTGTGACATGAACACAATGGCACTACTGCAGGAAGAGTGCGGTCTTTTTCGCTCTTGAAGGAATGCCATGTCCTGTACATTTAATCCACGTTTCTGGGCTGTGTACCAGCCCTGGAACGAGGAGGAAGTGTCTCATCCAGCCTGTTTTGGATCTGCAGCCGGGCCATTTCTTCCATCCTGAAATGTTACAGATGATGAGGTGTATGATTTAAACAGCACAACCAGTCAAAAGAAAAGACTTCTGAGAGCTGAGGGCATTATCTGAATCTTTGATGCTCTGCGATATGTGGAGAATGCCTTTGAGCACTGTCTTCACTGGGTATTAACTCACTACTTGTTGAAATATTTTGGTATGATAAACAGCCATGACAAAACTGATGTGATATGTGGATAATGTTTCCCTCCCTATTTGTCACATACCTGAATGTAACTGAAACACCTTCTTTGTAAAGTAATTAAATACTGAACCTAGACTTACTAGGGGTCTGTAGAGTTTCTAACTTTGGGACTCACTTGGGAGTCTGTGTGTAGTATCCAAGCCTGCCCACTTAATGATGAGTTTATAGCGTTCCTGACCACAAATGTGAGATCCCTATAAAACTTTTCCCAAACAGCTGTCTTGTACTTGTTTCTGTTCAAGCATTGGGAGCTTACCTTGGCTTGTATCTCATTTGGACAAAAGGGAATGAATGAATGTATATGTACATTTAAGCTGCAGATATATAGTATGTGTGTGGAACAACAGCCTCATGCCTCGGCATTTTCCTTTCTCCCCCACTTGTCCCTGCCCTCTTTGTCCTTATTTTCACAGCAAATTGATTCTATCAGTGTCGGCACGGCAACACGGATCCACACCGTACTTTTCACAGCTGTGCTTATGAAAGAAAGATCAAGCGCCTTTCCCACATTCGTGGACTGTGGGGAAACGTGTGTTCTTTGTGGCTTGTGCCAATTTGAATTTCAAACCGTAAGAAGCTCTCTCTTCCTGCTCTAGATGACCCCCCCCCCTCCCCTTTATCTCTCAGGGCACTGTGGAGATGGAGAGAGTGGAAATGGTTTACACTGATCAGTGGCAATACCAAGATGTCATCTTTGCATGGGCTTTTAAATATGTTGGGTGGGCACCAGTGTTCTTGATGACTGGGGGTAGTGGGGGACCTGTTTAGGTGGGCAATACCCACCCCCTGCCAAACCGTAGTCATACCCCATCCATCCATCCATCCATACATCCATCCATACATCCATCTTATGTACCCACTTGTCCTATGCAGGGTCGTGGGGGGTTTGGACCCTATCTTGGAAGTTACGGGGCCAAGACATGGAATGACCCTGGATGGGGAGCCAACCCCACTGGGTCCAGACACTTAGGGTTTACTCACACCAGCAGATCCTTTCTGTGCCCAAGCATGTTTGACCCCTAAAGTCCAGTTTGTTTGACTAGTGTGATTGCTCAGTACTATGCCCAGGCTCGGTACACTTAATCATGCCCTGGCCCACTTGGAGAGGTGGGCCAGAGCATGATTGATCATGCTCAGACACCGTATGGATGTAGTGTGATCGCTAACCGTGCCCAAGTATGGAACACCTACATGACGTCACTGATGCATATGCACATGGACCTTACACATGAACCGAACCTGGAAGAAACGGGATCGGCTAGGCTGTACTGATCGCATTATTTATATTGCAAAACTTCATTGCAAAAAAATGAAGTGTGTAGAGAGATCATTGGGGGCTGGGGAGGAGACGGGGATCAGTGTGGATACGATTTGTTATATGTATTCTAAAAAAAGCTAACATAATATAAGCACCCATAAAATTTACAGCAGTTTCTTCTGCTTTCTTCTCTTCATCTGCTCAATAAAACATAAAGTTTCCCATGCAGCTCATTATGTATGATTGTCTAACTGCTTAAAACACAGTGTAGCAAAATAACATGTAGGGACAGATGTTTGGGTGATGTTAACGTAGCCTGTTTGCTGTATTATAAGGTCCCTTACATAAGTCACTGACTTGAAGCTATGAATATCATATTTAACTAGTTGACATTTTAGTATTCTATATAGCATGATGCGTGCAATTCTGACATAGGTAATAATGGAGTTTCGGCAGTGGGTCAGACATATTGAGTCCACGATTCTGATATGGTGGCTGTATGTATATAACAGCAATGTATATAACAGTCTTGTTCGTACCGGTACAAAAGAAATTTAATACTGAACAGCTTTCAAAAATGCAGTACCGCGGTACCTTTTCAGTAATGGTATCCTGTGCAACACTAGTCTGCACTCTGAGATATTTGGTAAATCTTCTTATTGGTGCAGCACAAATAAATAAAAGTCTCTGCAATGCATATTTGATAAACCTGCTTGTGTCATCGAGTCCAAAAAAGGACTCGAAATAAACCACAAAATAAGGACATCAATCATGAATTCCATTTTGCTATAGTTTTCTTCAATGCAAAAAAGTTGCGCGGCGATGATGAAATCGTGCTCAAGCCAGGATCATTAAGTTCAATATGAGTACAGACCAGCGGGGGAGTGAGAGGTTATGCAGGTATGATACAAAGCAACTGGCCCCAGTGTGAGAACACCCTTACAGTGCACCATTTTAATACCTACTCCTAGTACAAAAGCCTTGCAATGTTAAGTGTGAAATAATGCTGTGCTGAGGCTCAGGGAAGGCAAGATCCTCGTTGCCACCACCATGGTGATACCCAAGAGAGTCAAGGTGGTCGCCGGAGTCGATTTGCTTAAGGGGCCGCTTGCCGGCATTGGGAAAATACCCATCACATTCATAAAAACATGTCCCCAGGGAGAGAGTGATATCAGTGGCGGTAGGAGCTGGAATAGCAGGGGTCTGCATGCTTGTCCCTGGCTGAGAGGTCGTTTTGTAGAGCAAGATCTTAGCGGGAGAGTGGAGGGAAACAGCTGGAACACGGGCAGCTCAGGCGGGTGCTGGCGTGGTTATTTGAGAACAAGCAGCGGCCTGAGAGAGAAGCATGACCTTCTCTTTGTCTGTTTTTCTACAGCACATCAGTGGCAAACTTCTTGTAAAATGCAAGTTTTGCGCGTCGCCCGACAACGAAACCTATCATGTAACAATTCTTGAAAAACTGCATTGGATCATGGATTATCATCATCTAAAACCCCTAGTTTTTTCATGCCACTCTGTCAATATATTTTGCTTCCCTGTTGCCATGATGGCTCATTCGACTTCTGCCTGCTGCTGTGTTCATGGCTGAGCACTGGAGAAGGATTAGCGTAAATGCTAAAAATGATGAGAGGCACGTTTTCTCCAGCGACCTGGTTAATTTATGCTTATGCTGCAACGGAAGCTAAATGCTTGATGAATGAGGAGTTTATACTGGTAGGATTTAAGCAAATCTTATTGTGAGGGTGATGGAATTCTTCATGGGGGCTTGAAATGACCTGAGACACCAAAAGGTTACAGTCTATGACTCAAGCTCAAAACATGGATTTTCTCCTGCTATTCCGGATTCCTTCCACAGTCTATGAACATGAGGTTTGGAGAACTAGTGGCTCTAAATTGTCCATGGTTCACAATGGTGTGTACATGCCCTGTGCTTCCTGGGATAGGCTCTAAGACCTTGTGCCGGATAAGTGGTTGGGCGAAGAATGGATGGATAACTATTAGCTATTTCTTGGACGCATGTTGATTCTTTGATGTGTCTGTATCTTTCACAGGCGCCTGCAACTTTGAGAAGCCCTACACGTCCTGTGGATACATCCAAGGCAAAGATGATGACCTGGACTGGGAGCAGGTCAACACCAAAGAGAAACCATCCTTGGACCCACTGATGCCTGCAGGTTTGTCATCCAAACATGAATGGCATGCTCTTGGTTCCTGTTGAAGAGGAGGATTCACAACATCTGCATGGAACGTGATGGGTTTTTATCAGTGGTAACATGATTCATTGGACTGTTAACAGTTGGAGAGAAACATTTTCAGTAAAGTCAAAGAAAAAATAATAGTGCATTCATAATAATACAAGATCACTCGCTGTGCCTGTGAGCAGTCGAAGGTCGATAGGGATTCTGACACCCAGTTATGGATTTGTAGCTCAACAGAATAAATTGGAGATGATTTTACTGGGAGCATGGTGGCTCAGTGGGTGTCATTGTGGTCACACACCTTCTGGGCTGAGGGCTTGATTCTGTGAGTGTTTGGAGTCCCATATTCTCCCCACATTCGCCACCACCCTATTGGCTAGCCCTGGCAGCACAGTCGTGACCTGTGAATTCGGACCTCTCAGCGCGATTCAGAGCTCAGAGATACAGCGATATAGTGCCCGCACTGGGAGCTTGTTCAGGATTTCAGGCTGTGGGTTCGGAAAGGGGGAAACGCCCCAGTAAATACTGAATCCTCATGTGAGTATGTTAGCGGGTGGGAGAGAAGTCTGAGATTGCTTTTAATTTCGGGGAAAACCCATGTTTTGCTAACTGCAGCTGTTTATCTGAAAAAATAACGGCCAGCTAAGTAAAACGGCCCTTAAGTTCAGTCCCGAAACAGGGAATAAGTCAGAGGAGCTGATTCCAGGTATGTAGACTTCAACAGTCCAATAGTTAATTCCTCCACTTCACCATGAGACTTCTCAATATGAATGATAATGCTATATGCTAAATAAAGTAAATGATTTGTTTACCATTTTTGTAATGTATTACAGAGAGCATGTCTGTTTGCCCTTAAAGACACATGTGACCTGGAGCACCAGCATTTTAAGCATTTGATTTTAATTTTTTTTGCACAGTAAGACGTTGAGTTGCGTGTCCTTGGTGCTCGGGACAGACACGCTCAGCTTGCCTGGGGACCCCGTTAACAGGCGATTGACCCCATTGGAGAATGTAGAGCGTGTACAGAGTGTAAGGGAGGTGGGCACCTAGTTTAAACATGTCTGTCCTGGTTTAAAGTGACCTTTGACCACCCCTCCACCGACTATACCACAAGGAAGTGACAGCCTTCCTGGCATCACATATGTTTGAGGGATATTTCAAGAGCAGTATGGTGTCAATGTGATTTTGGCGTTCTGTAGTGTCAGCATCGGAAACCTTTTCTGTATTAAACAGATGCTATTAATGTGGACCAATAAGGGGACAGAAACTTTATGATATATTTAATTAGCCTGGCATTAATCAGACCAGGCTCTCGTGAACTGGAAGGGAGGGGGGCTTTAGATGCGAAAAAGCACAGGGTCGAAGGGCAAAATGAATTAGTGAGTTTGAGTCCCAGGTGAAGTGAAAGATCCAAATTCAAGGCACATGGGCAGATAACAGGATACAAAGAATTGGAGGGGGGGGGGGAATGTCCTGGGGCATGGGTGAGGTCAGGTGATAAGTCCCTACTGTCTTTCTGTTTCCTGTTTCTAATAATATAAAATCACCTCCCCGCTTGTGGGTGTCCCAGTTCATAGTGCCAACACCTGTCCGAGTCCTCCGCCCCCCCGCCCCGCTTTGTGTAACAGACTTAACGATGACTCCCAGAGCTGGGGTGTAGATGTAAAATTCTTTCAGTTTTATCTTTATATGTATGCATTGATTCTAGCCTTTGTCAAGTGCTGGGAGATGGGGAGTGGGGGTCTAATCGGATTTTAATGGCCCTTGTGGGAAGGGGGAGGGGGGCTCAGCCCTGGTATTTCGTAATTAGGGCGTATAGCACACAAACTCATTATGGCTGATGGGGATTTCTCCCAAATAAGGCTGTAAGGTCGTGGCCCCCAGAGACGGAAATGCTTGAGTTTCATAAATATGGGAAGCATTATGGGGGGGTGGGGGGGGTCAGCAATTCATGAAAAATGTTGCATTTATCTTCTTTTACTGCTGTGAGTAAATATTGTGGCGTCACCCTATAATATTGTCATATCAGGGCACAGTCACGTGAAACCAGACTGGATGATCTTAAGAAATGGCACCGGCAGTTTCATGGGGCAAAATGGTGCGATGTAATGAGCTTTGACGGCAAAATGTTTGATAATATCCTATAAATATTCTTAAGAAGCACTTTTCCTCCCTTGGCCTGTTGGAATTGTACTTCTAATGAGAGAAAGATGGCCAATGTCAATATTGCAAAAAACCAGCGATATAATAGGAATATGACTTAATTTGTATTACTTACTACAGTTCATGTGAATAGTTGACTCTAAGCTTGATGTAATATGAGTGTAATATTATATAAGAACCCAGGGGAGTAGATATATCTGAAAAAAATTTATTGTCCCTGTCTAGATAATACAATTTAGAGCACATTTGGTCTTTTATCTGTGTAATTAATCCTCAATTAGACTCGCCGTTTATCGGGCTAATGCTACCGAAATGACAGGAAAGCGAGTGGCGGTGATAGCGGCTTTCTGTCACACGGCGGTGAGCGATGGAGTCTCCCGAATAACTCACCTCAAGAAGCGCGGGGATACGATCTCTTAAACATCAGACATGTCTGAGGTCCGCTGAAAGGATTTCAGATGGCAAAAAGGATGCATTTATACCCGAAAGGAAGACGCGATAGCCGATGAATGAAAGTAGCGGCTTCCACT
Source organism: Isichthys henryi (assembly GCA_026776945.1). Lineage (NCBI taxonomy): Eukaryota > Metazoa > Chordata > Actinopteri > Osteoglossiformes > Mormyridae > Isichthys > Isichthys henryi. The sequence goes on from JAODJX010000001.1 coordinate 22,491,702, forward strand.
AGACGAGCTCAAAAAGGGTCGCCTTGAAGGAAAAATGAATCTTTATAAGGGGTTAGGTGCTGCGATTTTCCCTCCTTTTTTAAGTGCGGTGTTTGTATTGCCCCAAAGGCGTGTTAATGTTAATACACCTTATGCGCGCCTGGCAGTTTTTTCCCGGGTGGATGTGATGTGAGCGTGTTCTGTTTTAATGAAACTCTCGAGTTCGTGCACCGAGTCGCTTTATTGTTGGCTCCGGCCCAAATCTGCTCGTTCCAGTGTCTGTTTAGACCAGATAGGAGTTGTTATATTATATATTATTATATATATATATATATACTATATAAATATATATATATATATAAAATAACTGGTAAGCACCCCCCCCGGGCCGCACCCCAGAGATCTGCTGCGAAATCGTGGAGCATTTTTTTCTTTTTCATGGAAGGAATCACACCGCAGGGGAGGCTGAAAAGAGAGATGATAGAAAAAAAGTTTCATTAAAATTTAATTAACGTTGTATCAGCTGGGGGAAAAAATACACTAGAGTTTATTTTCGAAGAATTATTGTTTTGTGTAAAACTAGTGGTGAAAGCAAAATGTTTAAAGACAGTTTGGATTGAGTTTCGTGTTAGTGGTGTTTTGAAAGCTGCAAGCAGTGTTTTTTATTAATCACTGAACTGGGATCAGTGTATCACAGGCAGTAGTCCAGGGGTCTTGAACTCCGGTATTGGAGTATTGGAGCCCTGCATGGTTTTTGGTTTACCCTCATTTAACACACCTGATTCAACTCCTTGTGCTAATTGCCACACAGCTCTTGAGTTGAATCATTTCTGTTGGAACAGGGAAAGAACTACTGTAAGCTACACAGGGCTACCTCCAGGACTGGACTATGAGACCCTTGCAGTAGACAAAGGTTATCACAGACAGGGATCTAGGTTGATTACAGACAGCAGACATATCCGCAATTTCTTTTTTTCCCAGTATATAACATATATAGCCTTTATAAAGTAAAACTCTTGTATAGATCACTGTTAGGGTTCAATGATAAAATCTGAAGTATACACTATTTATATACACTCCATGACAAAAAAGTGCAGGACCCAGACGGAGTGGTGGAAATGAAATGAATCTGCACGTGGTGAAAGGTCATGTAACAGTATAACAATGATCATGATATCAGATCAAACAGACTTCAGTTGGACACACTGCTGGTCCCATGTCGGTAGCGTATGGCATTACCCCCCCGGGCCTGGATACATACTGTGATACGGTGCGGAAGGGAGTCGTACAGCCGTTGTATCCTCTCCTGTGGCAAGTTGGCCCACAGCTGTTGTAACTGTACCTCGAGATCCTGCAGATTGGCACTGGGTCTGAGTTGACACATGGTTCCACACATGTTTGATTTGGGAAAGATCGGGGACGTGACTGGGCACGGGAGGACCTCAAAATGACAGAGGCAGTCCATAGACACATGTGCCGTGCGTGGACGGGCGTGGTCTTGTTGAAAGACTGTACCATGAAGGGTAAGACATGAGGGGTAAGGTATGTGGATACAGGGTGTCACTGACGTATCGCTGTGCCGTCATGGGTCCCCCCAATCACTACTAGAGACGACCTGAAGTTATACCTTCTGGGTCCCTGCACCATGATGCCAGGAGTAATGGCGGTGGGTCTCTCCACAACATTGGCAGGATTGATCCTCTCCCCTCAGCGCCATCAAACGCCCACACGATGGTCATCCGTGGTAAAGCAGAACCAAGATTCAACATGCTACGATGCCACTCATAATCGGTCCATGCCTCCCAGTTACAGCACCACTCCGAACGCTGGTGTTAATGGTAGCCTATGCATGGGACGGTGATGCCAGTCGTTGAGA
>JAODJX010000001.1:22502453-22522268 GCA_026776945.1 Isichthys henryi
TGTGATTTAACCTACAATCATAAACTGCTAAAACTGTGCCCTTTTTTCTCAGGGTTAATCTTAACTTCAATGATTGAAAAAGTCCCATCCTGGCCCCCCCCCCCCCCACGATTTCCAGGAATCTAAAACATTTCAAAAACTTAGGACCAAAACAAGGTGCTTTTAATGGGGCACAAAAACCCCCTAAACATTACACTAGAAATGGCACCCCTCTGAACTAATTGTCTTGACACTTCATAATAAAGCTAAAGATTTTTTTGCCAATAAAAATGTGCTATTTGTTAAATATATGAGGTCAGAGATGTTTAACGCATGCATATTAAAAAGTAAGGGGAGTCCCGGGGATTGATTATACTCCACGTCAGCTGCCTTGGAGCAGAATGGTGCGGTATTTCCACGGTTTTCTTCCTGATGCTACGCTATATGCCATTAAACTCAAGCCAGTGTATCTTTTATTGTCAGCTTCAGATATATGATGCATGGAGTCACACGCTGAGGTGAAATGTCATTCTTGGTCATTGTGTAAATGAGAAAGTAATAAAAAGAGTATAATTATGGAGACATAAAGCTGACATGACATTTTAAAACATGGACATTAAGACTTGGACAGAGATACAGTTAAACACCTGATTGGTGGGTATAGATTATGCAAATCTGCTATGGAAGTTTTGAATGGAAAAAGCGGAATGTGCAACAAATAAATAGATTTAGATTCAGAGTTATGAAAACTGATGCGAAAGCGTGATACAAGGCGACAAACGTCCAGATGCCGTGCCGCTCGCGATGCAGCGTCTCTCTCACTCACTGCCACATTCCCTCCTGTTTCAGTAATTCCCGTTTCTGTGGATGCCGGCTTCTTCCTGACATTGTCGTCATCATGGTCGCATATTCAGCCGCAGGGCAGTGATATTAAAACCATCTCGTTTTGAATATTATCAGATTATTTCATTTAGTCCACCCTGTAAACAACCCGAAGGCTAAAATCTGTAACTATGCATAGATCAAGACCGACATGTAGTGCCAAATTAAATTTATCTTAAAATACTTTTACATTTACATCACTAAGGTCTCACTGTCAAACCTAAATTATTGTAGTAAGAAGATCTATCTCACTTAAACAGTTTATCTGTGTTACTTTAAAATCTATGTGAGAATATTAAATATAGCCCTCAGGTCAACTTAAGTTTGGTGTACATGAAAAATATCACTTTCGATCTTTTTGTCCTTGTAAGATGTTCCAGCACCTAAACAGGTGTGTATTTCAGCCATAATTATAATGTGAGAAGTGTAATTAGCATGTAAAATAAAACCATCCCAAAGTGTTGAAGGAAACATGACTTTTTGCCCCTTGGGGGTGATTGTGTAAGAGTGTGTGTCAGCATTGTTTAGGAGTTGCATCCCATCCAGGGTGTCTGATGTACTGGGCCCTGAGTGTCCTGGGATTCAGCACTGGATGATGGGTTTTAGAGGACAGATGGATGGATGGATGGATGGATGGATGGATGGATGGATGGATGGATGGATGGATGGATGGACGGACGGACGACAGTTTTGTGACTCCTTGCAGGCACTGCAAATTTAAATTTTTATTCCTTTATTGGCTATTTACTTGCGTTTCTTCCTCTTGGGCACCTGGCTAGTAATGCTGAAACAATAAAAGTCCAATAAAATGTGGCAAATAGCTTAGTTATTTTATTGCATTAATAATTTCCCTCATTGCTACAGTCTTCAGAATTACCATTGCCTCAGAGATTAATGGTCATGTTGAATTGCCAGGGATCCTGCCCATGCGATTTGCACCTCGCGTTGGGAGAACGTGCCGGAAAGTGCCAGCTCTCGTGCTGCCCTTTCCTATAGCCTGCATAGCTGACATATGGCTGATGTTCCTTGGTTGGAGGTTTGCATAGCAGCCCCCATTGCAGCCTCACATCCAGCTGTGGGGGGATATCCCAGAATCCCTAGGGGCTTGTGGTAGGTTGTGACACTTGAACGACTGTACTCTAGCCTTTATTGTTGGTTCTGTCACTGTATCACCTAGACTACCATGAACTGGGCTCTGCGGGCACGGGTGCCATCAACGGAGGGAAAGTTGGGATGATTCCAAGGGCCCCTGTGAAACAGGAGCCCTAAAAAAACTGGAATATGGTTGGAATGGTCCGGTTTGACGGCCCAATATGATATGCTTTCATGGGGCACAAAATCTTTAGTGGTGCACCTATCTACTGGCCATAACTCTAGTTACCATAACCAAGGCATCACCTTAGAAAGGATTGGTCTGTGTGGAATGTGATGGATAGATCTTATGATTCTGTTATTCTTCCATTTTTGCATAACCACTTATGCAATATGGGAGCTATCCCAGGAATTCACAGGGTAGGGGACGCCCGAGACAGAATTCCAGTCAATCGTGGGGCAAGCAGTCACACTCTGTGGTTGGATTGGGTGGTACACTGGTACCATAGTCATTACACGTGTGATTGTGCACCACATCATAGATTGCACTATACCATTAACACTACGAGAGGTAAACAACCTAATATACAACAGCTAACAGCATTTTTTTCAAAGCTTCACTTGTAGTCTGAATATTTGTCCTTATCTGGTACATGTAACTGGCGTGTTTGCGGTGTGTGAATTTTCTGTTAAACGCAGTCTGACGCCACTTAACCTAGGTATAGGCTAATGAAGTTGGGAAAGTGAAATAAAAACATGATGAGTGGAATGTCAGAAGCAGTTGAGGCATTGAAAGGAGAGGAGACTCGCGTTTCAAAAAAGGGGTCACTTCTGTTATGTGGAACAGTTTCGGTTTTAAATGATCCGAAACGGAGCAAATTCAGTATTATGCAAGCCTCGGCACCGGTTCATGATAGCACTGATGCATTGCTACCTCCTGCTCTTTATCCAGTTACTTTGGATAGCACATCCTTTATTTTTCAACGTGCATACATCCCAGCTCTCCCGCAAGTTCCTGGAGTCTCCCGCAAGTTCTGGGAGTCTCCCACAAGTTCTGGGAGTCTCCCGCAAGTTCCTGGAGTCTCCCGCAAGTTCTGGGAGTCTCCCGCAAGTTCCTGGAGTCTCCCGCAAGTTCTGGGAGTCTCCCACAAGTTCTGGGAGTCTCCCGCAAGTTCCTGGAGTCTCCCGCAAGTTCTGGGAGTCTCCCGCAAGTTCCTGGAGTCTTGCGCAAGTTCCTGGAGTCTCCCGCATGTTGACGCCCACTCTCCTTCTCCAAAGATTCCAAATAAGCTTCAGGGTCTTTGCTTTCTCTCGCGTGCATGCCCTAGCACTAAAAAACAAATGTCTGGGATATTGTATGTAATTTTCGGGTGGCGTGGAGCTGCTGTCAATATACAGGACACCCGTAGAACTTCTGTGACAGCAGGGATGTCTGCACTGTACGTTTCAGTATCTGTGTGCCGCGATCCTTTCATTTGTCTGTTTTTCTGTTCCCTGATATAATTTGGCTCACAGCTACCATGTGACCACAGAGGTATTTTTCTTTTGGTACAGCAGAACTGGTCATTTTAGTTTTGTTGTAGCACATAAAAGTTAATACAAAGATCTTTGGGCTTTTTGCAAAATAAATTCTGTGGATCCTCTCCCATGTCTCCCAAATGAAAATGGCCCTTTCCGTGTACTTAATATGGAATCAAAATATTAGTTACATAAAGGGACAGGACATGTGCCACTCCTCTCAAAAACTGGGAAAAATAACATAATTCCGTGGAGTATTATCACTGTCCGAAAACTGAAAAATACTGGGATGGTAATTATAGGTCATATCACCCACCCCTCACTCTGTGGGCAGGATAGAAACCCTGTGTTTTCAGTTTGCACGTGGAGCCACTGTACGACATGATGCTGATTATATTTTTTTTCTTAGATGTGAACCATTCAATGCCACTGCCCATAGCTTCTGTCTCCTTCACTTTGTCAGGCGTTTTGCTGACGTTGGTTTTTCTGAAACACGTTCAGCAGGAAGTTAACCATGAATAAGGGATCGGGGTGGGAGGCTGTCATCGTCACACTTCAGTAACCAGTCAACAGAGGCTTTTTCTGCTCATCGGCTGCAGACACGGTGGTCTCAGCAGTCCGCTGCCGTGACCTGCTCAAGGTCGATGGAGTCGTGTGGTCCCGGGCCCAGAGCCCTGCCTCCCCAGAGTCCCGTAACATCCTGTCCTTGTTTATAAAGGAGCTCTCGATGAGATGTGAAAGATAAACACAAACATCACACCCACATCTAGGCAAACATTGCACTGCTCTCCCCAGGTGTCCATCCATGATCCATCGGCGGGTCTGACACCAACCTCATTCCAATAAACTGTCATCAATTTCCAAAGTACTTTGCAAGCAAATGTTAATCAATAAGCACCAAGAACACAGCTGGGGGGTGGTGCGTGGTTGTAAGGGTTTGGCCTCTGTCCATGTGAGCAGAAGGTCCCCAGTTTAATTCCTGTGCTCAGAAGAGCTACATCCCGCTTGGGCTCTTGAGCCCGACCCTCAATGTCCAGAAAAATGTTCCTGGGGCACTGTGACTCTCACCTCCAATGTACCTGTTTTCATGCCTCTACAAATAGCAAATATAGCTTCACAATTGACTTCCAGTCACTCCAGATTTTATCTCACCACTTGTACAGTTCTTAAAAAGTTATGGTTGACGAACCAGAATGGTTGGATGAGTCTGCAACTCAGTGGCAGAGTTGAGACACATTGTTGACTGTTTAGTTAAAAAAACTTCAATATAAATATTCGTGGGGACATTTTGAGTAGCGGTCAAGACGATGACTCATTTGTATCAGATTTTTTTCTTATTTGAAAATATTAATAAACGGTCTGAAGGTGGTGCTCTGATAAATGTGCTATGCTGGTGACAGATTTGGCCTCCCTGCAACCTTCCCTGCAGTGCATGATTTTCATCTGCCCCCACCCCCCCCACCCTCCCCAACTGGCCAGGGTTCAGATGGTTTCCCGTTACACCAGTGGCGTGGGAAGGAGCGTGGGAAAGTACACCTGTGCATGGGGGGGTTCTGCCCACCGCTGCCCATGATACGGGCGGTTTGATCTACGCCAGCGTCCGTTGTGACATTCCACTGACAGGGGAGGCATGAACAGCGATGCCAGGAAGAATAAATGATTAAAATGCCATATTTTATATCCCCCCCCCCCTTTCTGAATCAGCGTCAATCCTCACAGCAACTTAAAAGTAACAGTTTAGTTTAAGGTCTGCTCCTTAACTAAACAGTTACTAATTATGTAATAATATATTAGTAAATAGAGATTCACATACAATCAAGTCTAGAAATGTATTCGAAAGCTATCTTGCTGCTCACAAAGCTTTTACTAAAGAGTTTTAAAAAGGAACACATTAGTTAGCATAGTTAGAAACTGGTGATATCTTAAAGGTCTGCTCTTATTCATCTGATAATACAATATATTACTAACTAGAAAGATTCACTGAAAATAATTTTTAGAAATGTCTCACAAAGATGTCTTGATCCTGTCTCACAAAATATTTATTAAAGAGCTTGTAAATGCTCATTTATAACTCGTTTCTACATTTATTGTTTTATATTTTGTAAATACCAGGAACAAAATATGATTGTAATACATTTACAAATTTGTTTGTGAATGAGGTTATTAATCTATTAATACATCATGAAAATGATTAGAAACAGTTTATTACTAGTTAAGTAGTTAACCCTAAACTAAATTGTTAGCAGTTAGTTACCCCTAATTGCCCCCAACTCCATGTTCACACAGCTAATGGATCTATGGAAGAGGTCCTCCACGTTACTATCAGTGTCCTGATAGGGTGTTACATCGCCCCATTCTGGAATGCCTGAATCGCCGCGGTGACGCCATGGTAACGGTTGTGCTCACGCTGCGAGGCTGATCCTTGTTATCAATCGCTTTTATGCCTCTTCTTTGGGACTGTTTTGTAGGTTCTGCAAAAAAAACAACGTGGCGCGTGTAATTGAAATAAAAATTCATCTTGTCCGTGGAGTGGGGAGATGTCATCCTGCCCTTTTTCTCTTCGTGCGTCATTGTTTAATTTACAGCCATAAGTGTGTCTCCTCACTGAAAACTCGCCTGCACCATCCTTGTTCCTGATCTCCTTTTATTTTTCAATGCCCTTTACGTCCTTCTTTTTTTATTTTGCTGCATTGTGAAAAGGGCCATGTGATTTAAGTGCCATATCCAAGGTCGATGCTCCACCACAATAGGGGCTGGGAATGGCCTTTTCTATGTCCTTACTTTATTTTTTTTATATAAATGGAATCATATATATATATATTTTAGCCAGAGAACTTTACGTGATCACAAAGCACTGCCCTATGTTAATGGCAATGAGACACTCATCTTAATTGGTGCTGTGTTGTTGTTGGGGGCGGGGGGAGGGGGGTGGCATTTTCCATGTGAAGCACTTTGCAATAACCCTAAAACAGTCCCATTATAATTTGCTTTTGAAGCAGCCTAATTACTGAGACAGGTTCTGAGGTCACATCACGCAAGTTGGGGAGCAGTCAGAGGTTTTCTTTCGTTAATAGGAATCAAATATAGGTGGGCACGCTGGATGAAACAAAATCCTATGTTTAAAAAACTATATTTTTAGAAGTTGGTTCCCTAATATATTTTTTTACTACAAGAAGCAGAAAAGGCTGCTGGTTGAAGTGTTTGAGGTTTTTTTTTAACAAATGAAAGGGCTGCTTTATGCCACTGAAGGGGCTCTTTTTCCAGCATGTTTGAGGCGCATAACGCAGGGGAAGCTGTGAAGTCGGTTTTCCCTAAAATCCAGGGAGAGACCACACCCCCTTAGCAGAGGGGGGGTGGGGTGGGCGATTCTGCAGGCCTGTAATTAGACACCTTTTATTCTCTGCGTTTGTGTTTAGTATTAAAACACCCACTACTACTAAGTCAGACAAAAAACCCACAAACCACTTATCCTAAATTGTTCATGAGACGTTGGCTTACACAAAAATATTCTGAGGGCAGAAGGAAAATATGGCTGGTTATCACTCTGAACCAATCAGGTTGTAGTGGAAGTGAGTTCATGCAACTAGCGGAAGCAGAACCAACCAATCAGATGTCTTTGTCCTGTGTCTTATACAGTAGTTGCTTGGACTCACCTCCTCTGCAATCTGATCGGTCATCTCTTTGAACCACTCATTTTTCCTTCTGGCCTCAGAGCATTTTTGCATAAGTAAAAGTTTCATGAGAGTCTAAATTTTCTGAAACTTCACCATCGTCTCCTACAGTCAAGAAAGAGCCAATGATCTGTTTAAAAGAAGTTCATTCCCAGGTTTTCTTAATAAACCAAAAGTGCGTAGCTTTACTTCACTGCTGTTAATAATGTGTATTTTTCCTAGTCTTATGCCTTCCTGTAAAAGCTTCTGAGGATGACACAGTTGGGAGGCCGCAGTGCCGCTGTCGGGAGAAGATGGCAGGCGTGTTGAGCTGCTCCAGCACAGCTGCACCTCGTGATAGACAGTGTCAGCTTAAATGGCCAGTGGCAAGCAGAGTGGGGTCTGTGAAGAGGGAGAGCAGCTCGTGGTGGACATGGGGGGCGGCGCGGAATTTGCGACTACACGCAGAACATTTTGGAAATTAGACGTTGCCCTGATTTATACGGACACACTAATTAGGGAGATGTGGAGATTAGAGGCTTGAAGGGGGGGATGCGGGGGGCCGCGAATGTCGGCGGTGCGCTAACCAGTGAGATGTTTAATCATTGTGATTTGTAGCACAGGGAATCTCTCATTGTGTCATTGTGTCACTGTGATACCCTTGGGGGGGCGGGGAGGGAGTCATTCTATTATTGCCGTCCATCTTGCAGCTAAAGCTTCAGCCCCATGACAGTCCGAAGACAGCGCTCCAACTAGGGCTGGGACGATCATTCGACGTAATCGACTATGTGGATTATAAAAATGCGTCGATGTGGAATTTTAGTGTCAACACGTTGTGTAAAACTACGTAAATGTTTTGTAACGGCAATGCAAGTGATAAGCTAAACGTATTGTAAAAGAAAGTTCTTTATCCCCTCAGGAGCACGTTAACGCTGTCCTTTTAAGAATCCCGCAGTTAAACATTTTGCTAATAACTGAATATTACTGTCCACCTGATGATCTCTTTGCCACTCGAGAGCTACAATATTTTATTTATTGGGCATACGGCATGGTTTTCATTTACAATACAAAGTTATTCCGCTAATAAGCTGGCTAGTTGTTTCACTGCTGGCAGACTGAATTCCGATATAGTTTTGTCTAATATCGCTGGTGCCAGCAGTGCCACACTATTTTGTAAGGCGTGCACTGTCCAATCATATAGTACTTTTCTCATAAATATTAATGAGACATCTCTTACCAAAGGAAATTTGCCGCCCGCCCCACCCCCCCGCGCATGGGGCAACATGGCTGCGTCTAGCAGCAGAGCTCAGGAGCCTCTGGAGAAACGCGTGGCATAAAAGGCTCGTACGCGATCTTCCAAAGTTTGGGAATACTTCAGTCATAACACCTTTTCTGCACCTCTACTGTAGCTGATGTTGTAATGATGCCGTTTCAGCCGTTTTATATTTTCTGTTTTCTTATTCTGTCATGTAAGAGTGAGACAAATTATCATTTATGGCTACTCTTACACACTGTAGCCTAAATCGTTCCTTGTTCACTGAAGTAATCTTAACTACAAGCTACCTTTGCTAGTGTGTGTTAAAAACATGTTTCTATAGTTATGAAATCATTCCATGTTTTAGCATCTATTTCAACATTAAAGTCAAATTGGTGTACTGAAATGATTAAGTAAAAACTATTGCAGTGATTAACTTCAGTCTAACATAGAAATTCTGTTGAATCTCTTAAGATCTGCCTTTTATGTTCATAATGCTCTAATGTTTAAGAAATGTTTTAATAAACTGAAATGTTAATGAGAATTTCAGATTTGTGTGTCTGGGGGGTGAATTTTGTATTAAATGACTAACTTGAAAATAATTGCTTATCAATAAATATATTATCAGATCAATCGAAAAATTAGTTGTTAGATAAGTCGAATAATCGGGGAAAAAATCGCTAGATTACTCGATTAAAGATTAATCGTTGGGGACAGCACTAGCTCCAACAAATCAAATCACCTTTGTACCATGCCCAAGCTGGGCAGATCATTCACTCGCATCTCATACCTCGTTTTGTGATGAACAGCTGCGATATTGTACCAGAACCAGACATCTGAAGATCACATACTTACCTACCGATATTTGGACATATAGCTGAACTGTATATGATTAGTTTGTCCTACAGGAGAGGGCAACCAAATGACCACTGACCCGCCACAGTTGTTCCCCCTCCAGTCTAAGGAGTCTTTGTCCTTCTTCTGGTTGTTTCTACTCATATGGTGTACATATATTGTATATATACATGCTAAACACTCTGGGGACAGCATTGTTGAGTTGAGACCCCTCATCGACACTGAGAAACGTTTGTCGGGGATTCGGCTGCGTGGAGGTGTATCCATAGCTGACAAATCACAAACAGATTGCTCCTCGTATTTCAAGGGAGGGGGGATAAAGGCTGGTTCTTTTAGCATAATGGAATAACAAATTGTCACATGCCAGGTGCGTAATTGCACTTTAGATGCCAGCTTTGTCGGATACGGAGGTAATTGTTCTTTATTTAGCCAGTCCAGGCCTTTTTGTTTTGAGCTTCTGGTCCTGGGGGCTTAGCAACGCAGTTTACGTTTCAAGTTCATGCTCTAAGTGCGATCCCTCGATGACACAGGAGTCATTAAGGGGTCATGAGCCCCTCCTCTGGTGTGATTGAGCTTAGTGAAGATGCATGTGGAGGTCACTTGATGGGTTAACCAATCAGGCATGTGCACTTTCTGATATAATTTCCTGTTGAAGAGTGTTTTCAGGAACCTGGGTCACTATTGTGCCTCGCACCTCTAGAGTTGTGGGTTCAATTCCCATTCCTGGCTTTTTGTTTGAGGTCCAAAAACTTGGGTTTAGATGAATTGATCTCTCTCTTTTTTTTTTACAACATTTTACTTAATGAGGCAAAAATGCTTAATATTGACTCACTACTGAAGTACAAATCATGATCAAATATGTGACCCGTCGCCACAAAATGAGTCTTAAGTCGCACTGGTAGAACTGCACCCATAAGACTCATATATATGGGTCACATATAGTTGCTACTTGAGATAAGATTAAGATTCGTGTCACAATTCTTTAATGATGAACAAACATGATCACTATTTCACTAGTGTTATTCATTACTTGTTCCTTAACTAGTTCCTTAGCAGTTCTTTCAGTAGTTCACAAAGGTTTTTGTGACAATATATAGTAACAAATAGATTAACTGCCTGAGATAAAACATGCATCATGATTCACTAATGATAAATTAACATGAGATCAGTATGTAACTAAGACTTAGTTTGTGGTTAATTAATACATAAGTAGTAGTATATAGTATTTGTGCCCCATCAAGTAAAGTGTAACCTGAAATTTTTTTAACCATAACGTGTTAGTGAGTGTTTGCCTGGTTTCCCATCTAGGGTGTCACCTAACTAGTGCCATAGGCTTCTGGAATGGGCTCCAGGCTCAGTGTGACCCTGTCCTGGAAAAACGGGTATGGAAGATGGATGGATAGTTTTTCAGAACGAATGAAGGCATTGTTTGGAAAATGATACAGAGTTTCAAAGACAGTAAATTGACACCGAAAATACCGTAAAGAAGTGAAGAAAATTAAAACAGACAAAATTGTTTGTGTGCTTAAATATGTAAAAACACCACTGGTGGAAGAAGAGGAGTCTCACAGAGGCAAAGATATAAGGGTGGTAGCAGGATCACCGAGAAGTGGCAAGGTCATGATTAGTTGGTAACGAGAAACTAAACAGAGACAAATTAATTAACTTAAGGAATGATCAAATACGGCGTCTTAATTCTGATTAAGTCACGTCGAATATGACATGATGAACCTGCAAGCCAATTAGACTCAAATTGGCGGGTAGACTTTTACAGGAAAGGTGTGTTGGAGATGCCCTTGAGAACTAATGATCTCATTTTCAAGATAGGTATGTCAGTCAATTGGAATGAGTCAGACAATCCCCACCCCCAGGGGTGCGGAGAAATCCTTAAATCTCTGGAGACAAAGAGGAATCTCAATGATGTCACTGGTCTTTTCTGATTTCCTTGACAATGGAAGTACCTGCAGACTGCCTGTGTTGCCCGTGAATGTTTCCTCACACATTGCTGGTGTTTGCCGGAAATTTCTGTGGGGTTAAGGAGCTCCATTAGGGGGAGAGAAGAGTAAACAGAGTGGACAGAAAGCGTGACGCATCCACGGTAACTCTGACAGGACTCGTCACACGGAGCGCAGGGGAGGCACATTAAGAGATAAAAGGGTGCTCTGTTACAAGCTAATTGGGCAGAAGCAGCCATACCGATGTTCCACTTAGAGTAACTCTCAGAGATGTTGACTTGATGAGATGTTGAAGCCATTACTTTGGTAGAGCGCCTTCATGGCTGATTTACATTCAGGGTCACACAATATCAGGTATTTGCTCTCCTACCCTCATGTCGTAAAAACACGATAAGAACGCACTGAGAACAGGATGAGGGCGTAACGGTAATAGAGCGGCACTCTACAGCCTGGTTGTTTTGTTCAGCAACCTGCTTCAATGCCATGTTAATCACTGTTACAGTACCCGTGACTCGGTTCACAGACACGTTCATAAGGTCCTTGAATTGATGCTTTGAGGGGGACCACTGAGGAGCAGGATGTGATCCCGCATTTAGGATGGCCCACAGGGTGCCCCCTACTGGGTGTATGCTGTTAAGCACCCTCGGCTTCACCGTCGTCCTACAGCTCTTCAAAAGAGAATGGGAGAAATTAATCATCTGTGGGGGGTTTCGTATTTGGAATGAATGACCGGGTGCAGAGTTTGGCTCCATTCCGCATGCTCCTATACAGTAGCTTGATCCGACAAGGGGTTCAAATAAGGCTGGAGCTTGTCTAAGCCAGCAGGGGGCGCCCTGGATGGGATGGCCATTTTTTTTTATATTATCATTTTATTCATTAAGAAACAAAATAAGAGGAGGCACCTTGATTCAGACGCTAAATGAAAGACCAGCTTTTTTTTAATATATAGTTTGATTTGTAGTTTTGTAACATACAGCGTTATACCTGGTATTAATGTTAAGGACCTTTCTTGAGGATGCCAGTAAGAACATTCAACCTTCCGGTTATAAACCAGTGTATTTGGCTGCTACCCACCCAAGCTGCCCATAACTGGTGAACAACTGCAGATCTAGATGGTCTCCTATATGGATGTCTAGAACAGCGTTTCCCAGCCCAGTCCTTGGGGAACCTCAGGCATCCCATAATTTTGCTCCTTTGCAGCTCTCAGCCAATCAAAAACAGTGAATACCTAGTTCAGATGTGTTAGGAGCTGGGAGGGAGCAAAGATTTGGACTCTCTGGGGATCCCTGAGGATTGGGTGAAGAAACACTGGTCTGGAAGGAAGAGAAGGATCATAGTAAAAAGATTGCACAACCTCTGGAGGGGCAATGTTAGCTAGATGGACGTGGCATTGTGGGGCGTGTTAGAGGTCCTGGCCCCTCCCATGTGTGGAATCCACCCTCTAAATCGATCCTGGGGTGGCTGTTCAAAAGCATTGTTATTATTCTGGATGATCAAATTAGCAAGCAGCGCCAGCGGCTAATGGGGATGAGCGAGCTGCTTGCCTGAGATGCAGGGTATGTTAGCGACTGGCTGTGCGGGTCAGAGGAGGTGCAGGGCAGCCTCGGAACCATCAGGGTGGGAGGTGCCGGGAGGAGAACGCGCGGTGTCAATTTAGTGGAAAATAAAGCTACTCGGCTTGTTTGCCAGGGTCTATGATCCGAGCTGAGAATGGACCATTTATCACAGGCCCATTAGCGCCTGCACGGGCTGGCAGCCCCCTGCACCGCTGCTCCGCAAAAGCATCACAGCACCCGCGCCTTGCCGAGGCTACTTCTGCTACTGCGAGTTGATTGGTCAATAGCTGCGATTGCAGAGAACCAATAGGATCGAAGAAGGAATGATTTCTTCATCGTCTAACTTTACAGATTTGTTACTACTGTGTGAGGTCCTAGTTTTTAGCCACACTCCGGACATGAATGGGGGGGTGAATAACATGCTCTGCTGGGGTCAGTGGGGGGCTCGGGGTGTCACAGGCACAGAGACAGTGACTAACTCAGGAATTTAAACAAGAATATGATTTTTAATGCTCTTTTACCTTTTAAAAATACTTTTTAAGTTTTGTGGGTCATGCACTGTACATGTGTGCGATGAGATGCTTTTTCCACATTTACAATAAAAATAAAAAGCATCAGTATCTGTACTACAGTATGAAGAAGAAAAATGAAAAGTGTGGAATAATTTAAAATGTGTGAAAGCTGACATGGCATGTTAACTATTAAACCTACATATCAGTTTTTAAATCCATTTTAGTGTGTGGTTGGAGACGGGTCCAGGTTGGGACATACAGGGAGGGACATACAGGTTGGGACATAGAGGGAGGGACATACAGGTTGGGACGTACAGGTTGGGACATAGAGGGAGGGACATACAGGTTGGGACGTACAGGTTGGGACATACCGGTTGGGACGTACAGGGAGGGACATACAGGGAGGGACGTACAGGTTGGGACGTACAGAGAGGGACATACAGGGAGGGACGTACAGGTTGGGACGTACATGGAGGGACGTACAGGGAGGGACATACAGGTTGGGACGTACAGGTTGGCACATACAGGTAAGGGCTACTGCGGTGCCCAGCGATGGACATTTCAGGTCCAGAAAGTAAAAATCTAGGCCAAACTTTTGTTTCAAGTTGAGTATAAAGAGTCCCAGTCACAGAGGAGGGACATACAGGTTGGGACGTACAGGGAGGGACGTACAGGGAGGGACGTACAGGGAGGGACATACAGGGAGGGACGTACAGGTTGGGACGTACAGGGAGGAACATACAGGTTGGGATGTACAGGGAGGGACATACAGGGAGGGACGTACAGGTTGGGACGTACAGGGAGGGACGTACAGGGAGGGACATACAGGTTGGGACGTACAGGGAGGGACATACAGGTTGGGACGTACAGGTTGGGACATACAGGTTGGGACGTACAGGGAGGGACATACAGGTTGGGACGTACAGGTTTGCACATACAGGTAAGGGCTACTGCGGTGCCCAGCGATGGACATTTCAGGTCCAGAAAGTAAAAATCTAGGCCAAACTTTTGTTTCAAGTTGAGTATAAAGAGTCCCAGTCACAGAGGAGGGACATACAGGTTGGGTCAACTGGTTGGTTGGATTTAAATCTTGCTTTACATTTTTACTTTTTGGACCTGAAATGCCTACCTCTGGTGGTGCCAGGATTCAGGCTGGCCTTTCTTACTGTAGAGGGAGCTGGTTTTAATGGAGGATAGAAAGAGGGGCCTGATGTTCCGCTGGGCCCTGAGACATCCCGTCCAAACAGCTTCCCACTGCCTGTTGAAGCAAACGAGGATGTGGCTTTAATATGCCGAAGCCGCAGTCCTTAAACACACAGGCTATAACGATCCTGAAAAGCACGTCAGATTTGGGCATAGTGACATTGAGAAGTTTTTAATAAAAATAATATTATGTGTTAAAGTCGGCCTCAGTAGGTCTATTTTATTTTATTTTTTGGTGCTGAAATCCCCGGTCTCCGAGTCTCTTAATTCCTCTGCACTGTTGTGTGTAATATTGCTATTTCTCTGCTTGTTCCACGACTTTATGATCTGATCAAATAATATTTGGAAGCTGTAGTATTAAGAGTAGCTTTGCAGAGGATCTCTATGCTAATTTAATGTCCCGTGTCTAAATTCAAGCTAGTGCCTCCATTGTTGTTGGTTTGTTTCCTGCCCTTGGTTCCTTGCACATGAGACTTGTATGTTTTTTCCCTGTAAAGAGCTCCCGTGTGATTGTGTGTGTATGTGCTCTGCGATGGCATCTTATCCAGGGTGTCTGTGGTCATGTGATCTGTTCTCCCTATGATAGGATCCAGGCTCATGCAGCCCTGCGCTGAATGAAAGGTCATGAATTGAATGATATTTAATTGATCCCAGTGGGGAAATTTTCTTTTCATCTACCCCATCCTGCTTTCCATGAGACACGCAGACCAGTCAGAGCAAGCTTGGGGGGTCACAGCGCAGGGTTAGACAGCGTGCAGCGCCCCCGGAGCTGGGGGTTAAGGGCCTTGCTCAGGGGCCCAAGCGCAGCTTCTGTCTGTTGGCTCTAGGATTCGAAGTGGCAACCTTCCAGTTACACGCGCAGAGTTGTAACCCACTGAGCCCCACACTGCCAATGATGGACATTTGTTTTTGCTCAGGAACTATTTTAACTATAAAAGGAGGCCCAGTATCGAAGCAGAAGCTGTGAGCATGTATGGGGTCGGTTTCGCTCCCTGGACTCGGCAGCTCGCTGTGGGCCTAATCGCTTGTTGGCCTCGCAGCTGTCGACTGAGCTTCCTCAGACTGCCGCCGCCCTGCCAGCATGTCGGTGCTCGTTCACGCCGCTCGTGGGGGTTGTTCATTAGACCTGTTTACTTATTTTTGTCTGTTTCTCCCCAGTCACTGTTGGTAACCCGGGGGCTTCTTAGCGTGTCGAGAGCTGCATCGTGTGTGTTATAATCAGGCATGTTAGTGGGCAGCCTCGTTTATCTGCTTTATGTAGAGGAGGCTGAAGAAGTGTGTGTGTGTGACCCTCTCCTAAGTGGAGGGCTGCTTAAATTGTAGACTTATTATATATTGTAATATAAGTTAGGAATAAATATTTTAAAATGTGAAGATTATAAAGGCTATCTATCTTCCAACTGCTGACCCTTGTTGGAGCTGCAGGGGGCCTGGAGCCGATCCCAGGCAACGCAAGGCTGGGGTTCACCCCGGATGGCATGCCAGTCCATTGCCGGGTGCACGCTTAATGGGTGACTTAGTAAACACCAATTAGCCTAACTGTAGGAGGGCACAACATGGTATCACATGGAGGGCGGGGGAATCAAACCCACAACCCAGCTGGTATAAGGAAACACTATCGAAGTTCAAAATGGTCTTCTAGCAAACCTCTTGCATGCTGTTACCGCCATTTGCATGGTTCCCTGCACACACGTGGATCTCGAGGCTGGCTGGATGATCCAACGGAAAGTACACAGTGCAAATGTGGTACCAGACCCAAACAAGTGCAGAGAGGCGTAAATGTCGGCCCTAGTTTGGCTTCCAGCTCCAAGAGTGTTCATTAGAACTGGTGCCCTGTGACCCCAGTGTGGGTTGTTTGCGGCCATTTTCATGAGTTTGTGGAGCATCTGGTTAAAAGTATTCATTTTGAAATTTGATTTTAATGTCAGACTTTTTCTTTTTGTTCTTGGTTCAGATGTTTTTAAAACTCTGGGTTTTGACTTAATGACCAAGTGAAAATGTGAGTCCTGAGGCCAAGCCGGTGGAGGACCACCAGCTAACATCCCCCCCACACTTGCTCCCTCCAGGCGCGGCCTTCATGATGGTGAACAGCACAGGCCGTTTTGCAGGCCAGAAGGCACAGCTCTTCATGCCCCAGCTGAAAGAGAATGACACGCACTGCGTGCTGCTTCAGTACTACGTGTCGGGCCTGGATGCCACCAGCCCCGGGCAGCTCAGTGTCTACGTGAAGGAGAACAGCAGCCCCCTGGGGATCCCGGTATGGAACACCTCTGTGCCCACGGCGCCTGGCTGGAGCCCACTCGAGCTGGCCATCAGCATCTTCTGGCCCAACTTTTACCAGGTAAGATCGGGTCTGGAGTGGTTTTCCTCTGAGGGATACGCACGCATTGCTCGTGATCACCCTTTCTGGCAGTTGACCACATCCGAGCATGGTCAAATGTGGGTGTGGCCAAATCTGGGTGTGTCCAAATCTCCCGCCTCAAATTTTTTACCGCCTCACTGTGAAAACGGAGGTTTCTCATTGACCCCCTGTTTCCAAAGACTGACGATTAGCCATCCATCATCTTGATGTGCCCCTAATCATCACAATATGCTGGGATTGGGCTGTATGCCTCTTACATTGTTTTTGAATCATGCCTGTGGCTGATACACTCAAAAACAGACCTAAAACAATTACACCAACATACTACTTTTTTGGTTATTTTTGGTTTTTTGCTTGCATGAAAAGAACTAAAGTCACAGGTTACATATGTAATCATACTGGGATCCCTGAGAGAGCATTCCTGTCACCTAAGAGCCAGAGAACCTATTGTCAGCTTCGGATATCTGATGCATTGAGGTAGGACTGCCACTAATGACTAGTTTTCTACTGACTAATCTGTTTTTACCAATCGGTCAATGAATTTAAACAATTAATTTTCCTCCAGAAAATCACACTGTCTAGTTCATTTACATTATTATATATTTTTTTACAACAAACTGTATGCCATTGCAAGGCTTTAGATAACAGACTTCTGGTTTTCGGCACTCTACGTTACTTATGTCCACAATTCGATAAGCAGATTACTAGAATGCTTTTAATAATATATTGATGAAATGCGTATTGTGATGCACAGAAGTTAGTAATCTGTATAAATTCGGCATATCCTTACGCTTATTAGATTCGGTTAGCGGAGCACGCTACGAGCCACTGTTTTGGTAAATCGTGGAAGCAATGAAGAGAATAAGCTGCTGTGGAGAAAGGATCATCTCAGCACCATGGCATCCTTTAAAAGAGGAGATATCGTGGTTAAGATAGTTAAAACGACGTAGGTGGTGTGGCAGTGCTTTTCGCAGATTAAAGTCCGACACTTTTTGTGGTAAATATAATTTTCATTTTTATTTCAGTTTTTTTTTTTTTTTTTTTTTTTACTTCCTGTGCGTTTTCCTTTCAGTTTTAGTTTACGATAGCAACACTCGTCCCAACATGCACAAACACACACTCACCGACATCGTCAAGCCCAGATTTTAGCCTAAACATTTTGTCAAATACTTATTTAATGGAAACTCTGCGGTAGCAGGCAGAAAGCATTATGGCTTTAATAATGACTGTATTTAGCAGCTACAAGGACACAATATATTAAAACGTTCTCCATACTAATGGAAATTTAATAGACATGAATATATTTACGGTAGCTTTGCCTGTCCTGGCAGCCCATCATCCAGAGTAGCGCCTGTATATGTTTTTCTCGTGCATAGCCCTAGTGCCGCTGTGGTACGCCGCCGAACTTTGCACAGTATACAAACCACCTTTTTGTTTTGTGATAATTTGAACTATTCCCATAATTACAGTGATATAAAAAAAATCTTATAATGAATAAAAGCATTTTAGAATTTTTTCTGCAGCCGGTAATTGCATTAAAATAATTTTTACAAACGATGCATCGATTTAAAATTTCGACGTCGCAGCAGCCCTACATTGAGGTGAACTATTGTTCTCATTGGTTGTAGTACAAACGAGAAGCAATAGATAAAATATAAATATTGAGCTCCTGATTGGTGGGAAAAGGCGCTAATTTGGTACAGATGTTTGGCCCGGAAGCAGACTACGCTTTCTAACAGCTGCTGAAGATGTATTTGTTTAGTCTAGCCGATGGGTATCCATGTCTCTTTCTGTTGTTCTTTCTAGCATTTACTGTCCATTGGAGTGTTTATATTTTTAATCTTTTGTTTGCTGTGTCTGTTTTAATGTCTTCTTTTTACGACCCTTTGTGAATCTGTCTGCAAAAGGCGCTCTGTAAATAAATCTTTACGTACTTCTTAACCGTACAGTAAATTAATAGATTTAGATACAGAGTTATATGTCCAGAGTTATTAGTCCTAGAATTAGGCTGGGACGAGCTACCTGGCTGGTGTCACTGGGATATGTTGTGGGGAAAAAAAAAACAAAAAGCATTTTAACTAATTTAACGCAGCATTAATTTCCCAGCGTGCGGATGTCCATGCGATCTCTGTAAGATGGAGCTTACAGAGGCTTCTCAATATCCACGTCCTGCCTTTTGCTCCAGCTGCCAGTTTGACTGACAGACATCCCCCCTCCCCCCATACACTGGCGGCACATACACACGTCAAATTCCCAGAAGACCACGGAAACCAGAGGCTTAAATCCGCCTCGACGGCCCACTTAGTGCTGTTGCTCCGGGGATAATTTTCCAAGGCAGCACTGGTGACTTTTTAACATCTCTGCGATTAACAATAGAAGCCATATCTTCAAAACTACATCTAATTAGCTGTATAGAACTAATTATAGGTGCCTGTAATTGCTCTGTATTCTTAGTGTTTGTCAAAATTAAACCACCTGGCAGTTAGAGATTAGCTTGTCTTTTATTTTGTAATTACAGGGTACTTTCTCTCTCTTTTCTCTTTCTCTCTCTCTCTCTCTCTCTCTCTCTCACTTTGTCTGGAACTGGAGAAAAGGACACCTACGAAACTTTGGTTCTACTGTGTAATTTGAAACGCCGTCATTTTCCATGCTTTGTGGATGAATCAGCTGGCCATGACACCTTAGCTATTCTTATGGTGGCCGTCGTTTGCATCGAAGATTGTGTTACTCAGATATTGGTCATGTTTTGGGTTGCTGAGGAGTATTTTCATTTATTATACTCTTGCTGGCCACTTTATTAGGTATACCTGTTCAAATGCTCATTGAAGCAAATATTTGATCAGCCAATCATATGACTGAAGCACAGTGTATAAAATTATGCAGATACAGGTCAATGTTCACATCAAACGCCAGAATGGGGAATCAGAATCAGAATCGCTTTATTGCCATGTATGTTTCCACATACTAGGAATTTGTCATAGTGACACAAGCTCCAC
>JAODJX010000001.1:22526710-22539709 GCA_026776945.1 Isichthys henryi
GTTTTATGCAGTCGGGGTGCAGAAGGTGAGGAGTCGTACAACGGGGAGGGACTACTGATGCCCCCCCCCCCCCCCAGTGGCAGTAACGAGCGGGATAACTTGTTTTATGGCTCCCCTGCTCCACTATGGCACACCAGCCTAAATCATATCCTCATTCCTCTCTCATTCTCTCTCTCTCTCTCTCTGCCCCTCGCTCCCTCCCTCTGCTATCCTGTTTTACGAAAGATTCATAGCCTCTTCTTACATGGGAAAGTTCACCAGAAATGGTCTTTTCAGACCGAGGCTTTCGTCTGGGTTTTCCGCGGCTGTGGAGAAGAGTGGTCAGGGCTGCGGCCAGGCATGGGGTCGAAATGGGCTTTGGAAAACCCGCCTAGTATTCAGGCCCGCGAGCTATCACGCTAGCTGGTCCCTCTTAGCATGAACCCAACACACAGAATATCGAGGGAAACATGTAGCGCGCAATAGAGAGAAATCAATACCGTGCTAACAGGCAGAACCGGGGAATCACATTTTCTACACATCAACAATAAGCAACTAGCATCACTTTATGCAAAATGAATGTAGAAGAGCCTTATTTTACAGTCTATTGAACAAGAACACGGGTGGTACTTGAGAATCTAGTTAGCTCAGTAAAAATGTAGTCCAACAACAATTTTTTTTTTACTAGCCAGTGGGCGAGTGTTCAGTTTTTTGTGTTCGTCCTTCATCTGAATTATTTGCCTCATGCTCGTGGATGAGCTTAATTTCCAATGCTGGACGTGAGATTAGATTTAGTTTCATTCTGAAATGATGAGTTACATTTAATACAGGCCAGAATGGATCAGGCTCAGGACACGGTGCTGGAATGTCCTCGGGTTTACCTCGGGTATCTGAATCAAGGTCACGGCAGCCTCCTTTTTCTGCAGGAGACTCGGAAACTAATTAAAACACGCTTCCCATAATTCGATTAGCACGGACGTTGATCCCAAGCAGCCGTCGCACCTTCTATTAAAAATGCAGATCGACCTAGATTCATGTCTAGCTTCACTTCTGCTTCCATTCTGGAGAGACCGGTAGTGGAGCAGCCACTTAGCATAGTGTAACGTAACGTAGCAAGGTAGCGTAGCATCGAAACATAGTGTAGCAACACAGCGTGTCCTACTGGCTACTGGTCCTTTGTTGATATGTCTCCTTATTCCTGTTGCTGTGTTTAAAAAGTATCACAACATTTTGTTTTTTAGCTGATTTTTTTTAAAGTAAAATATATTGGTTTGAGTTTGCATTTTAATTGCTGAGGGAGCGATGTGGCCCAGTGGGCAGTGGGTTAAGCCTGTAAACAGAAGGTTGGCTGGCTAAAATAACCACGTGGGCCCTTGAGTAAGCCCCCCACCCCAAGCTCCAGGGGCATTGGGTAAATGGCCTGACCCAGGGTCTGGATGACAAACTTTCATGTGTCTAAGTGGACTGCAGATTTAGATGTGTTGGAATTAAATAATTCCAGCGTACTTGTTCAAGGACTGTGGCTCATTGCATGTCAGTGGGATGGACATCGTCCTTTGAATGAGTCTTGGTATGAATGTAGGGGAATTCTGGATCTTGTTGTCACTTTACGTAGAGTCACTGATGAAGCTCTTGTCGATGTAACAACTTGTCTCATTTCCTGTGGACCTGCAGTGAAAACGCCACACTTCCTGCACATCAAGGGTGTGGAGGTGAACGCCAGGCAGACAGCCACCTTCCAGTGCACCTTCAGCGGGCGGCCTGTGGACATCTACAGTATCTGGCTGCAGGTGAGGCCCTCTGTCTCCTGAGCCCTGGTGGCCAGTGCAACCGTGACGTCAAGGTTTAGACAGGACTTTCCACCCTTATTTATGACAATATATGGCAATTGAGCGGGTCAGTGATGGTAAACGATGTTGAATGGGGGGTTGCTGAATTTTGTAAGATGGTCATTTTATGGGGGATGCCTGTCTCTGGTGTGAACATTGGTTCAGAACCTGCTTCGGGAGAAGAAATGATAGGATGGGCCTTTCCATTTACGGAAGCCTGTGCTCGGGCTGCTGCTGGTGTCCGGCGCGACCGGACAGCTCCTCACCACCGCCAACATTTTTCCATTAGCCAGAGGAGATGGAACATAAACATTACGCAACATTCTCAATGCCAGTAAGGAAGAAATATTCTTAACTACCAAATGCAGTTGTGGGGAACTGCTGGCCTTCGGACAATAGACCATGAATATGTACCCCCTATTCCACTGGCGCAATGCAGTGAGATGCAAGAATGCAGTAACTCCGCAGTAAACACGCAGCAAGCAAAGATGACAGACACAGATGTGTATATTCCGTAGTTAGAGTTTGCTTTACTGAGGCACACATCATTTACTCATCTATTTTCTCCATATAATTGTAACCTTTAAAGGATGACTGCTCATTACTGATTTTCCGCCTACATCTGTTTGTATTCCTGGTGATAAGAATATTCCAGATTGTTGCTTAGCGTAAAGGTAGCATTCCAGAGAGCGTCAGTTTCGGAACGCCCCCGGATAGTTTATTATTGCAAGAAATGGCACAGGTGAGTGTTGGGTTGCCAACTTTGGTCAGCTGGCTGGAGTGAGATTTTCAGTTGAAGTCTGCACACACGTGCACACGTATTTATGATTTTGATGTAGCTAATTTTAGGTCTATAATGAAATAATACAGATTTGCCGCGCGAGCCTGAGAGTCTGAAATCGTGAGTTTCTCGGCAGATGCGTGAGAGTTGGCAGCCCAGGTGAATGACATTGTGACCTGCTTTTTCGAACCTCCCCCGCAATAGGGCATCGGAGGACGGGAGGCCCCGCGCAGATCCACGCGACCTGTGAACGACAGACGGTTCATTGCAACCTTCGACGTGGAGAACACCACCAAGGGTGACTCGGGACGCTACCGCTGCATAGTCCATTCTGACAAAGGAGTTGGGGTGTCCACGTATGCGGACCTTACCGTTAAACGTAAGTGGGGGGTTTCCAGGAGTCCCGATGAGTCGTCTTTGACACAGATTATGCACAAAATCGACTTCTGTTTTTATGTTTATATTTCTTAGTTCATATCAGGCTTTTTTCTCTTTTGCAAAAAATAAGTTTCCATATTTTTCAGATATTAGTTGGGTAATTTTAAATCACCCCTTTAAAGTAACACAGATTTAAAATGGCATCCACCAGTCCCAGGTCACATGAATGTGGGTATTGGAGTCCAAATTTGGAGAAGCTGGGTTTTGCTTCCTCTAACCTCTGGGGCCCAAGCTTTTTCCAGCGGGGAGAGGGGGGGTCTGCCTTATTTCTGTTTTTCCGTTCCCCCAGTGTGCTACAAATTACATTTACTGTACATCTTAGTGTGATTGATAGGTTTAATCCCGTCTTGGCCGATAGAAGCCTGTCAGTCACAGTAATATACCTGGCTCTCACCTGCCTGCGGGCATTAACGCTTTCAGGCCCATAACATGGGTAAAAATCCCACTGGCAGTGTCTGCGGTGGGACCGTGATCCGATATGCCACATATTTGCATGGGGCCTTCGTTGACTTCAAACAGTCACTACGGTAAATATTAAATAAACACATTGCTTATTTAAGAAATGCTGAAGCTAGCTAGCTATGATCTTTTGACTCTACCCATTAGGTGTTTATTTGGGTTTGTGGGACTTATCCTGTCAACTGTTCAGACAGTGACAGAAAACCCAAAAAGACCCGTTTAGGTGCCCAGGTGCATGCCTGTAAGGTTAACAGCACTGACCTCTGTCCTTCTGAAAAATCATTGGTGGGATGTATCATTCACATCCTCCAGGGCCTTGCTTTTTACACCATAGTGACTCCTCCCGCGCTGCAGGACGCCATTACGGAGCAGCAGAGGTTGACATTTCAGGTCCAGAAAGCAAAAATCCCAACCAGGATAAACTGCTGTGTTAGCATTCATGCTGCAGGTAGTTAGCTGGTCTGACTGTGACTGTGACAGATCCCATCCTCAAGGAGGTGCTGTTTTATTTGTGAACAGAGAACTTGACAGAAGGAGGAGGAGAAGACCGCTGGCAGTCTTCCTAAGCCCGTAATAGAAGACTAATTTAACAACAATGTCAGTAGCAAGGTTGTTAGCGTAACACTAATGAAGTTCTGCCTGTTCTAGCATCGGCTTGACAGGATAATGTTTGGACTTTGTCCAAGTTGTGAGCTCGCTGGTTCTGGGATCCAATCAGACAGGCTTTGTTCCTAAATTGTTATGGTCAGTGACCACGGGGAGAAGAGAAAACATCCATCAGTCACTTTCGGGTACCACCGCAATCCGAGAAAAGGACAGGCGCAACATGGCACCAAGCAGAGCTTCCTGAACCTCCTATTGGTTCCTTCCTGAATCTCCTTTTGGTTCCTTCTGTCTGTAGATGGTCTGTCAGTATCGCGGCGTCTCTGTTTAACTTTGCTTTAAATTTTAAATTTGCCATGTCAGAGTTCAACGGAGCAGGGGAGCTTTGGATGGCTAATTTACACATGAAAAAGGAGATCGAGCTGATGGACGTTTACTTGATAAAAAAAAAGAAGAGAATATTGCGTCTAAAATAAGGTCAAGCCCAGGTGGATTTCAGGAGGTTTTAAGTCAACAATGTTATGATTCTTGATTTGGGTCCTGGGGCATTTGCGTTTAGTCTATTAATTGTATCTATTTTCTACACTTGTACAGATATTTTTATGTTTGTTGCAGTGCAGCTGATAACCACTGTTACCACAATTCACAAGGAATCACCTCCAAACTAGTTGAATGAAAGGACTGGTCGTATCAATGCCGAATTCAGTCATTTTTATAAAGATGATACATTTTATTAATTAATTTTCACCCACTCATACACACGGATGTCAGTAAGATGCCACTTTGCCAGTAATCGCAGGTTCTACCAATAGCACAGTGCTGGCCTGCTGTTCCCGTGATGTAAGGCACTTGTGTTCTCATTGCCCCCTGCTTTCTCATGTGACATTCTTGCAAACAAACTCGATGAACAGGACCATAAAGGTCAAGCTACGTGTTTAGCGCATTCATTCAGCAGCTCAGGTCGCCTGTATCCTCATTAATTAAGGTAAGGTCAAGAATGGCGCGCAGTGGTTCTTAGCGGGTGGCTAAAATTAGCCACATGGCCTCGTACAGATAAGAGCGGTGTTACCGGCGGCGTCTTCTTAAAATAATACAAATCGTGAATCACCGTTAGTCAGAAAAAGGACCAGGTGCGTGAATTCATAAAGTCAGGTAGAAAAGGAGGAAATTCAAGAGGTGTAGAAAAAAAGCTTGCAGGGCTTTAGGTATGAGACGTTTAAGTAAGTGGGTGAACAGTCTACCCTTGATCAGGAGGTGAGCTTCAGTGGATTGAAGGCCACAAAGATGATGAGAGAAAAGAACGTGTAGGATAATGCATGAAATTAAGACAAGTAGTAAGGACAAAATGTATTAAATAATAACATAAGTACACTGAGTTATGTACAACAGTGTGATAATGGGCATAATGGGGGGGGTAGGGTAACAGAGCTGTTCATAAAAGGACCGTGAAGAAGTGGGGCGGTATGAGTGCGATCAGTCAGAGCGCGGTTGGTCAAAACATGGTCGCTCGGAACTGCTGCCTACACTTGACCCAATCGCCTGCTTAGTTCCTGATCTCTGCCGTGCAGCCCAGTGGAATTCAATTTCACAAATAAAATTCTAAGGTCAAAGGAAGAAAAAAGACAGGAAAAAAAATACACATAAACGATTGAAATGATCCTCTTTCATTTGCAACGGGAAGCGGTACAATTCATTTTGAATGTAATGCACTCCTAGCCCTGAAGAATATTAATCACACATTCCTGAAGCGACTGCAGACCTTGGTGCTTTGGGATGCTTTAAATGGGACACTGGAGAATTGCAGCAGGACTCGGGAAGCAAGGGGTGTTAATTTCAAAGTGATTTTGCATCAGCGAAGGTCGCCGGGCTAAATTTGTTTAACCGTCGCTGTTTAGGACTCAGCATCTGATAAATAAACCCCAGAATTTTTGACAAAGAAACCGCAGAAATGTTAGTAGTTTAACCCATTTACCCATGAGAAACTGTTGGGTGGCGACCGGTAAAACCTATGCTAAGGCGAACCAGACCACCGTGCATGATGCCGGATAGCGTAAGTAGTTTAATGGACTTTGCTAATCACAAATCGGTAGTGATTAAATTTCACCATGAGCAAATTTAATGTCTCCACACGCAGATTATACAATGACCCAATTCAGTTAAATAGCTTTGCATTTAAATAAAATATCGACTTTGCTAAATTTTCCCTTGGGTGTTCGCGATGGAATTGTTAACTCTTTCTGCATGGCTGGAACTGCTCAGGAACGATGGTACAGCGTTAGACGGTACAGACTTCCTGTCACCACGCCATTGGCTAAATAAAAACTGGAGAAAAAGCAACAACATGTAGAAGACCACACAAGAGGTGTCCAACAAAATGCCCGAAAGAGTTACTAAAACATACTCTGTTTATTTAATCTGTTTATTTGGTGCTTTTGTCCAAACCCACAGAGAAAGTTGGGTCAGCCTGCATCCTTGGAGCAACTGGGGTTAGGGGTCTTGCTCATGGGCCCAATGGTGATATGATTATTCTGCTAGCTATGGGATTCAAACCCATGACCTTCTGAATAACGGTACAGATCCACAACCCATTGAGCTACTAACTGTCCCAAAAATAGTAATAAATGGTGCACATACTGTATCAATCATTAGTCATCACAAACAGTTACCCTTAAATATAAATGCATATGTTGAAAAAATGCTAGAAAGTCCCTTTAACTTTAATTTGTTTTACGACATATCATAGAAATACATGCATAGCATGAAGAACATTTCGCTGTACCTGTACATGTTTTTCCCTTCCCAGAACCCCCAGTGCCCATCGCACCCCCACAACTGACAGGGGTTGGCGCCACCTACCTGTGGATCCAGCTGAACGCCAACTCTATCAACGGGGACGGCCCTATTATCGAGCGGGAGGTGGAGTATCGCACCGTGTCCGGAAGTCTCATTGACAACCAGCCCGTTGACAAGACCACACACAAGATCGGTCACCTTGACCCCGACACCGAGTACGAGATCAGCGTCCTGCTGACGCGGCCCCTGGATGGGGGCACTGGAGCCCCGGGGCCGCCGCTTCGTGCAAAAACCAAGTGTGCTGGTAGGTTCCGAGCATCGGGCCTCACACGCTGCAATATTACCTAACAATTTGTAGCTCACATCACTAGCATGAAATTTCAACATATTAGTCATTGGAAACAAACTTAAAAACACTACAGTCATCTGTTAACGACAGGGATGCGTTTTTGTTTTTTAAAAAAATGCGTCATTAGGTGATTTTGTTGTTGTGCGAACATCATGGAGTGATGAATGGAGGAAGCAGACCATGTGTACCGCACTTATACACTATGCGTAACACAGCATGTTGTTCTATAGTAAACATTTATAAGTAGAAAGAGTACACTAGTAGGTTTCTTTGCACCAGCATCACCACAAACGTGAACAATGTGTGAATAACGACGTCATGACAGCTTTCGCTCCATTATAACGGTACGGGAGGACTGTCGTATATGTGGTTCCGTTGAACAGAACGTCATTATGCGTTGCATGTCCGTACTTGTAATGGCAAGGCAATGAAGTTTTTTATTGCATAAAATTTACTATTAAAATCAATAAAAACAGCACCCAGGTGGAACAGAATTGTTTGTTAACAGGGTAATTCAGTTATTATGCGTTTTCCTATAGAGTATACATGTAAACAGTGGATTTAGTGGTACTGTAGTACAATACAGTTTCCCCACAAAAGTAATGATATATTTGGTTTAATTTCAAGTGCTGTCATTTAGGAGTAACACTTTGTTAAAGTCTGTCACAAGCACACTACTTAAGACATAGTCTTAAGTACAAAAACATCTGTATTTTGATTATGGATCAAATCAAATCAAATAGGCTTTTATCGTCAATTCCCTATATATTCATAACATACAAGGGAATCGAAATGCTGTTCACAGACCAGACAGTTGGCAAGTAGTTCCTTGGTAGGTAGTGACTCTTGTTACGGTCCAGGGCTAGGGGGCAAGTGGGAGTGGTAGTGGACAGAGTTCAGCATGCTGACAGCTTGGTGGATGAAGCTGTTGGACAGTAATGTGGAGCGGGCCCAGAGGCTCCGGTACCTTCTCCCTGAGGGGAGGAGGCTGAAGAGGGAGAGTAAGGGGTGAGAAGAGTCGTCAGCAATGCTGATGGCTCTACGGTTGAGGCGGGTGTGGAATATCTCCTTCAGTGAAGGCAGTGGGGCACCAATGATCTTGATGGCTGCATCCACTATGCTTTGCAGGGACTTCATACAGGAGGCAGTGCAGCCTCCATACACACAGAGATGAAGCTGGTGAGGATGTTCTCCATTGTACCCCGATAGAATGAGCATATGATGGGGGGTGGGACTCGTGCTCTCCTCAGTTTGTGTAGGAAGTAGAGGTGGGTTTGAGCTTTCCTAGCCAGTGCTGTGGTGCTGTCTGACCAGGAGAGGTCCTCAGAGATGTAGGTCCTCAGGAACTTGGTACTACTAACCCTCTCTACAGCTGCACCGTTGATGGTCAGTAGGAGGTGCTGTGAATGTCCTCTCCTGAAATCAACCACAATGTCTTTGCTCTTGGCCACATTCAGGAAGAGATTGTTGTCTTTACACCACTGGATTAGTTGGCTCACCTCATTCCTGTAGTTGGCCTCATCATGGTTGGTAATGAGGTCGACCACGGTTGTATCCGCAAACTTGACAATGTGGTTGGAGCAGTAGGTTGGTGCACAATCCTGGGTCAGCAGGGAAAAAAGCAACGGGCTGAGCACAAACCCTTGAGGGGCCCCTGTGCTCAGCGTGATGGTCTTAGAGATGTTATTGCTGACCCGCACATTCTGTGGCCTCCGTGTAAGAAAGTCCAACACCCAGTTACAGAGAGAGGTCTTGATTCCCAAGTGGCTGAGTTTCTGTATTAGCTGCGGTGGAATCGTCAACTCTGTCTGTTGTAAAAAATTGCAGGTTGCATTTTTAAATACCATGTCTCTAATAAAATATGCATTTTGTTGTTCACAGTATCATCAGAATTTGTGTTGACCCCTGATTTTAATGACACTTTGATAAACTTTGTCATGCACCACCGATGATTCATAAATACCAATGGGTGCTTTGGTGTTTTTAAAGTCAAGCTGCCTTTGTGGTAACCAGTCAGGCATAAGACTGCAGCTGTATGATGACCACCTTGTTGTGTCAGGAGCCCCCCCTCCCCCCGTCTCGGACAGCTTACTGCGGTAATTACAGGTTGGTCTGCTTTGTGTACTGGAAAGTCTTGCCAGAATTTAGGTCATTTGGGCCTGAAATTGGAATCCTCTGGTGTTGAAATCACCAGATGCTCTGTATATTTACAGCATTTGACTGACTTGGCATCGGTGCCGGGAGCCCTCTGATGACAATACCAAAAAACTTTTTTTAACGCTGTCCAGTTTTACAGAACACAGCCCCTCCACCGAACCCTAAACTTTCATTTGCTAGACACTCTTGATGTGGCGGACAGGAGGGCATGCCGTGCCTGTGCGTGTGCAGGGAGGCTCTGACAGTTCAGAGTCGATTTAGTTGGTCGGTATCTCCTGCTTGATGTCAGAGCAGGGCCCATTCTTTGGAGCTGCAGGCCCTTCGAATTTTTTGGGGGAGCGGGTGACCAATGGTTTTTTGGGGGCCCCCCTTCAAGTGGCTCTTGATCTTGACCTGGAGCTTGTTTTGACATCTTCCAAGGTTCTGACGGCAAGAAAAGGGGTAACAGATCACATTTCTAAGTACTCAGTGCTCACCCTGGGTCTGTAACGTACGATCCACAGGCGATGTCACTGCTAATCCAAAATGCATTTCCGTTTATCTGCAAGGCCTGTGATCAGACACAACCAAGAACACTCTTATTTAGCCTGAAAATGCTAAATACACAGGGTACGGTAGTAGGGAGCTCCCTTCAAAGGAAGGATAGATGTCTACGGTGATAATCTGGGAGCAACATACCCTGTGCCTGATGACAGTAACAATAAGATTTTAAGAGCTGTTTAACCAGACATTAACCGTGACTGTTATCATGGAAGCTTGAGTTTCATTTGACAGTGGATGTAATAAACAGTAACTGTTCCACCTCCTTTGTCTCGAAAACTATTTAGCTATTTAAATCTTGCTCTCTAGACCACAGAGTGACTGAAAGCTTCTCCCTAAGGGTTCCACAGCGAGGCTGACTGTCTGGGCTCCTCCATTAAACGCTGCTGGCTTTTTATTAGATGGACCTATTGTTCCGCCCTGTTATTAATGAGCAATTAGTGGGCTAGTTCATTTGAACGTATTTCTTTGTTTTTTTCTTTTTTTTGTGCAGCGCAAAGTCTGGTAATTACGTTCTGTAGTT
Organism: Isichthys henryi; assembly: GCA_026776945.1. Classification (NCBI taxonomy): domain Eukaryota; kingdom Metazoa; phylum Chordata; class Actinopteri; order Osteoglossiformes; family Mormyridae; genus Isichthys; species Isichthys henryi. The sequence continues at coordinate 22,537,162 of JAODJX010000001.1, forward strand.
TAAATTCTGAAAATTGATTGATCCTGAGTCAAGGAAATACATTAAGCCGACAATAGCAGCCCGGCTTGGTTATTATGAAGGGTCCTGTCATTATTTCTAGACTTTTTCAGAGTTGTCATATTTTTCAGTGCTGAATTTGAAATTACGGACTACTCTACTTTCAAGTATTCAGCACAGAAAATGTATAGTGTATTTAAAATTTGGTAGTATTAATATAACAGCTCCGAAATGCGACTCATCCGATATAAAATACGCCATATTATGTGTAATTGGGCCCTTTAGCGATTTGCTGATTGATTTACTGCACCTTTGAGTGGGCCGGTCAAGGGCCCTTAAGATTAGTAACCCGTCCTGCAAGCCGTTAAATTAAAATGTAAAAAATCGGTCCAGTAACAAAGAGATGGCTATTTCCACAACGAGAGGCTGGAAGTTGAAGACGCTTTTCATGGAAAAGTGCCGGATTTGTGCGTGGGGCTCATTGGGTAGCTGAACGTGACGAGGCTCTCATGTTGTTTACGCCAGGAACCCAGAAGAGTGCGGGGGGCGGTGGGGGGGCACACCTGACAGACGCTGTAGTGGACACCACCCGAGGGGAGAAATGTGTCTTCCTAATGGCGATGAGAGGCATTACTGTTATTGCAGGCTTCTGTCGCTCTCAGCACACTGTTGGACCCCTGGGCCGCAAACAAACAGGCCGCAATTATCGCAGTAATTAAACAGGTGCAATAATTTTTCTTTTAAATGACGGTTGTTATTACGCGCGCCCGGTGCTGCCGAGCACGGCCTCCACACGCTTCCCACACTGCCTAATTGCCTCACCACCAGGCTGCCGGTGTCCCCCGTCGTGCCAATCCGGTCATTAACACGGTGTGTGATGCTGCCAGGCCGTCACGTGACTGCGGCCCGGCCAATCGACAGCGTCGACCTGCGTTTTGCTGCTACTGCTCCGCGCTGTCTCTGCTTTATTTGGTCATGGCCGGTGGACATTATTGGTTTTTTTTCTTGCCACATAAAGGGGTAATTTCGGTGGATTTTGCCAGCGTCAGCTTTCTGAATATTGCCGCGGGTGTCGATATTTTTAAAAAATTAAGAGGGAAGAAGATGTTCTCTGCCACTGGTTTAATTAGAAAGTGTTCCGCACATATCTGCGTGCTCATGTCCATAGACATTTTCTATGTATACATCTTTGTTCCGTACATACAAACATATGTTCAATGTCTGTTCTATGTACACAAACGTGTTCCGTGTATACAGACACAATCCATGCCCACCTCTGAGTTTTTTATATATAAATGAGTTCTGTGCATTTCTGCAAGGTCTGTGCCTGTCAGTGTATTCAGTAAATACAGACACGTTCCACACATATCTGCATGTTCCACGTCTATATCTATTTTGCTTTCTCCAGCCTGGGGGCCCCGAGTCTCCCTTGGTGAATGCCAGACACTCCTTCATGTGTGTGGGAATAGCGACTTCCCACCCCCCAAAGTCAATTTCCTGCTCATCTGTCCCTGAACCAAGGATCTCCAGAATGAAAGCCCTGCTGATCCCCAGCCGAATTCCCATGCCATGTGGTTCTGTCTGCCAGCCTGCCAAAGGGCTCTCCCACAGGGGCACGACCACAGATCACGGACGCCCTGGAGCACCCAGGGTATATACGTCTTCCTCAGTACTGGCACTGGCAGGCTGATCACTATCCTGAGTGGGAATCATGGGAACGCCATGAGCAGGTGCGTACGGATGGAGAGCGCCAGATCCAGTGGGAGGTTACGTGAATGAGATGCAAATTCCCAAATCTCTTCTCCAGAGCTTTCCGGGGGAGACTACTTTTTTTTCCCCTACAGAAACAAGCAGTGCTTTTGTACAATGTCACTCATGCACGAAAAACACAGAAAAGAACTGCGGCTGGCAGGTATTACACTGTGCCGTGGTAAACGGATGTTTATCTTTAAATTAACATGCACATCCATAGCTATGGCTCTGGGTTTGTAGTATTTAACAAACAAACATCATTTCTGTACCATTTGCACAAGTACAGGTATATTGAAATGTTTCTCTTCAATGAGCCCATCTTGATCTCCTTAGCTTGGGGGTCACAGTGCAGTGCAGTGCAGTGCGCTGTGCAGTGCCCCTGGAGCTGGGTGTTAAGGGCCCACAGTCATGTGACAGTTCTGTCAAGGACAGGGTTGGATCTGATGATCATACAGTCACAGGTACAGAGTCGTATCCTGCTGAGCCACTCACCGCCCCGTATTTAAAGGGTGAATCCACATTCCTCTAGATTAGTGAACAGTGCAGGCGCTCACACAATACGTATCTTTGAAATATGAACCAGTGGCTTCCCTGGACATGCTTGTATTTATATCATTACCTTCCAAATCACTTCCTTTTTCCTCATTCTAACATTTTGTGTGAATAGGTCCTAAGTATTAATATCCATCCATTTCCCAAACCGCTTATCCTACTACTGGGTCGTGGGGGGTCCAGAGCCTATCCCGGAAGCAATGGGCACGAGGCAGGGAACAACCCAGGATGGGGGGCCAGCCCATCG
>JAODJX010000001.1:22570539-22582279 GCA_026776945.1 Isichthys henryi
CGACCTTCCATACAAGGTGACATTACAATCCACCCGAAACAGTCGCTGGTCATCGGCATGCAACCTTGGGCCAGCAGAGAAGCAGTTTATCATAACATACTTTTTTTGGGACAAACTCAGAAGCATGCGGCTGGCTCTCTGTGACAGAGTGCGCTCAGGTGTCACCCATGCCTGCACAGAGGTCATGTCAGAGCCTGGAGACTTGGCCAGCTGCGGGTGATTTCCTGCTTCTCTGATGGTTTGGGGGGGAGGGTGGTTCATAAATGTAAGGCCTTGCTGAGGCAGAAGAGTGAAAAGGAGGCTCCCTGGTAATGGGGGCTCCCCACACCTTTCCGATGAGAAGATGAACATGAGAAGGTGTTGAAGTTAACCTTCTGTGGACCTTCTTGGCTGGTCTCCATTCCATCCATATGAGGATGAACATTGGTAACTGGCTGCCGTCATGTGACCTCTCTGCAGATGTCTGACTGTGATGACTCTTGATTTGTTACGTGAGAGCAGCATGACCATGTCCATAGTTTATCATTTATCATTTATCCAAAGCAACTTATAGCGAAGGGTTACCATTTGCAATAACAATAATAGATGCTTTATTGATCCCCATGGGGAAATTCTCTTTACACCTCCCTGAACTTGCTCTCTGTAGGTATTTGAAAAAGGCTCCAACTTGCTTTCTGAGAGCAAGCTGGCCGTGAAGGGTGACCACCCAGGGAGACAGGGGTTAAGGTCCTTGCTCAAGGATCTGCAGATATACTGCAGCCAAGCTGGATCCAGTGACCTTCCGATCTCAGGCAGAGAGGCTTAGCCGACTGAGCCCTCGTGGGAGCATCCTGGGCTTTGAAACCACAACCTTTGCATTGTTAGTGTGATCCTCTACTTGTTGAGCTGTGGGTCATTAAGTCGATGGCAACTTCTGGCAGAACAATAGACAAAATTCCACAATTTTAATTCAATTCGGAAAGCAGCAAGAGGACTATTTAGTATGTAGGAAGTACCTCTCCCTTGTACCCTTGAGTGCCTGAGATAGGGTGGATGGATGGATGGATGGAGGCTAGAAAAGATTCAGCAGTTCATAAAACATTGGGGTCTCACTGAAGATGGACTTTGTGGGGAGTAAAATAATGAAGTCTTCCATGAATAATATGAGAGCTTGCACAGCCGTCTGTCTGGGAAACAGCACGTGTGAAATGAAATGCAAGCCTAATCCGCTATTTTCCGCTGGTCTTCCACCTGACACTGGGGCTGCTGGTGTACATAGCACCTTCTGTCAGTGTTTACCCACCCGCCGGAAGAGACGGAAATGGAACGAGAAGCGTGGCTTTCATATACCTGTTTGTGCTTTATTTCCCCAAACATTGGACCTCATGGACTTGTGTTTGTGTTTGATTTCCTCAAACAATGATCAGACTCGGGTTTGTTCAGAGGGTAATAATTATAATGAAATATTGTCTAAATCTTTTCCATAGCCTTTATATCATGACAACATGTAAACTTGAGATGGTGGTCTTGTTATGCTTGTAAAGAAGACACCTGCGATGGATTTAATTTTCTAGAACTTTCTAAAGATAAACGTCATTGTCCATTCAGGGCTCTTATGCCATGTCGGTTGGGTGGTGAAATTACTGTTTTGGGCACTAGAGGATGGATTTGGTGTCGTTAGACGAGATGTTACAGTGTACAGGGAAGGAAAGACACAGTCTGTTTAATTGATTTTGTATTGACATCTTACTGTTTACCTGCTTATATGACTGAATATTCACTGCACCAGTTCAGTAAAAGGTAAGAGAAAACAGTTCCTACTAAAACCGGAAAACGTTCTTGGGGTCTTAGCAATCTCACTGATGTTATTCTTCTTGCTTTTCAATATAAAAAAAAAACGTTGCTGTCAACTTTTTAGTTAAGTGTACAGATGTGTTTTGCGCTCACGTGTAGCGATATTATTTGGCGATGTGTTGAAAGTTAGTGTTACTTTTATGTAACGTTTCACTCATTAAAAAGGGGCATCCGGTTCGTGGCAAATTATTCTCAAAAATGCCTTATTCATCTGTTGGGTCTTCCTTTAATGCCAGAAGGGAAAATAAGAATTGTTTTCGTAATGCTAATTTTTTTATTAAATAATGTAAATGTAAGGAGAAAGGACTGTTTAATATTAAGCTCTAAGACAGGATATTGAATAATTTATAGGTATTTTTATGCTTTTTTGTTTCTTTTTGGAGTAGATTTAATTAAAGAGCGATTCCATTTTTGCCAGCTTTACTGCAGACCTTCTATTCTCCAGGACATCAGCCCCTGTCTGTAGGCACTCAGAAAAAGGAGTTTATTTAATTAAATAAGGATTTGATGATTTATTGGTTCTGCGGTCTTTACTGGCACCTGAACAGAAGTCATCAGAGGTCGGTTCGTATTATTTATTGAAGGGGAAGAAATAGTTCTGAAGTAAATCCTGCGGCTAAATGTGGTTTAATTACTGCCACAAGTTTTTTTTTTTTCTTTTCTTTATTCAGCCTCTGAACTTTAGACTATAACTGCAAAAAAAAAAGACTGTTGAAGTCCTGCATGTACTTTAATCCATCCATTCATCCAACCATCATCCAACCACCTCCCCTGGACTGGGATATACTGTATATCTGCCTATGTTTGCATTCATGAGTTCTGTTGCCTCAGATCTCCAGGTCTGATTCTGCTATGTGTGTAGAGTTTGCATGCTCTCTCCGTGACGTGCAGGTTCGAGCTACCCCAGGTTCCTCCCACCGTCCAAAAACATGCATCTAGGTGAATCTGCACAGTTGCTCATGGTGTTGGCGGGTCATTCCCCGCCATGCACCCCTAACTTCGGGAAAGACTCCTAGTCTCTGCGACCCTGCATAGGACAGTCTTCCTTCCTCCTCCTTTTTTTTTAAGCTTGGAGTGAAACTGTCCAAAACGTTGGCATTTATAGGGTTTTATTCCTTTTTCACCTTCGCCTCTTCCATCTGTCTTGTCTGACGTGCTTAGCAGACCTGAGAACCAGGCCGCCTCAGGGCCCCCATGACCCCCGGTGAACTGGGCGGCCGTAAGTCGGCTTGCTGACGGGTCCTTAAAGTTATGGGCGGCCTTTAAATAGGCGCTAAATCTAGCGGAAATGCCCGTCTCCCTGTCTGCGTGGCGGGGGCCCTCTCACATCAGCACACTTTCTGCCATGCCCTTTCATTCTGGCGCAGGACCATGATTAACTCCATCCTCTGTGCCAGCCCCTCCATGCTAATTAATATTTTATTATGTCCGATTTTATCGCTAAATAGCGGCTTGGCGTGATATTGAGCTGCGCCGAAAGGGCAAAAGGGACTTATTGGTACCGGGGAAGTGACTCGTAATGAGTTATGGCTGAGGGAGTGCAATATGTATTCATGAAAGGAGCCTGATATTCTATAATGGCTTATGACAGATGTAATCTGGAAAGAAAGGGAAAAGAAAAGAATTCATTTAACAAACTTCACAGATTGTGCATATAATATTCTCCATATAGCTTGGGTGGTACACCCCCTCATCCAACAACTACTACTACAACAATAATAATAATAATAATAATAATAATAATAATAATGATAATGATGCTTGGTTGTCTAACTCCAAGACTCATGTAAGGAACAGCAACATGATATCATTTCAATAATAAAAACATACCTTTCAATTTCTTTTCTAAGGAATTCATATTAATACATTATATTGTCCAAGTATTACATTTCCCCTTGTCTTCTGGATTGTATTTTAAATTAACTTCATCATAACTTGGCCTAAATGAGATGCAATCTGTGGTAAATTATATATAGTTGCATAGGTAGCTCTCCTTTCCTTGAACGCCTGTCCTTGCACCCGTGCAGTGTAAACTGGTCATGGTTAAAGTTCTGGCCTCTCGTTCGTTGGTTTCGTAGCAGAGAAGCGCCACCCATTACCACCGCGGTGCAAATGCATCTCGTTATTATAGCAGCTAATGCTAATGCCTCTCAGATAGCGGACAAAGAATAATGATCCCGAATCTAAAATAAGTAAAGGACCAATAAATGTGTTAACATACATTGAAATATTATTGTTAATATTTTCTACTGAGTCACATGTAATGGATGATTCGCTATTTTTGTATGCAAAATGATTACCTGTTAATAAGTTAATTAACAAATTAGCTTTACGTAATACTGATAGATCCTATTAATATTATACTGTTAATTCATGCATGACTGTTAGACATAAAATCTCAATTAAATAAAGGATAATGTGGAACTAATTACTGCAATTATGCTCCCTAAATGGGATGTCAGTAACGGAATATTGGGGCCAGAATGCTGGTCTCCTTTCGAGGTGGTGCTAATTTCACCCTTAGCATTTTGTTTGAATTAATACCTGGAATTACAGTGTTATTGACTGAAGTCTTCAATGTGCTGGTGATGAACAGGTGCGGGGGGGTGTCCTTCATCAGTCCGTCGCTCAGTTACACTTGAAGGACATGCCTCGTTCATTGTGAGGGCGGGGCAGATTTCAGTGTTTATACCCATTCTCATGAAACATTCATGCACTAATTTCACTTGACATAGATAAATTTTCAATCATGTATTTTATGAATCATTTCCTTCAGTTCAAGAAACATTCATTCAAGAAAACATTTAACTCTTACCTCCACCCCAGGACCTGGATGGAGTGGTGCCTCTGAGACTATCGATCTGTGCCAGCAACTGGAAGGTTGCTGGTTCAAATCCTGTTAATGCCCAGACTGATTCTACTCCATTGGGCCTTTGAACAAGGCCCTTAACCTGCAGTTGCTTCATCTTGGGTATGACGTTAATCTACATCCAGCCCTATAAGGAAGACCTCCAACTTACAGTGAATAACTTGGGGGTTGGTGGCAGGATTGGCACTCTAGCCACAGGAAAGAAAACCTCACACTGGTCCATTTGGACTAGAGTGGTGCTGAGGCATCACCCACCGCATGGCTGCACTCAGGTTCTCATCCCTGAGGTGGTTTGTCATGTGGTGTGTGCTCCTTACCTCCGCAGGACCTGGTAACCAAACTTCACATTTCAGTCCATTTTACCGCTAAACTAAACAACAGTAGACAACTGCCTGTTTGCCTCTTGCATTTTTTACCGAGCATTTTTCATTTTACTACATTTATTTAGCAGATGCTTTTACCCAAAGCGACACAGTTTTGAGAAAGCAGGATCAGACAGTCCCTGGAGTAAATGGGGAGAGAGCTATTGCTCAAGGGCCCAGTGGTGACATCACTCTGCTGACCCCGGGATTTGAACCAGCAACCTTCTGATCACAGGAACAGTATCCTAAACTGGGCAACCACACACCACACCTGTTTTTTTACAAAAGGGGATTGAAAGCAGCTGCTTGACCATTAGGAGTTTAAATTATATAACTAGTGACTAACACTGAAGTCTGAATGCTACTTCCGATAATTCTTCAAGCTCTGCCCTGATGGAGTTCTGGCGCACCATGTGTCCTGTTGAAAAAGAGAGCCTCTCACGATTTACCCCCCCCCCCCTTTCATTTTAAGTGATATCCCCCTGCTATTTAAGATAAAAGTTTTTTTCCCTTCTGGTGGAATGGACCTGTCGTTGGAATGGGGATTCGACTCGAACGCGATCCGTCACGCACCCTAACTTCCTAATAAGAACCAGCTAGCAGGTTTCTTTTTTCCCATCCAACTTAATTTCGCCACGCTGAGAACGCAGGGCATGTTTTATTCTCCCTGTTATTATATTTGTCGCACACATACAAATGCGTGTTCTCCGGAGGGCTGGGGGTTCGTAGTCCTAATATCCTGGAATGGAGAGAAAAGCCCTGGAATTTCATAAGACAGCCGCCGCCTCATACCATTTAAATCCCAGATAGATGGAATATTACTCACCCACTATCTCACAATAAATTAGATAGCAGCCTGCTTGTTGGGGCTCTGCTCAGAACCTGGCCGCGGGCCTTGCCAAGTTAATTAAACTTGTCTCTTCCCAGGGAGTGGAGACCCTTCCCCGATACGGAACCGGCTTGTTAAGATGCTGTCCTTTTCGCCCAGGTGCAAATTGGCTTTGAGGGTTTGACCCTTCTGGCTTGCGTCCCGGCCCGGCCCCCCCCCCCCCTCGAAAGAAACCGAAAATAGGTGCTGACTGGGTTAAAGTTAAGAGATTTTCTTTTTGTCTTGTATTGTTTCGGAATATTTAGTCACTCTCTGGCAACCGGATCCTGCTCAAGAATTCCTGATTGTGTTGTTTTCCTGGGATTGCAGTGACAGCGGCCCATGCAGCTCCATTAAAATGAAATGTTAAAATGAAATCTGCACTCTTGTTTTTAGGAATCCAAGTATTTCATATATCTCTCATTTGATTGTTGGGTTTTACTGATGCGCGTGATTATATCTGTGTGTTTTTGACGTTGTTGTTAAAGGGATTTGGCAGAGGGTGGCAGCTTGGATGGACTGCTATTCAATCCGGCAAGGAGATGCCTGTTTTTCAAGTGACGTTACACACTCAAGAATTTGATTTGTCACATGCATGAATGTAATAGTATATCGCTACACCAGACTCTTCAACAAATAAGGTAGAAGGATGACAAAATATAAGTAATATAAAGTAGCAAAATGTGTACAAAAATATAGAAATATATAAAAAGTAAAGATGAGAAAATACTTCCAAAAAATATTTAAAATGCCATGGGAAGTGATTTGTCTTTTTGTATCTCATATTTCTCCCTGGTTTGTTCAGATTGAAAGAGGGAACTCTATGCCCCCCCCCCCCCTTTGCCTTTCAGTGTGTACCAGGTGGTGGTAGAAGAAGAGCGCCCCCGTCGGGCCAGGGGCACAGCAGAAATCCTGCGCTGCTACCCCGTGCCCATCCACTTCCAGAACGCTACCCTGCTCAACTCACCTTACTACTTCACTGCGGAGTTCCCCGCCACCAGCATTCAGACTCCCCAGCGCTTTAGCATCGGTGACAACAGGACATACAGCGGCTACTGGAACACGCCCTTGCTGCCTCACAAGAGCTACAGCATCTACTACCAGGCCGTCAGCACCGCCAACTGGGTGGGTATTCTCGGAACAGCCCGGAATGACCACTAGCTATTATTAGCATTAGCGTCACGCTAAAAACATGTCAAGGTTTTCTGTGAATCTATTACCTTTTATGGAATGCTACCACTTAAGAAATAAACTGATGGCAGTTTTAATATTCCTTAGAAATGTACCGAAAACCAATTTCAAAGTTATTTACCCCTCCTTTGATCAAGACAAACCACTACTTAGCGTTAGAGAAGTGAGCCATTTTTGCTGCTAATTGATGGAAGGATCCCCCCCCCCCCCAACTCCAAAATGACACTCATTGTTAAACAACAGTCATACTTTTAAACTACTGCAAGAAAGGGCCCTCTGAAACATCCCGAGCACTTACAACCGAAAGGAAATCATTTGAACGAGCCGGAGCAGCTGGCGAATGCATTGTTCCAGACGTTAGCTATTCACGTTCAGGATCTGAGAATGGAGCTTAACAACAGCAAATACAAAGTCAGGAGTAATTATCGAAAACTGAATTCACTGAATCTGTGGGCCTGGAATGCAAATTGGGTGTCAAAATGAAAAGTGTTTTAATATGATATGGAATTTGATTGAAGGTTGCAGACAGGGGCACCATCATTCATGACTCCTACGTCCGTAAATGGCAACAGGAGTGTTTGGAATTGACCAGATAGTGCTGAGAAGGGGGCAGGTTCTGTCTTTTCTGGCGCCCTAGACAAAGCTTTCTTTGGGAGTCCCCCCCCAGGATCAGACAAGTAAATTTGATTTGGAGGGGTCATGATAGCAAATATAACTTAATTAAGCAATAAAGTTACTTTTGCTTTGGAAGAGGCCTATCAGATCTCTTACATCACATGAATGGGGAGGGGTTCCTTGAATTGTGATCACTGTCTGGATTCTGAATAGCGATACTAAGAACTAATGTATCCTATAAGAAAACTGACAATAATTTCGCTTCCTCAGCAATTGCCTGTTCTGTCTATAGCTAGAGCCAGCCCAGCCAGACACTGAAAATTCATGACCCACCTTCTTCAGTGACTAAAATGATGCTTTGCCTCGCCATGGACTTCAACCGGGGACCTCATAAGGAGCGCAGAGGTTTACACGCTGGTCAGAGGCACGTCAGTGCACTAATGCATTATTAAAAGTTAGATTAATTGGAAAGTGGGAATATCGCTAATCTCCTCTTTTAAATGCAAATTGGCCTTAATGAAAAGCACGTCAACTTATTTTCTTCAGGACGACAGTTCAAAAGATTGTGTAATGCGGTGTGACTAATTGGACTGCCCAGCCTTATGGGAGTTCTATCAGAAGCCACGGGCCTAGAACCCAATCCTTTGTGGCCAAACTCTCGGAGCTCAATCCATTGAATACACGTCTCACATCTATAAATACACTCAAAAATATGGCATGTGAGGCAGTAAAATAAACCTGATTGGCTGCATGCGTGTAGTGTTTCAAACGTAGACCATTTCTGTCGCTTACTGAGTAGATTCATGTCAAAAGCACTTAGCAAGAGTGTCTCGGGAAATCGGAAGCTGCTCCGGACTCGAGGTCTTTAAGAAAGGCTGCCTCTTTGAATCACGGTCAGCCCTTAATGGACTGGATACATTGTAATTACAGTCATGAATTAGGGGAACTGTAAAGGTGGTCACCCTGCATGGTGGAGAACGACAGGGTGTTCTGAAAAGGAATGAAATTATACGTCAGAAAGGTCAGACATATTTTATTTTATCAAAGGAATAAAATGACAAACGGGCCCAAAATTAGAACGTAATAATGCACAAGCGTCCCACGGTGAGTGGACCTCGTGTAAATGCGTCCTAGAAATCTGACGATCGCTGTGTCATATTTTGCAATTATTTTGTGCCCTTTTAATTATTTTACAGGTCTGTATCTTTTTTCCACTTGGATCTCTCATTAAACACTGCAGAGATGTTAATTATTTTGAAATATAAATTAAAGTAACTGTGTGAGTGTGATGCCCTGCTCGTCCGATCCTCCCGTGTGCCACGTGTGATTCCCTGATTGTCTCCAGCTTTGTCTAGTTAGTTTGCTCAGTCTTGTCTTTTTAAGTCCTGGTCTGACTTGTTTCCCCTGTCTGTCATTGATGTTGGTCGATGCCTGTTCTCCCGTCCCGTCCTATACCCTTGATTAAACCCCAGTTTTCCCCTGTATTCCGCCTGCCTGCCTACTCCTTGCTCGTTCGCCTGCCCGAGCGATCGTCCGTATACTTCCGATCGTGACAGTGAGGATATCCATAACTAATTAAGGTTTTTCATCTTTCTTTTTTAAGTATTTGCTAGCTATTATAGTAGTTATATGTTAGCTATTGCCCTAACATTTTTAGCTGGTGTGTATATGGCCCCTGTTCACCTCTTGGCCTTTTCACCAACTATCTGTAGACATTTTATTCGTTGCTTTTTGCACATGTACTAATGTACACGGAAACCGCATATTGGTGCTCAGCATTTTATTTTTGGCTGGGAATCGAGAGCCACTCTTTACCCTCAGCTACGCCACCGTGTTTAACATTAATAATTCACTAGGCTCATATATTAATTGGTTTACATTTTAAATAATGCAGAGTTGGGAAGGATTTCATTTACTATGATAAAAGCGCGAGGATTTCAGCTTTGGTTATGTGGGTTCAGTAAGCTGTCATCTTGCATTTGCGACATCCATCCATTTTCTGTAACTGTCTGTCCTATTCACGGTCATGGGGGTATGGAGCTTATGGACAGAAGGCAGGGAACAACCCTGGATGGGGGACCAACCCATCACAGGGCACATTCACCATTCACTTACATATGCACATCTACAGGCAATTTGAGGAGGAGATCTGAGTATCTACAGGAATCCCTACAAAGACATGGGGAGAACATACAAACACCACACACAGAGCCATGGCAGACACTTGAACCCTGGTCCCAGAGGTGTGAGGCAACAGTACTAACCACTACGCCACCATACCGCCCCCACATTTGTGACTTCCTAGCATTTTTTTCTGCTTTTGTGCGAAAGCGGCTAGGTAGGTAGCTTGGAAGCTTATAGGTTGTAGGTTCAAATCCCATTCCAATTTACCTAGATTTCCTGCGATTACCTTCCATAGATATAAAGGTACGCTATTCAGGCTAATTGACATCTCGAAATGACCGTTAGCGCACACTGGTATGCACATGCCCTCTACTAGTCCCATTCAAGACTGTTACCCCCTTTGCCCACACAGCATAGTTATCAGTAAGTATAACACATAAACCATCACATTCATGCTGTGCTAAATGCTGCATTATGCTAAGAGTGAACTATTAAAAAGATTTGCTAACTATATATGTTTAAGGGATGATAAATATTCACCCAGCTGTTGAACTCCTTATAAAATATTAAATGTTGAATATAAATGCTTTGTTCAGCAAATAATTTTAAGCATATATTAATAAAAATTTGTATTTTTGCTGATTATGCGGACGGCATAAAAACATAATGAAACATGCGGACAGAATGTCTCTCGCTGACTGCTTCTATGGTTTTATTTGCGTTTCCTCTGTGGCGGGAGCAGGGGGCTCCATTCCGTCTCATCCTCCTTTCCTGCTGGGTCCCCCGGAAGGCCGCGGCACATGGCACATCACTGCCAGCAGCTATTACAGGCTGTATACCACAGCGACCCATCTGTGCCAAGTCCAAATGCTCCGTGGCCGCTTTAGAAATGCCCAACACAGCAGAGAGGGCAATCAGCTATCGCGCTTCTGCAATTGGGCTGCCGGGAGGAGGTCGGAGGCTGGCGGTGGCAGGGAGGGATATTTGGGGACGCTGATACTCAAGGTCGTCATGCTTTCCCTTCAGTTAGAGGCTGGGTGCTGGCATTTCAGACACCCCCTCTGTTTTGCAGCTCCCGTTTTTGGAGAGAAGAGCCGGTCCTAGCCGGGAAGTTGCAGTTTCCGTGACATGCAGCTGTATTTATTGACTCCATACTGATGTTCTCCCCCCTCCCCTCCCTGTTCTCCCTCCCTTTTGTGTCTTTCGATGCAGGAGACAAAAATTGATTGCGTGCGAGTCGCCACCAAAGGTAGGACTTGACGCCGCCGTGAATCGAAAGGCCAGTGTCCCCGTCAGAGTGGTGTCTGAAATGCAGTGTGTTGCCGAGTGTTTATTTGGCATCTGTCCAGCACACGCTTCACAAAACTACTAATGTTTCGGCATGTCTGTTTATCTTTCTTCCTGATGCTCTGCGTGCATTTTTCCCTCCAAGTTCTTCTGCCCAAATCTATTTGGTTATTTCTCGTGAAATGACCGAGTGCCAGCGCCATGTTTCCTCCAGCTCAACCGAGCTCAGAAATTAAAGTGGACCTTCTTTGAAATAGGGTATCTGTTACAGTGATATCATATTTAGTACCAACCACAGTCCTCGCATACCAATATGTGTCCGTCCCTCACGTTTCACTGTAGTCTGGCCTGCATCTGCATGTCAAACCAGCATGTCAACCTGTTCTGTAGAACTTGATCTTCAAGTCTCCCATCTGAATTATGGAGGATGTTAAATGTGCCGTCAAACAGGCTGACAGACGGGAGTTGTGGGAGGTGTTCAGTTAGTTCAATGGTTCTCAAACTCGGTTCTCGAGCCCCACTGCCCTGCTTGTTTTCCTGCTATCCCTGCCCCACACACAAGTCCCAGCTGTCTTTCAGCTTCTGATTGAC
>JAODJX010000001.1:22607421-22626853 GCA_026776945.1 Isichthys henryi
CATGTGACCCAAGCGGAGACTCGAACCCGGGTCCCAGAGGTGTGAGGCAACAGTGCTAACCACTGCACCACCATGCCACCCCCATTTTACATTCATAATTTCTCAAATAGAAGCCAGGTTTTTTGAAACGGTATTCTAAACTGATTTTCAAAAGTCTTTTTTTTAGAACTAATGGTCTTTTTTCTCATTTGTTTTATTTTTTTACATTTTATCATTAATAAGTAAAAAGGGCCGCGCAGATATTACCGTAGACACTGTCGAGACCAAACAGCCTTCTTTATGAACCATAAATATTAGAGGTGCATGGTTGACGAAGCTGATTTTTTTCTTTCCCCGTGTAGTCAAGTCGCCCCCGTCGAATGAATAAATCAAGATGCCTTCAGACTTACAGACAGAACGCTAGCTGGTGACAGACGGGTTTCATACGTGACCTTATCCCTCTGTCTCGCGAAATGATTTCTGAGACTGACAATCGGGTCGTATCAGAGGTATAGCGCCTCTGGGACTCGTATCCTCGACGACAACCCTAATCCGCATTTTAAAATCTGTCTCATGTTTCATTGTTAGATTCCAATAAATGTGACAAACGGCAAACATTTATTTACATTATTGTTGTTGTATTGTTCATATTATGCTATTGTTGCTGAATGCATTAGTCTGTAGCCACTGAGCTTCGGTGTTAAGACGAACTGTGCTCTGTTGTGCTGGTGAGTATAAAAATCAGTTTTAATATTTAATGTAATTGCAGTATGTGAGCAACAGTAGTGACAAATATGACAACTCAGTCTTTAGATATTCTAGTCATTCTTAGTCTTGGAATATTACATAGTGAATGAACTTTAAAATGTTAGACATGTTTTTGAAATGGTATAAGCTCTAATTAATATTTTTATCAGTTTAGAAATTTTAAGACTATAAAATTATCGGGTGAAATTTTAGCATTAGTGCTGTTTTTGGATTAAGGTAGCGAGACGTGTCCCCTTATTCAGAGGCTGGTATTTGTAAGGCTTGTGGGGGTCCAGGGGCCCCATGGGGAGCCCGTTGTTCTTGACACATTTCAGCAAGTTCATCTGAGACTGTTGGATCCCTCCATCTCTGCTCTGCCTTGTTTCTTGAAATAATGCGCTAATCAGTTAATTGTGGCTAAACAGTCTCTTGCTGCAGACAGCACTGTTTATGAAAATCCTGGAATTTGGCTGTTAACTGGCTTTTGAAAAGGAAAGAAGCGCATTTAAATAAATTTTAGAAATCAAGAGGGACTTGATGACTGGAAGAGAATCATTTAAGAAAGAGGAATAAGATTAATTGTCTTTGCTGGCTCGCTTATTAATGGTTTCCTGCCTGCTGTGTTTCTGCACGAAGCTGTCTCATCACCCTCGTCGTTCACCATGAAGACTAACACCCTCAGCACCTCCGTTCCTACCTCCTACTACCCAGGTACTGACCTTGTCTCTTCTCTCTGCACTGGGGTGTAACGTGATCACAGTTCACAGATGGATTAATCAAAACTTTGACCCGTGGTGATGAGACTGGCCACTTTTGCCCCCCCCCAATCCCCCCTCCCCTATTGCTGCTGTAGTTGCCGGTTTTGGAATTAAGCAGACAGAATGAGCCTCAGTCCTCGTCGGGTCAAAATTTTGACTTTAATCGAAAAATTCCTGGGCTCTGTCTCTTGTCTTTTGAATTCCTCCAACATGGAGTCCCCCCCCCCAATTAACCCCACCATTTCTGAGTCATATGTAAATGTTCCCCAAAGCCATCCTATGTTTTCTCTGTCCTATCTCCCCCCCCCCCGCACCCACGAAAGCCCCTCTCCTGTATACGTTTTGACCTCATTCAGCCTGTTAATTACAGTGTAAAGTGTATCGATGTTGATTGGCACTTCATGGAACGAATTCCGATGGAAATGAAATTCTGAAATAATTCCGACATAAGTGATTTAATTGTATCTTTCCTCTTTGTCTGCCGGCTTCTTTAACAGCTTTTTTATTAATAACTGGCATAGTTACTAATTACTGCATTGCTCTGATGTTGTTCTTACTTGGGGTGGGGGGTGCATCCTCTTATTTACTGCTATGTTCTTTTCCTTTATAAACTTCCCACTCGTCACTCATTTATGGTGTGGGCAGACCCCTTTGTGCCAACCGCGATATTAGGTGAGGACAACCGTCTTCTTTTCACACTTCCTACTTGCGCGAGCCGGACATGAGCGTGTATGTTTCTCCTGTGGCTAATAGCTATCTGTTGGATTGTGAGCGGGCTGGGGGGTTGGGTGGCTTTCTCGTTCAGTTTGGCTGGTTTTGGATGGCTTCTTCACCTCCATACCTGCCTGCTTTTTTCTTTATTTTTTCTGTGAGTTTAGGAGTCTACCAAGCGCAGGCTGGCTTCACTCCATCGCATCCACATTTCCGTGTCGACATCACGTATGTCTCTGACCTCTCATGTGCATGGACAGGCGATGTGGACTGGATGATGGGGAGTGATCGAGTGCCGAAGCAGCTTTCCCACTGCTGCCCCCG
Organism: Isichthys henryi; assembly: GCA_026776945.1. Classification (NCBI taxonomy): domain Eukaryota; kingdom Metazoa; phylum Chordata; class Actinopteri; order Osteoglossiformes; family Mormyridae; genus Isichthys; species Isichthys henryi. Next base: position 22,609,941 of record JAODJX010000001.1, read on the forward strand.
CCACCCGTCCCCTCTCCCCTCCCCCTCCTACCCCTCCCTCGTGACCGTTAGCGCATTAGCATGTTAGCGTGTTAGCATTAGCGCACACCCACCAAATAAATACAAAAGCTGAAGGCTGGGCTGTCATACAAGGGCTTTGTCCCTTTAGTCCGTCGCATACTACGAGGGACACAGTTCTGTTCGGTTTTCGTTTGAACTTTTGCAGTTTTTTCGTTTCGTTTTTTGCCAGCGAGGGACTTTTTGGGGGTTTTTGTTTTGTATAGCATATTAGGAATAGCATCTGTTTTCCAAATGATCACCACTGTATGCTTATGCAAACATTAGATTTTCTGAAATGACGAGACTTACTAAGCTAATTGTAAAATGACTTGTATGCTGGATATATAGCTGAAGGCCTGTGGTAGCTGCCCTTGTCATGCCATGTAGCTGTGAGTACATTTAACAGACAGACAGTGCAGGAGTGGAAAATTATGATCCAGGTAGTCTGGGGGCCCCATGTTTTGGTTACATCCCACTACTCAATTAAATAAATAACAGAATTGTTGTTTTTATTAAAAAAAAAAGCAACTCCTAGTTTTGAAGGTAGAACTTCCTGCCTGAAGAGTGCCTGAAATCCAAGATTATTAGTTAGACCAGTAAAATTTGTTTAAACCTGCCGATACCGGCTGATGTTTTCAACTTAATTATTAAATAATTTAACTGAGTGCTGAGATGTAATGAAAACTGACAGATACCAACTATGACAGAGCTATCAAATTTAATTAAAAATTGTTTTCATTTAGTTTCTTCATTTGATAATTAATACTTTTCTTAATTAACAATTGTAATACTTTTAAATAAATTGATAATTTGGCAAATTTCATTTGGGAATTTTCAGGTTCTGGCATGCAAAATAATGATTGAAAGATGTTTTAATTCGTCGACGAATTGGACTATTTGGGCGACCATTTGAAAGGTCTCTTGAGCAAAGCAAGCAGCCCGGATTAATTAATCGCTTTATTCAGACGGGCTTTTCTGCTAGGTGGGCCTATCGCAGAATTGAGTTTGCTCTCCCAGAAGGAGAGCGAGCTGCCCTGGATTCTTTCAGGACGACTGTGCAGGTGCTCATGCTATATTGTTGCTTATATCCTTCTTCTCCCTTTTCTCTCCTCCTTTTTTCTTCACATTTAACCTGTTATGTATCTCCTTGTAAAGTTCCGATTAATGGTAAGTCTCCAGTGGGCCCTTTTTGGGGAAGAAAGGTTGTGTGTTATCATGGACGGAGCCTCTTCTGGTGTGTGCTGACTTGCATGGCAACATCCCTCCACCCCCTCCGCCTTGCCCCGCCCACTCTTTGTGTTTCCCGTGACGCAGTTGGCTGGCATGGCAAAGCGAATGACCCATCAGAACACCGTTTGTCGTCTCCCGAGCACCCGTCCTTCTCCGGCTAGCATTTTTTCCCCCTGGTTTTTAGCTTTGTTTTTTTTTTTTTGTTTCTTAAGCCATTTTTTTTTTGTTTCTTAAGTTCCTCATCAGACGTCGTGAACGGTCACTACGGTGACCTGCACGCTTTCCGAGCACCTCCATCGTCCGTGGTCATCGCCGCATTCCGACATCCCCATCACGCTGTCGTTCAGGATTTAGCGATGACATTTGGCACAATTTAACAAGTATAATCATGTATATTAAATGGTAATATTCTGGAAACATATAATTGTGTGCTGTATCTCCAACAGGCCTTAAATTGTGTGTTTTATACACCTCTGTCAACAAAACTCTAATGAGTTTCGATGCTTTTCAACAAAGATGTAATTAAATGTTTTATTTTTGATTGGTTTTATGAAATTTATAATAAATGGGTTAAAATTCATAGATAGATAGATGTTTCCTCATGTTTTAATATGACGCTGTTGTCTCATGTCCATCCGTCAGTAATGAGCCGTTGCCCCCGGCAGCCGTTGTGTCTATCCAGGCCTCGTTGAGCTCCACGGGCAACTTGGCCTTGACCGAGCCACGCCTTGCTCTCACTATCATTCCAGACGAGAGCCACGCCACGGCAAGCGACACCGGTAGCCTGGTGCAGTCTCACGGGCACACGTACAAGACGCGGGAATCGGCGGATGTGCCGTACCAGACCGGGCAGCTGCACCCCGCCATCCGCGTGGCCGACCTGCTGCAGCACATAACGCAGATGAAGTGCTCCGAGGGCTACGGTTTCAAGGAGGAGTACGAGGTGGGTACCGGCAGGATTCAGGAAGTACTCAAGCGTGACCTCTGACCCCTGTGTCATAACAGATTACAGACCCTCCTTACCATATTATCTACCCGTTCTGTTCACCACCCGACTTTAATTTCCTGTTCCCTGTTTTATTTCATCCTCTTATTCAATATTATGTTACATTACTTGGTATTATATGTGGAATTAACAAGCTAGAATGATTTTCAAACATTTATTCTGAGGTGCTCATCAGATAATTAAGAAATTAGCATCAGAATTAGCATTAGCATCCAAACCGCTACTTGATACGACTATCAAGTAGCTGCTCAGATTTGCACTGTGCTCCTGCATCCCCCTTGTGGTTTGCTTGCAGTCTTGTGCTCCGTTTAGAATGTAATGACCCCCCTATCTCGTGACTGTGTGTTTAACTAGCAAGCGGCCATAAAATGTTCTAAGCAAATCGGGCCTCTTGATCCCGTGGATACTGGGAGCCCTAGAGAGCAGCCCGCTTCCTTGAAGAGAGTGTCTTTGCTGTTTATAGGAGGGAGAGTATTTTTGGAGACAGCATTTTAAAAGAGGGCACAGGGGTGTCCCAAACTGTGTGCCCTTTGCCTCCTGCAGTAGGCTCCAGGATGGGTGGATGGATGAGAGAAATGGGATACTTTAGCACTGTTGAGTACAGCTCAGTACGAATGGAAAATAAAGATAAAGAATTCCAACAATCGCTTCCACCACACTTCTGTTCATAGGGTTTGCTTGGCTTGTTGGATATCAGTAAGAGCTGCTAATGTCTGTATGCAGGGCAAGGAATTGGGGGATTGGGGGGGCGTGGAGCTGGAATTAAAAAAAAAAACAACCTCCCAGAATCCTCTGCTCAGGCTCACGCTTTGGGGTTTCCCCGAGGGCTTCATTCATTATGGATAAAGATTTTTAAGCTTCTGCTAACTGCAGTGCAGTATTATCACCACTTAAAAAATACATTGATGCCCCTTTTCAAAGTATGAAGTTTTTTAGAAAAATATTATTTTAAGCCGGGAGATGTAGATGTGGTGTCTGCGTATTAATACCCAGCGTGACCAGCTTCCTCCCGCATGGAGCGCCGCTGTGCTAAGCTCCATAACGTCACCTTCAGGGTTTACTGCCTCGTCCGTCTGCTGGTCACTCGACCTTCATGTATCTTTTTATATTGACAGTGGAAACGATATGTTCTGCCTGGAAGCTTCAGTTTCACCTGGGCTTTCTCCCAGAAACATGCGGTTCTGGGAGATCTGTGCCTCTGCCCTGCGTGTGTGGTGGTGTGCGGCTGTGTGTTTGTCATGCTGACAGCACACAGAAAGGGTCACGGTGGAGGGATAAAATCTGATTACAACCGTATCGTTTGTTCAGTGGCTGTCCTGCTAGTACTTCGAGGAGGTTTATAATAAGGTAACACACCTCATCTTTCAGAGAATATTTTTCAATGTGGAATTTTTTTTGTTTATTTTTCTTTTTATTTAAAGCATCATACAATTGAGAAAGCAGTTTTAAATAGTCCCTGGAGCAGGTAGGGGTTAAGGGCTGACCCTGGGATTTGAACTGGCAACCTTCCGATCACAGTCAGCACAGTGACCTCTTGAGCTATACAGTACACCACTCCATAATAACACACCAATGTCATCTGCTGGCAGATATTCCTTAAATTCGAGTCAAATATTATGTCTGTGATGTCTAACAGTGGTCCAAAGAAGGCCTCCACATGTTGGTGTGGTACCAAAACGAACATCTGCATCAGCCTGCTGTCAGCCCCCCCCCACCCCCTGACCCTCAATTCCAGACACTGGCTTCCATCATTTTATATACTGAATACAATTGCATTCTCTCTGTGTGCCTTTATAGAGACTATTTTCTGGGACTATTACTTGATTGCCTTGTTGAGGGAGCTTTGCAATCATTTTCTGTTTGGAGTTTGTACTTTTTTTCCAATTTCTTAGGAAAAAAAACATTACCGCAAATTATTTCACAGTGCTTTGTGACTGTGACATTTCTCCAAATGCACAGGACTGCCTTTTATCGATTGATAAAAAGGCCAGATGTATAAAGCAGTATTATTCACTGCTTCCTTAATGAGATTAGAAGGTACGCCTGCCTGGATAGTGTCACCAGTGGTCCGAGCTGATCCATATCCGATCATATCTGAGATGAAGCCCCATCTTTCAGGTAGGAATTCAGCCTCCGTTATACCAGCGTGAAGCAAATCTGCTTTTCCCATTTTGCGGAAGTTGACAGCACTTGCCACAGTAACTCTCTGTCACCTTATCAGTGGTACATATTCTGTGAAATGTAACAACCTAAAAAAATAATACAGAAAATAATTACTGCAAATATATCATTCTCCCACAGCCTCTCAGCCTTTAATCTCAGCCCTTTAATATTATTTTTTTAACACAATAAACCCCAATTTGCCAACATGCCTCCATTTGTGGATTTAAAAAAAGGAAATTATGTTCTGGATTTTCTGTGTTTTCTCTCGTCCTGTATCACCATGCAGAACTGTGAGAGAACAGCCCAAGGGTATCATGGCCATAATGTCTGCAGCATTTGGATAATTAAGCGCGATGTGATGTCACCGCACGTCTTTCACAGTCACTCTGCCGCGCCGGTCTGACAGATACAAGGTGCGGACATTAAGAGTCATTTACACGTGCGAGTTGTAAAAATTTCAGCTGTCTGCCCAGCGTTCCCATCATTGAGATGACGTCGATTGCGACTGAGTAGCTCATATTCCACCAGGAGTTTAACTTTTTGGGATCTTAGATGCCATTGCTGGACATTTTCCGTTAAGCACGGCTGCTTGGTACAGGAATCCTCCCACATCCAGCTTTAACATCAACTTGGGTTTGCTCTGGTCTCATCATGGTTCTGTTTCCCTGTGCCCCTTCTGAGGTATGTACTTTGCTGGGATGCGATGGCTTCGCCTAGCAGCTTTGCCACGTGGATTTGGCTGGAGCTGAGGCCACATCTGGGACCTTCAACATGTCTCTTCTTCCGGATCTGAAAGCTCTATCGGTTTGTTTTCGGTGTCATAACACTCACCCCGTGCTCAGATCAGTTACCCTACACGTCAGTAATTGCAAGAACGAGCTTTTTGAGCGTTATTCGGAGAGGAGCCCCTGCTTTCAGAAGGGCCAGAGGACGACAGGCCGGGTTAGACATGGCAGCGTCGGCTACTCAGCTCCACTGGACTGGGGTTAAACATGTGGAAGTGCATTTTTAAAGTTCTGCCAGTTCCGTTTTCCTTTCTCCTGCCATTTTGAAGGCAAAGTCACATGGGTTTAGACTGAAAGGCAGTGGCGATACAGCCGAGTAGTGCTCATCAGGAGTGGCGGCGGGCTGTCAGGAAGGCGGCGTCCGCTTGCGTTTTCTGTTTCGACTCGTGCGTCTGAAGCGTCCCGCTTGGCGGTTTCTGTGAAAAGCTAGAAATAGTCCGCGTTCTCTTTCTGTTCAGTGGAACAACAAACAAATGAATATGACTTTAAGTAGACCTTATGTAGATTTCTGGGGGCTTTGTCAAAGTGTGCACCCTGGCCTCTGCCGCTGTAGGTTCTCCTGCCAGTGGGAGGACAGAGGAAGATCTTGCTGTTCTTCATTGAGTTAAGTTCCTCTCTCGGGGTCCCAGAGCGGCCACATCCCACCGAGAAACTCATTACAGGTGTCAAGCTGCAGCCCTAGTAAATGCCTCAAGCATCCTTTTAGCTATGTAGCATTTTTTAGCTATGTAGCATTTTTTAGCTAAGTAGCATTTACTTCCCTCCTCCTGCTACTTCAGGAGTGACTCCCCTATTTACGGTGCCGTGTTGTTTAAAGCTAATGCAGAGGCAATTGAAATTACATGTATCTTCACTTAATGGCTAATGGTTCTTTGCACCGTACCTGAGATATGAATGTAAGATTTACCAGCGGAAACAGAATAAGGTATATTTGCTAATGTAGCTGTTGGACTGTTTAGTGCTGTGTTGAGAAGGTGCAGGAGAGTGCGTCATCATGACGGGAACTGGAAATGGCGAAATCCTGACTAGATGAAGTCAGTTGATTGGGATCATCCTCTGCACTACCGATACGCTCTGACTGCTCTGTCGCACTTGCCTGCATGCTGTCACCCACAAACGTGAAAAGTCTGCCTTTCGCCAAGGCAAATAACTCCATATATGGCTTCAACCTCTTCATCCCGAGTGAAAGATGTCAGCGATTATGCCGTCAATAAAACAGCACACGGGGGAGGATAACCGGCTGCCTGTTTTTCTAAATGTTTTTCATCATCGTTGCGGCGGCCTGTAAATATTTACCGTTATTTATTTAAAGTGTTACCAGCATATGTCCATGTGGGGTGAAGTGAAGTATGGAAGGAGTGCGTTTATAGTCCAGTCTAATCTGAGAGCTTTTAAGAAACACGTAAAATACGCAGGGTGAGAAGAGCCAATAGCATTCTTCGTAACTTTTGCATTCATTTCATTGCCTTGGTGGCCCATGAAATTAGCAAACTTAAAAATTGTGCTTGGCACCAGATAGGAGTCAGATTAAAAAAAAGAGCATCGAATCACAGGAAAACAGTCGGAATATTGTGCTTATTGTATCTCATGCAAATAAGAGCAGGATATTAATTTAAGAGGAAGTCAGATCTAATTTAGTCCTGACAAGAAAATCTGTTTCTCAGAACGTTCAGAGTATTGACTCTATATGCTAATTCCCAGTGTCGCTTTATTTTGTGTGTGTGTGTGTGTGTATACACATCATTAGCTGATGTCAAAAGAAATGCATGAGGAGTTGCGGGCTGTCACATGTGGTCCTGCAGAAGTTCGCAGGTCATATGAGGAGAATTGCCACGTCGCTGCGAAACATGGGAACCAGCGGGAGTGGTACCCTCGGTACGCTTCACTGGCAGAACCGCTCCCCGTTCCGCTTCAGGCATGCCGCAAGGCAGGGTTCAGAGTTCACGCCAATCCCTCTCTGTGCCACAGTGGGTTCATGAATTATGGTGGGTGTGGAGAAGGTCATGTGAGGAGGTCATCTAGTGTTTTGTAATCTGTCTGCGTGGTGCATTTGTATCCTCTCCCAGAAAGGGTGACAGATTGACGTTATAAAGACTGATTCTCAATATCTCCAGGATAAAAAGATACATTAAAGATCCACGTTTGCACTCCTAAAGGCCTCCTCTTCAGGGATAATCTTTGTGTTATATATTTTTTTTTTGTTTTGTACGCCCCCCAGTTATGTCTGTTATCCAGAGTCCTGGAAAGTTCGGTTTTCTTCTTTTGAGTCAGTGCTTTTGCAGCACGGAATGCTGACGTCCCAGAGTACCATGTCTCTCAAAGACCCTTCAGCGAGAAGCCAGCTGATTGGCATGGCCTGTGAGTTTTTCTGAGGCTCAGATTGGCTCCTAGTCTTTTCCTTCAGCTGAAGTAAAGGCACAGTTCAGAAGAAGAGACTCTTATTTAGCGATGCCATAGATTAGTGTTTCCCAATCCGGTCCTCATGGACCCACAGCCGACTCGCGTTTTTGATCCCTCCAAGCTCTCTACCAGACAGTCCACATTTTTGCTCCCTCCCAGCTCCTGGGAGGGAGCAAAAACGTGGGCTGTCTGTGGGTCTCCAAGGACCATATCAGGAAATACTACCTTAGACAACGTTGACTTTCTGAGGAAACAGCAGGAGATGCTGCCTGAACTCTGTAAGGTGGTATCATGCTTCATTATCTGATAAGCAGAGCGAGCGGCTGCGTACAGAGACCCCGCCTGCTGTATCTCCGCTAAACCACCAAATCCTCAGTAGCTTCCCCGGTTGAGGTTTATTTTCATAATTAGCACTAATTGAGCTCTGTTTCAGGGATAACGGGCAAAGTCGGCACGCATGATTAATATTGTATGAGGGTGTAGGAAACGGTTTTGATCTGTCCATAGATGGAATACATTTTCCTTGAGTCATGGGGTAGGGGGGGGCGGCAGTTCACTTTGTGTCAGCACCTAAGGGTTAGCCTTGGCATCTTAATGGGCCCCCATCTTGACTTGACTCGGAGGAAGCCGTTTTCCTGCCATTTGATACCTGGTAATGATTCGGATACATTCCCCCCCCCATGACGTTTACCCCCTTCTAACCATCAGGGCCTGTGATCCTTCAGGCACCTCTCAAGGATGCCGACTGGTCTAGCCACCCTCTCACTCTCTCCCTCCCAATTCTGTTCTCTTTTCTCCCTGCTGGACAGAGCTTCTTCGAAGGACAGTCGGCACCATGGGATTCAGCGAAGAAGGACGAGAACCGGATGAAGAACCGATACGGGAATATCATTGCATGTGTGTACCGATGGCCCCATTGGCCCCCCCATGCCCCTCCTGGCCCCTGACTAATGCGGCTCATTGCTCAGCTCCATAACAACCATTGAATGTTATTAATTCCATCAGGTGTTTCTGTACAACCGCATCTGTTTCCCTGGGGTGTTTGTGGAGAGTTCCAATTATCATTTCAATGACATTCCTTTCGAAAATTTGGGCCCAGAGCTGTGGTCTCCTCTCAAACCTACATGCTTGTTTGCATGCGCTCGCATCTCTTATTTTCATAAATATCCCCGGCAATTGTGAAGACGAGGCAGTCCTTATTGTTGACCCGGTTGCTGTGGACTCCTCCACTTCTCACATTCCACCCAAGCTGGTCCATTTCCCCTCCAGCAGGTGGCAATGTCCTCCAAGCTGGTCCACTTCCCCTCCAGCAGGTGGCAATGTCCTCCAAGCTAGTCCATTTCCCCTCCAGCAGGTGGCAATGTCCTCCAAGCTAGTCCATTTCCCCTCCAGCAGGTGGCAATGTCCTCCAAGCTGGTCCACTTCCCCTCCAGCAGGTGGCAATGTCCTCCAAGCTGGTCCATTTCCCCTCCAGTAGGTGGCAATGTCCTCCAAGCTGGTCCATTTCCCCTCCAGTAGGTGGCAATGTCCTCCAAGCTGGTTCATTTCCCCTCCAGCAGGTGGCAATGTCCTCCAAGCTGGTCCATTTCCCCTCCAGCAGATGGCAATGTCCTCCATGGTGGTCCATTTCCCCTCCAGCAGGTGGCAATATCCTCCCCCGCCCCCCCAACACACTTCTATCTCCACTGTGGTTTTGTGTAGGGCCTGTGTTCCAGGGCTCACAGAACTTGAGGTGGCCACACATCAAACTTTTCTTCTGTGGGACAGATCCCACAGAGGTCCCCATGTAATAATGGAATAATCTGTTCATGTTGCGCTTTCATCATTATGCAGAGCAAAGATAAAACGCAACATCAAAAGAAGGAGTCTCTATGACTCTATTTTTTAATGACCTCACTTGAAAGAGGGATGCAAATTTACACTGATAATTAAAAAATACTGATCTTGGAAGATTTAATTAACACCCTTGTCATGAAATATTTTAACTTAATGGTGCTGACTTTGTTGACCATTGAGTTTTAGATTAGCTTAAAAACAACGGAAATTTTATTAATAATCTGAAACCCACCCTGACCATATAAGTACTCATTAAAAACTTAATTATTTTAAACTAATTTTGGCTTTACTTCATAGGACAACATTCAACACGATGTCAATAAATAAACAGTGTGACATCTGAAATGTAGTCTGTATCCATTACTATGTTTTAGGGATTAGAGATTCCAACTCTCTGTGGATTTCTTTCTCTCTTTCGTTTTCCAGCATTCACCATCTGATTTCTTCCCCCGCTTGTCTCCTTTTCCAGACGATCATTCCCGAGTCAGGCTCCAGGCCCTCGAAGGAGAGCAGAACTCGGATTACATCAATGCAAATTATGTTGACGTAAGTACAAACACTGGCCGGGTGTGACTTGGGTGTGCGAAGGTCATCAACGCAAACGTACACACGATTGCCCCCCACCCTTCCCCAATTTTCTTCCTTAAACCTACAGTGAAACACCATCGATCCAGACGGCATGTCAGCAAATCTGACTTTGATTCTCCTCACCCCCAGACAGACAGTGCTGTTTAGCGGTCGGGTGCTCGAGCAATAGCAGACAGTCCATTCATGTGCCACTTTGAAGCCTGCATCCATCCCCCATCAGTTCTATTTACAAATGGAGGGAATTCTGAATAGCAAACACAATAGAATGCTCTTACATTTGACCTATAAACAGTTGTGAGTGGTTCTGAAACGACCAAACACACATGGTCATTTCAGGCTTGGGGACATGTGCCTCATGTGCCTCATCTTCTCCGTTTGAAGATGATGTGGCCCCTCGTGGTGCAGAAATTTCCTGCGCGTGGCCATCACAAATGGGGAGACGGGGGCGGGGCCTTGCCAGACGCAATGCCGCGGCGATTTTGCCGCCCACCGAGGGCCCGTCGATTCGGGGTCGAGGAGATTTCTCCTGCAAGCTACGCGACGGAGGTGCTCGGTGAAATCCACGGGGAAATTACGAGGATGCGAGCAGAGCGGATTGTAAATGCACTGTGGGATGGGATAAGGCATTAGTAGGAAAATGAGGGTGTTGCATACTTACATGCACTTGCTTATAACTAAAAAAAACATGCAGTGGAGGAACCTGACAGCAATTCCATGCGACAGGCAGCTGGCGCTAACTGGGAAGTATCGACTTGGGAGGCAATACAGCTCCTTCGGATGGAGCGGCACCAAGTCCCAGAGCAGCCCCCTGGGTGTGGGGCTTGTCGCCATGGGTCGGTGCCCCTGCACTGGGAGCTCGCCCGAGCGGATCCGCCAGCTGTTTGCGAGAGCGCAAATGTTATTTCCATCCCCTCTGCCTGGTGCAGCGCTGCTCTCCCTTGCATCCTGTTGCATATTTATGAATACAAAATGAACAGAGACACCACACCCCTCTCTACAGCACTCCCCCCCCTCCCCAAAAGTGCCACCACGAAATCAGCAGTAAACAGAAACACGTCCGCAGCGAATCATAGCACTGTCCTTAAACGACTCACATCTAAAATGATGGGCTGGGTGTCTCGATTCTCGGAAATCTGGAAAATGAACAGACCAGAGCCTCATCAAAAGCCAGCATGGCGGTAAACATTACAGCGACTATGCTATGGTTGCCCCATTACCCACATGCGTGTGCAGCCGCTGGCCCCAGAGGGACATGAGGCTGTGTTACTCATCTTAAGGCCTGAATTCATGCCGAGTGTGGCAATTATGTAATATGCTCAATTTTAATCCTGCTTTTCATATACTAATTTAAGTGTTTTTCAATCCAGTCCTTGGGGATGTACAGACCGTCCACAGGAGCTGGGGTGGGGGTAGCAAAAATGTGTACTGCTTGGCAGGGAGCTCAGAGGGAGCAAAAACATGGACCGTCTGTGGGTCTCCAAGGATCGGATTGGGAAACATGGAGCTGAGAGGCAGCAAAAATGTGGACTGTCTGGCAGGGAGCTCAGACCATGATATTACTGTGGGACGCCAAGAACCGGATTAGGAAACATTGCACAAAAGAAATACAGCTAAAATTTAGTTGCTTTGCTTGGGAGGTATAATAACCGGTATATTGTCTGTGCGTGTCTGTGTGTATTTACATGCTGAGGACAGCTTCTCAGAAGCTAGTGAATGATGCCAGACTAATGAATGCTGTATCACCTCGCTGCCCCTGCCCCTGCCTGCTGTCTTAAATCTGCATCTGCATGCAAGATCTCACTCTGAAGAAACAAACCCAGTGTGTTAAAAAGGACCTTTGCCTTATTCAAGCCTAAATCTTTATCAGTGTGGTGTTCTGGATCTCCTTGCTCCAGTAGCCTTCGGGATCTTCGACTCTGGACTCCCACCTGAACCTGACTATGACATGCAGGTACAGAAGATGCATGGATAGGAGGTTCTGGATCTCAACCTTGCCTGTTGTGTTGTAATAAACAGAGTCGCTGGCAAAATTATGAATAATTAATATCTTTTACCTCAGCAAGCAAGCAAACTATTTGCCTTCAGGCTGATAGTGTATAGATTAAACTAATGCCTTTTAGTGGAGTGGTTTAGTTAGCTGTGTATGTTTGAGCAGAAATGTCCAGATTTTCTGGAACCGAGAACTCCAAATTGTAAATCGTTTTATGTATTTATTTCAATATAGGTATCAAACTTATGACAACACTACAATTCTGTACAGGAATTAAATATTGATGAATTTCTGGATGGTTCTGGGATTAGTATTGCTGGGATTTAAAGTGTGCTTTAACCATTAGTGGTCTTAAGCGCAGTTATTATAAAAATAGGTTAAATTTACTGTAGCTTAATCGGACTAATTCCATCACCCTGCCCTTACTTGGAAAGGGGCTATTTTTTCCGGCAATGTACCTGGCCCCTTAATGGAATGTTTCAAAAATAACACTTGCCGTATCCCACAGGTCTTCATAATAAATTAACCGTCATCTTAGCGCCTGGAGGTAAACCTACTTTTTGGAGTCAGGACAGCACGAGATTCGCCGCAGCTGAGATTTATTTATTTGGCAGGGGGTTTTTGTTTAGGTAGCACCGGCGATCAGAACACACGGGTGGGGTCCCGGGGGCTCTCGGGGCAGCCGAGCATGTGACGCACTGCACATGTCGTGCTTAGGAGCCACATAGCGAGTCTGCGTGGTCCGTGTGTCTGGAGTTTGCTGGAAAATCTCTCCTTCTTACTGAGGCCTGGGAAGACCAGTCCAGACCAAATGTTGATTTAAAACAGAAAGAAGTGGAGTGTTGAGGGAGTTGCTCACGCAGGGCCAGAACTCATTGGCCGTGTGTGTGTGTGGGGGGGGGGCTTGGTATGGGGAGTGAGGTGGTTTTGGTTTTCGGATGCTAAAGTCCTTGGCGTACTAGAAGCCAGGCTTCTGGAACCTGCGGGCTGTGAGCATTGGGCTGAAGACCAGGAAGAGAAATGCTCCCTGGAACAACCCCAGCGGAGCAACAGTGCAGAACACGTATTTATGTTTTATAACTCAGCAGCGATAATAAACACGGACAGGTACATGAAATCAGCATGGGTGCTGTCAGACTCAGATGCTGTTGACACCAACGGGAAATTTACGCTGGTTATAAACGCCCTTGCTGTTGTCAGCGCTCCCTCTGGTGGATCATTATTCTGTAGAAGTGGTCCACGGTCTGCACATTAACAAATAAACAAATCTTTATGTGGACTGGGCAGATAAAGAAGTCATTAAAAATTTAAAATTATTTCAATAGTTTACGGAGCGCAGTGGAATAGAGCAGAGGAAGCTTCCCTTTACCCACATTTCTTTATTTTGGTTGGGAGACATTAATTACTGTAGAGTTAAATTAAAAAGGGTTAAGATAAGGCAGAGGCAAGACAAATGAGACAATGGGGCAGTTTTGCGTGTGGGAATAGCCATTGAGCTTTAGCATTGAATTTCTCCACACGTAGCTTGCGCTGGGCTGCCGGATGCTTGACAAATAAAATTTGAGGGATCAACATAATCCCAGGGAGATTGAGCCTAACGCGGAGATAAGTGCTTATAACTCTGTTTTGGGGGAATTACTCGCAAAAGTTGAGGGTGTGTGTGTGTGTGTGTGTGTTATTTTCCCATGCAATGTACATCTTAACAATTCAATGCATTTTTCTGGGACTCCTCAAAACAGTGACAGAAGCTATAGCATGGCGATGAGACGACAGCGACCAGCAAAGTCTGCGATTTGAGCCACAGAAAGCAACATTTTGCAGTATTTATCATGTATTTCATAGTGTTAATTATAATTTTTATTGTTGATATGAAACATTGAATCGAGTCATGCAATGTGAAAAGACATACTACCATTTGTATAATGACACACAAGACAATTCTCTGAATGGACTTGCTGAATTTTTTTGCAGGGATTTGTAGAGTTCATCTATGGCAAGAGTGTTGGGTTTGGGTGTAATTAAAGTGTTTTTGGTGCTTAGATTAGCAGCAGAGACCACAAACAAACACATCTCCTTTGTGAAGAGGTTTCACTTGATTTGTCTGTTGATCCATTCATCTATCTTTCACCTTACCATCTGTGTCTCAACTCTATCTTTCAGGGCTACCACAGACCAAACCACTACATCGCTACGCAAGGTAAGTTTCCTTTACCTTCTAACTTTGTGCTCTACAGGATCATGTCTGTGAAGATTAACATATGTACCTGAACGATCAATGTCCATCCCCACTCAGACTTCTTCTCAAATTTTTGTCCTGCTCTTATCGGATTCCGCTGTCTGTAGCAACCAGACCACCCCCCAGATACCTCCCACTCTATTCAATACACTATTCATGAGACAGATTTGATTTTTATCATTTTTCATTTTAACGCTGTAAAGGTGTCGGTGTGCAGGTTATATGTGTAAATACCATGTTCCCTTCATTGAAGGCTCTAGTTACCCATAGCCCTGGGGTGCGGGTGTGTGTTGCAGGTGGGCGTAATGTTTATGTTGGAAATTGTGTCCATGGATTCTGCCTGGTGTTGTGGCAAATGTCCAGGGGGGCGGACCAGCGGTCCCCCTCCCCACCTTGCCTCCAGTCCACTCTGTTGAAGCAGCAGGTTAGGTCTGTTAATCAGCTCCGCGACCCGGAGTGCAGAGTTGTAAATAAGCGGATTAGCCGGCGTGTCCCGGCGCATTTTGTCACTCGGTTAATCTCGCCGACAGATGCTCGTGCGCGGAGCGCTCCCGGAAGCCCCCGGGGTTACGTCTGATTGATGGTTAATTGTGTTGAAATTCACGGCGGCCCTTTTCCCTCATGTAGCAGTACTGGGCACGCTGGTAACTCTGTGCAGCTAAAAGGGAGGCAAATGTAATCAGTCTGTAATAGACTCACAATCTGGTTTAGTGGAGCTGGGAGTTGCATAATTACCTGTGTATTAGAGCGATGCCTGCAATGGCTGGAGCCAGTCTGGCAGGAGGCATCCTACGGTTTAAACCGGCTCTGAAGATAAAACGCCGGGAAAAGGACAAACAGGAGAACGGCCCCTTTCATCTGATATCACATCAATAGTTGTTTTTGTTTGCTCCATCCTTCCTTTCCGCCGTGGACGTGGATATGCCGAGGATTACCCCAGAGTCGACAGTAACCCAGAACCGGCCTGCGCATCCTTGGAGAACCACTTTAGCTAATGTCGGTAGCAAGCGAGCGTCTGTTGTGAGGAGCGTCCAATTAGGCCTTACCTTTCAAAGAGGGCTATCTCTGTAGACGGGGATAGAACACTAAAAGCCCAGAAATGCTGCTAGATCAAAGGGAGACGTCCTGAAGGCATACGGGTGCCTGACAGTGCACCGCTTGCGTTTTTTTTTTATCTGTGCGTAATGGCGGAGGGGTCCTCACCGCACCGTTCTGCTGTTTACCACCAAAACTGGTGATCACAGGGATTCCCCAGGGAATAAAAATAAACCAGATATTCTCTGAGAGGGTAGATGGATACTGAGGGGTGACTCAGAACATCATTCCTACAGAAATACACAGCCAGAGGCTGTCCCCTCCAATGTCACGTGACGCCACGTCACCGCTGCTAACAGAACACCAACCGATAAGCTATATATTTTTTCACTTCCTCTCCACCCATACACTGCCCCTGCACTGTCACCTCACATCCTCCCTAGCTGACAGTTGGCAGGGTGGAGTGATGACGAATCTGGTGTAGACGTCCAGTGTCTTTCTAGAGTCTTCTATCGCAGTATGGTGTCCATAAAATCTTTTTAAGGGCTGCAAGTGCTACGCTTACCACCCCACCCCACCCCCACAGCTGCATATTTCCAGAGAATATTTTATCGGGGTAAAAAAATTGCTGGTGCTTCTGTGGTTACAAACAGAATCATGAAATATTCATACAGGACGGGAAAACGGCATGTATGGTTTGATTACTGTATTGCGGTGAAATCAATTGATCTGCAGCTGTCACATTCAGCCTCTGAAAGAGAAGGGCTCTCCCTCCACGGAGTCGAGCACGCCTCCTATGTCGTTGCTGAGGCTGTCAACGGCGGGCCACTCTGAATCCGCTGGAGATCACATCTCAGACAGGCTCGTCTTCTGCTCTGATTTAGAACGCCTGGAATTAAGCTCTTCATTTCTGCAGCTGCTGCAGACGTTCCCAGTTATTTCATACGTCATCTCCTGCTGTCCTGTTTTCCCCAAAGACAGAGCCCCGCCGGACATTAGGCATTGGCTGCCACCCTAGTCACGTGACACGGAGTCGCTCGGTAACCACGTACACATCACTTGGCCTCTCGGGGTATCCTGTCACGTATCCGAGGTGGCGATTCGCTCACCTATCAGCCCAAAATCCGGATATTTGTTTTGTCACATTGTCTGAATGTCTTTACAGTCTACCCTGTAATGTAAAAATTTTTTTTTTTTAAATCAGTCCCCGAAACTAATTCTGAAACCCTCCGATTCTGTGGCGGAACATACCATGATTGGTGAAAAACTACTAGCATTAGGGGGAGCTGAGAGTCTGTGTGGACGCTCAGATTTGTGTGTGTGGTGGGGTGGTTGTTTCTGTATTGTAATCGCAACAGACTTTTTGCCAGTGTGACTGCAGCACGTGCCATGCAGAGACCAAACTCGATGGGCTGGAAAAAAAATAGACTGCTTACCTAAGGAGTGAACCTGAAAGTGGTGTCATTTCCGAGAGATCTTAAGTTGAAAGTGCAGAGAGATGGGGGGGGGGGGGGGGGGCAGAGGGGTTTTGTGTGAAAATGAATATTTAAGCCGCCGAACGATTTTGGTGGATGTAATTTTCCACACCTCAAGGTAATGCACAAC